>JAGFMF010011769.1:5668155-5823837 GCA_019455555.1 Galemys pyrenaicus
TGGTGTGTGTGTGGTGTGTGTGTGGTTTGTGGTGTGTGTGGTGTGTGGGGTGTGTGTAGTGTGTGGTATGTGTGTGGTGTGTGTGTGGTTTGTGGTGTGTGTGGTATGTGTGTGTGGTGTGTGGTGTGTGTGTGGTTTGTGGTGTGTGTGGTGTGTGGGGTGTGTGTAGTGTGTGGTATGTGTGTGGTGTGTGTGGTATGTTGTAGCAGCAGGAAGGGGCGGCACAGGAGCAAGGTTCGGGATGGTTCTGGGCAGACAGGTCAGGGAAGGAGAGTCTTGGAGCCCTCGGTGGCTTTTCATGTTTTATTTAGTAGAGGTGGCCAGGTGCATGGCAGGCAGGGGTGCCGGGGGGCCGGGAGGCTGGCAGGCCTCCCAGCCCCCAGCGCATCTCACCCTCTCGGCTGCTTCTCTTTCTGCTGCTGCTGCTGCTGTTGCTGCTCTCATCAGTACTGCCGGTCCTGTTGGTTCTGTCGATCGATCCTCACAGTTCTGGCGTCCTCATGACGCCGCCCATTTACGCCCGTGTCCCACACAGGTGCGCCCACTTGCGCACGCCCACCCTGGAATGCTCGCAGCACCGCAGGTGTCCATCATCAGTGGTGGGAGGGTGGAAAGACCTGATCAACCTTTACCCTACATATGTGTGTGGTGTGTGGTGTGTGTGGGGTGCGTGTGGTGTGTGTGCGTGCGTGTGTGGTATGTGTGATGTGTGTGTGGGGTGTGTGTGGTATGTGGTGTGTGTGTGTGGGTGTGTGTGAGGTGTGTGTGATGTTCTGGGCAGAGATAAGAGCAAAGGCCCTGAGGTTGAGTGGGTGATGTCCTTGCAGCTGCCAGCAGACCCATGTGGCTCGGACACAGCGAGGAAGGGGTCAAGTTAGCCACAAATAGCTCCCACACGGCAAAATGAGGCGCCTGGCCTCAGACCCAGGTCTGCAGAGCGTTAAATCCACGTTCCTCCCACTAGTGCCTGACAGTCTTCAGTCCTTGAGTTTCTGGAGCTAATTTATAGACAGTCTGGTCCCTCGAGGAGGGGAGCAGTGGGCTCTGTTCAGGTTAAATGAGGGTCTTTAGAGCCCACAGAATGGAGCACTTCTAAGCCACAGCAGCTTTTGCTCCCAAATCCTGACTCCATGTACAGTTTAACCGAGATTCAGAGCTGGAAATGGAAGTCTAGGCTGGGGTGGGGTGCCTCAGCGGAGGCGGCCTGTCTCTTCGGGGACATTTGGCTGTCTGGAGACATCTTTGCTTCTTCTAACGGAAGCGACGGTTGCTGGTACCCAGTGGGAAGAGGCCACGGATGCAGCGGCCTTCAGGGAGGTTCTGGGCACCACTCACTGCAAAGAATGGTTCAACGCAAAATGTCACCATGCTGAGGCTGAGAAACTGGCCTCAGCTAGTGGCCACTGGGCCTCTGTAGGGACAGCGAAAAGTGATCAGGCTTTTCTGCCCTCCCGCCATGGTGTGATGACGGACACCTGCGGTCCTGCACGCGAGCCTGATGGGGGCACTGGGTAGGGTGTGGGCGTGCGCAGGTGGGCGCACCTGGGCTGAGACACGGGACATATCACGAGGACAGTGTCACGAGGGCGCCAGCAGGTGAGAGAGTGAGCGAGCAGAGAAGCGAGCAGAAGTGGGCAGGAGAGCAGAGAGCGCAGGGACCAGAGAGAGTGAGATTCGCTGGGGGCTAGGAGCCTGCCAGCCCCCTAGCCCCCGGCACCCCTGCCTGCCATGTACCTGGCCTCCTCTGATGTAAGGCGTAATAAAAGCCTGAGAAAGGCAGCGCGGGCTCCAGGACTCCTCCTTGACCCGTCCGGAATCATTGAGGACCTACTCTGTGCCCTGCTGGCGCCACAGCCTCTTACACTCACGCCTGGTGAGGGAAGCGGACGAGGCCTCCCTTTTGCCAAACACAGCACGTTTATCCCCAGAGCTGCACTGCTCACTGGCTACCGGCTTTCCTGAACCCCGGCTTGTCCGTCCTTGGAGGGTGCCCCCTTCTCTCCACCCCACAGTCAGCTGTCTTCCACCCAGGCTTTGATACCTCTGCCCTTGTTAAAAATCTTGAAGATGCCACATCTTTCAACCTCCCTTCTGAGGGCTCAAGTTCTTCATGGCTGTTCCCCCCCCCCCCCCCCCCCCNTGGCTGTTCCCCCCCCCCCCCCCGCCCCGTCCTCTCATCAGAGCTAAGTACTGGGATCGCATACACCCTGTGTGATGTGGCGTGATTTGGATATTTTCCTAACTTGTCACTAATTGCAAACAATAAAATAAAGCATCAGATTGCCACCAAGACTGCATTGCCATTGAATCAAGTCCATTTCCATTTAAACAAGTTTGTGAAGCACTCTCGTTGGAAACAAATGTGTTCTCCGCACATGAATTCAGATGATGACAAATGGCTTTTTTATTTTCCCCGAGTGTGTCTTTCTCTTCTCTGGGAACTGCTAGCTTCTTACAAGTGCTTTTGTCACTCTGAATCAACTTGGGGCCTGAGTCTGCTTCCCCTGGTCACTTTCTTAGGGATGGATTCCAGAAGAGGGCAGAGGCTGCAGTGTCCCCGCCAGGAGGTTGAGCGGGTGTGACACCGTGTACATGTCACTCCCATGCTCAAAATCCTGCCCTCTTGATGACAGGATAACACCGACTGAGCTTCTTCTAATGACGTGAGTGGCCTAGTGCCACGTGACTCCTGTCTACTCATCGGGCTTTGCCTTCTTTTCACCCCAGCAGACTTTTCACATCTGCTGAACACCCTGCATCTTTGCAGAGATTCTTCTTTTGCTAGTCAAGTCTTTAAGGTGAATGTATCCTCCAGACCCACCTCAAACGTTGCCTCCTCCAGGAAGCCTGCTTTCCCTTCTGAGATGCCTCATTCTCTACGTTCTGGAGGTTCGGTGCTCACACCTCTACAGAGCATGTTCCATAGAGTATACTAGATGCATACTCACTGACATCACCCGAACAAAATCAAGGCCTCACGCGGTCCAGTTTCAGTATGGAGCTGAATTCAAAGAGTCCCCTACAGCATTCAAAGGAAGGTAAGGCGATTTAAATAGTTTATGGGTATCTCTCAAAGAATGCCAAAGAAGCTCCAAAGAGACTTACTTCATTCTGACACTTAAAACTCTCTTTCCTCATTACTTTGGCTTTTAACTTCAGCTGCCCTCATTATGAACTATCAATTAAAATTCTCCTTAAACCAAACCACTCATGACATTTGTTACTCCTTTTTCTTGCTTGTCTTTCTTTTCTCCTAAGTGATTTTTCTTTATGTTTTCCCAAATGGACGTAAAAAATTCCAGGGAAACTACTGACAGACTCAGAATCTCTTTGAGATGAATTGGAAGAGATAGTCAGAATAGCCCAAGATAAGCGTCTTTTTTAACAGGCAGGAGATAGAGAGGTTGCAAACACTTAAAATTTAATATGCCTCCTCCCCTGGGCTTGTCTGTCTCAACTGCTAGATTTTTAAGACTGGAACGACATCTGATTTACCTGGGTCTCAAGTCCCATGCAGAGAGCTTTCACTGGGAACGCACTGTTCCCAAAACCTCGCGTGGAAAAAGTGGAAGCATTAAATTGGGTAGACTGACACTTGTAGAAACGTGGATGGAGCTAGAAGGGATGATGCTCAGTGACCTAAGTCGGAAGGCAAAAGAAAAATATCAGATGGTTTCACTTGTAGGAGGAATATAAGGGAACCCAGTAAGGGATCAAGGAAAAGAACAATAACAATGAAGAAAATCACAACAAAAACAAAAAGACAAGGACATATCAGAGGCACTTTGTTGGGGTGGGGGGGGGAGAGAGACTGGGATGAGGGCAGAAAGAGCACAAGGGACTGAGGTGACTTGCACTGGTGACATGGGGGTGGGAATTCCCTGGGGGCTACAACTGATGTCAAATAAATATAAATAAAGGAAAAAATAAATTGGGTAGACTGAAAGGCTGCAGGTTCAGCCCAGACCCCTGGATTCACGTGAGGAGGTGCGGGGCCTGTGGTGCTGCGGCTGTGGGTCTGGGGCCTCTTCCCGGCCCACGTCCTGGTGGAGTTCGTTCTCTTTCTCTGCCGCCTCCGTGACTCACACTTACTTGTTTTTGTTTTTCATCTGTGAATGGATAAATTATTTTTACATGTTCTCTGCATTTTGAAACAGATTTTAATTATACATCTTCAACTGTTTTAATGTGAACATATGAGCAGCTACTGAAAGTGCAGATAAACGCACCACATTTCCAATTGTTTGTCACAATATTTGCTTTTTTGTGAAACATTCTGGGGATGTGGTCTCCCACATCCACATTTTGGAGGCTGTTTTGGAATTTCTGCCAACGGCGTGGCCAGTGTTGTGAAAGCTGACAAAGAGGGGCTTGGAGCGTGCACAGTCACTGTCGGGGTAAGTGGGTCTGGGTACGCTGCGACACCCCCAGCGAGCTGTGCACACGGCGGGAGTGGAGGTGGGATGCAGCTAGGTAGGGCGCCTCCAACCCGCCAATGAACGTGCCCATGGGGTGGGCTGTGGCTCATTCGTTCATTCTTCTCTTCACAATGATGCTTTACACATCTATGCCCCTGGAAATCCAGACCAAACTTAGAATTCCTGTGGTAATTTTAAAAAAAGATTTATTTATTTTTGCATACAAGAGCTGGGGTGCAGGCCAGAGGTGCAGGGGTGAGAGGATTCACCAGAGACAGAGCGGGGAGCAGAACAGGCAGATGGACTGAAACACACTGCTGAGGGGAGCAGTGGGGAGACAGGAGGGGTCTGCTGTGCCATGTGAGTCCCCTCCCTGGCTGGGATCCAACTCGCGCTGCAGTGGCTGTGGATGCTCCACAGTGCGGTGCTCAACCTGCTGTGCCACCAGGGAGGCTCCCAGTTCTTGACATTTTTAAGCAGCACTCTGTAGCCGCTCTTAGGTCTTCTCTTCTGAGTGTGCCCAGGACTCGCGGCACCCAGAAAGCTGGACCCCTACTGGCAGCTGCCTCAACTGCACAGTGACAGAGGCCACTTGTCAAACGATGATTTTCTTTACAGTCGGTCAGTTGGCATTCGTAGACCGGGCATGTTTCTTGCCCCCTGAGCTGAGACAACTCTTAGGTAGGGTGAGTGGTAATGTTGAAACCCTGGAATCAAGTACTGACCACGGACTTTTGGCACAAGGCCAACTTGAGTCATCATGGACCCCAGGGGTAGGCAGAAGGCTGGTGTTGACACAGAGTGGGGAGTGAGGCGAGGTCCCTAAACCTTCCTCTCTTTTCCACTATCTCCTGGTTTTCAGGCATGTGAAGGGTTCATGGTGGTCAGAGGACCTTTTCCTCTTCCCCGACTCCCTTCCTCTGTCCATGGGAGAGGCATGGACACGCATCTGCTGCAGTGAGTTGGGTTTTGCCAATATGCCCTGCTTTGGACTCATACTCACGAAGGGTGGAATGTGTTTTACTTCTGAGCTTTGGATGTGGCTTGTGACTTGCTTTGGTCAGTGGGATGTAAGCAGAACCCAGTCCCTGGCTTGGAACCCAGCCCAGTCTACTGCTGCATAGAGCAACCAAATACGAGGTGATCTGCAGCCCCATAAGTGAAACATAAATGGTTATCATTGTGGGCTCTTGAGACTTGAGGTTCTCGGCTACACAGAAGCAGCTGCCTGACGTGGGCACCTGGGGGCACAGGGGCTCCTTGGAGGCTGTGACAAAAGACTGCACAGTGATTACAAACCCCACGTCTTTAATGCAAAACCTCCTACAGAGTCAACTGTGTAACATCTTCACATCTTTCTTTCTAACACTCTCGCCTCCCTCTTTTAAGAAGATTGGGTCCACCTGTAGATCCTTAATTGTATCTGCAAAGCACCGTTCACCATGCAAGGCTTTGGGGCTTAGGATATGAACATTTTTTGGGGGGTGGGGGGTCATTATTCTGCCGACTCTTGAGGTCTTACTTGAAGGCTCAAGCAAAGCCTCAAGGCACTTCTCTCTATCCGGGTTCATAAGACTTAAGTCTCCTCCAGGAAGCCTTCAGGCTTGCGGCTCACGAGGGTTGGGGGCCATGGGGCAGCCCACAACTCTTCCTTGGGACTAGGGTAGGGAGCTGGAGGGTGACACCCTTCCACTCTGGAGGTGTCAACCCCCACCCTTCTGCATGAGCACAGTGCTGAGGCCCCAGCCCTGGGACCATGGGTTTCCCTCCAGAGCAAGCTGATGCTCAAGAAGATGGCTGGTGTTTGTTGGGCCGTCGGTGAAGTCCAAGACAACCAAAGAGAAGTGTTGGCTCGCGGTGTGTTTCCCCGCGGCGATGCGTCTCTAGCCTCGTGTGGAGCTCAGCTGCTGGGGCTCCAGATCCATCAGAGGCGGTGCTCCAGCCTCCAGCACACGGCCCATCTCCCACGTGGAATGAATTAACATGGCAGATATAATTTCCCTGGGTCAATGTGCTTCACCCTGCAGATCCATCTCCGCTCAGGCTCGGGGAAGGTTGACTGCAGCCACCTGCTTGCCTGGCCTTGGAGGCTTTGAGCTCTCCTCCCCCAGCCTCCCAGCTTGGGCTTCAGGCTGAGAATCCCCCTCTGCAGTCTAATCACCAGCGGGAGGGGAACACAATCAACTTGGGTGTAAAATTCTAAAGTCCTTTGGCAAACGCACACGGAACATAATCCTGCCTGTTAACGTCTCCCAGTTAATTATCGTCGCTGTATTTTTGGCATCAGAGCTGAGCTGGTGGGGGTGGAAGCGAGGGAGGGGGCTGGGAGGTGGCATCTCCGTCACAATACCAGTTTTAGGAGTCGTTTATCTTGTCTTTTAGACTAATTATCCCAAACTCGCCACTAGGCTGTCACACTTACATGCTCCAATAAATGTAGTTTTAAATCAGCCGCTGACTTTGCGGCAGGGGTAGCCGCGTCCCTGGCTCGTGTCTAACTAGGTCCATCCATCTGTGATCGTGGCACCGAGGGGAGGCGGCACCGTCCCGGCCTCTGTGAATGATCACGCTTATTTATATGCAAATACGTTTGACAAATCAATAATGTATGATTTAGCTGTTCAATGTGTTCTATCTAGTACCCGGCTGGCAGTCCCAGGTGGGGGATCTGCAGAGGGTCTCTTCGGCCCCTGCCTCATCCCACCTAGGTTTTGCCTACAGCTCCTCTTCCCCCTGCCACCAGCTTCCAAGGTTGTGGAGTTCAAAGTTTCTTCTTGTTCAGATCAAGGAACCTGCCCTGGGGAGTGCCTTCAGCCCATCTGGGGCTATGCTTGCGTCCTGGCCCTCTCTTAGACTCAGCACATTGTTTATTAAGCAATTATTTGTTGAGCATCCACTACCGTACCTGTTATCTCTGCGGATCTCCTTCTTTCATACCTACACCCAAAACGAGCCTGTGCGTAGTGCTTATGACGTGCCAGTGGGTTTGAGTACTTTCTCCTTATTGTCATTGTGGTGGCAAGTTTGGGATGGTTCTGGGCAGACGGGTCAAGGAAAGGAGTCTTGGAGCCCTGGGTGGCTTTTCATGCTTTTATTGATCTCTACATCAGAGGTGCCAACAGCTACATGGCAGGCATGGGGGCCCGGGGGCCGAGGGGCCGGGAGGCTGGCAGGCCTCCCAGCCCCGGCGCATCTCACCTTCTCGGCTGCTGTGCTGCTGCTTTCACTGCTGCTCTTTGGTCTGTTGGTCGGTCCTGTCTGTCCTCATGACGCCACCCATTTAAGGCCATGTCCAACTCAGGTGCACCCACTTGCGCATGCGCACCCTGGAATGCTCGCAGCACCGCAGGTGTCCATCATCACAGTGGTGGGAGGGTGGAAAGACCTGGTTTCTCTAACCCTACAGTCATTCACTCCTAATGACACAGCACTGTCAGTCACCTCGTTTCATAGAGGGCTAAGCTGAGTCACTATGGAGTCCCGAATGGTGCAGCTCAAGTCAAACTCAGGCAGACTCTGTCTGCTCTTACCTGCTTTATGGTCAAGCTAGCCCTGGGTGATGGCAGCGGTAGGGCGGAGAGTCCTGCACCTTATGGGACTTGGATTCTGGTGGACAGACCAACGGCAAAATATAGAGTGATGCAGAACACCAGCAAGGTCCATACGAGCACTCCACTGACTTACTGCAAACCCATAGGGAGGAGGACAGCAGGAGGGGGTAGTGGAGCGATGGGGTTTGGTGGTGCCCAGGCCAGAGGAGGGTGGGGGGCTGACTTTGCCCCCTCCTCGGGATGTCTCACCCCGTGGGGGAGCCTGGCAGGAAGAGGCTCAGGAGCAGAATAGCAGTGTTTAAAAGCAGGGGGAGTGAGTGGTGGGGAGAAGAGGGGGCCTTGCTCCTGGAGAGAGGACCCCCGACACAGGGCTCTCCTCTCCATGAGAATTTACTGAGTGAATAGTATGTGCCTCGGGCCTGAGCTCAGCCAACGTCCATGGCCTCTTTAGGAAGCAGGCTCTCCTAGTAGCCCTTGGTTCCCACTTTACAGATGGCAAAACTGAAACCGCTGAGGGTATGTGACTTGCTGAAGACTATGTAGCTGGCAAGCGAGAACGTGTGTGTGTGTCGCCTCTGGGACAGATCTGCTACTTCTGGTGACCTCTGTCCTGTTCTCCAGTCCTAACTCGAGCTCAATGCTAACCCTAAACTCTCAAGCATGCCGCGTGCTGGAGCTGGCTGTGTCCATCTCTCCAGGGCACCCTTCCGAGCCTACCCACGTTCCCCTGCTATTGCTGGGATGCAGCGGACTTGGGCCCCCCTCCCACCCACAAGGCAGTCCTAAACTCTTCCAGGAGCCGTCGGGTCCTCAGGAGGAAGCCTGGCATTCAACACCCTCCCTGAGCTGCAGCCAGTTGAACTTGGCATTTCGGTGGCGTGGGCCTCCCGTGCCTCTGGGGCTGGATCACCACACGGGTGTTTCCCTCTGCTGAATGCTCTGCCCTCCTCCTCTTTGCTGGTATACCGTTGTCATGTCCCCTGGGAAGCTTCACCAGCTTCCTTACCCCAGACTAGCTTCTTCATGCTTCCACTTGGTCCAGGTGGGAGCCTTGTCCAACATGCTCCCAACGGCCCCTACCTCCTGGCAGCCATGTCTTTTGGGTACAGTGCCCTCCCTGCTGAATTAGGGTTCATCGCTGTGGCCAATGGAATACAGTGGATGATGGCTTGCCACTTCTAGGGTATCACACAGCCAGCTGCCACGAGTGAGGGCCTGGATGGAGAGGTGAGCATGGCGAGGAGCCAGGCCCTCGGCCAGCGCCACCTTCCCACACGCACGAGTCCCTTGGCGGGGGTCCTTGAGCCCAAGCCTGTCAGCACGTACTGCATCCATTCTTCACTGCTGCCTCCTGAGAAATCCTGAGCAAACACCACCCGGCGAACCACCTCCAAGTCCTGATCGATAGAAACTGTGACTATCAGTGTTTGGGCCACTGAGTTTTGGGGGTCCTTTGTTAAACAGCCACAGATAGCTCAGAACCCTGACCGATATACTTCCCCAGTTTGTCTTCCATCTTTGCTCTTGAAGGTGAGCTCCCCGAGGACAGAAACGGTGTCTTCCTTCACAGTTGTGTTCTCGGCATCTGCCTGGGCATGCGGTGGAGAAGCATAAGATGATGATGAGCGAGTGACTTCAGGGCCGGGAGTTCCAGAGGTGTCTAAGGGCCACAGGGCTGGACTGGGCCTCGCAGTGCCTTTTCCGGTGCCTCCCTGGGACATCACGCCATTCCTGCCCTCTGCTCACTTCCCTCCCATCCATACACCATGGCTGGTTGGTGTATACTGGCTTGAGCCAGTTCCCTTCTCTGTAGAAGTTTCCAGGAACCAGAAGGTTGAGGCAGGAAGCAGTTATTTTGCTGACTTGAAGAAGCAGCGGTGGGCTGTGTCCAGATGATAGGGGCTCATCAATTCCAGTTAGCAGCTCCCCTCCTGGCTCAGGAGATTGTTCTTGCCTCATCTCCTGGACTATTAATGCCAGTTCTTCCCAGCGCACTCGGCCAGGCCTAGCTCTGGGCCACGGACGCTCGCTTCCTGCAGGGCTCACAGCCATGAAATATTCAGTGCCAGTGACTTCCCCTCTCATATTTCTTCATATTCAGAGTGGCCACTCCATTGATATGTAAATAAAGTGCACCAGCACCAAGCCTGTCCTGCACTGCATTATTTAAGCCACAAAACGATGCATCATCCGTCACGGGCCCATCGGCAGGACCCTGCTGGGTGCCGGGCAATAAAGCCCGCAAGAGCCTCATCAGAAGCAGCGGGTGGCCTAGTGGAAGTTCATTTATGCATGAAATATTCAGCCAGCAACAGTGCCAGCCTTAAACATCAGTAATTGGGGGGTTTCTATTGCTCCTAACTAGTGCCTCTAAATTATTGCAAAAGACTGGCCAATTTTCAAATTACATATATTTGTCATGCTCTTGTACCTTTCCTGAGCTAACTGATACAGCCCCTGTGTTGTGGCTGCTCACACACCCTGGTGCACCCGCCCGGCGCAGGGGGCTCCCCCGCAGAGGCAAGGCGGCTTGGGCTCCGCTGGCTCGGGGCTGCCTGTCACCCGCCTCTCCTGGCTATTGGCCATACCCCAGGCTGTGGCCCCCTAAGTGGGGGGGGACACGCCTAGGCCAGGTGTCTGCCTTCTGGGTCTGCCCTTGTGGGGGACTTGCCTGGTTCTATGAAATCCACGCTTCATTCTACGACTAGGTATTGATGCCTTCTCGTCCCAGGCCCGTGTGAGATGTTGGGGAGCAGGCAATGAGCCGAAGACTGGTTGGCCTGGCATGGAAGGGGCTCACAGTTCTGGTAGTTCACAGTCCCATTCTGAGGACCAAAGAATCTTTGTATCTTCAGCTGGCTTCATGGGAGGCGGCCTCTGAGAGTGTGAACGCAGAGCTCTTTTTGGGGAGGTGATGGCTTTAACCGTGGTGGGGCCAGGTGGGGAGATAGGCAGGGGAAGGAGGTTGACACAGGAAGGGTTGATGAGGGGGTTACTAGAGTCCAGCTCACTGGAGACCTCAGAGACAGCACAGAAACACCTTCATGTTATATGACCCCAGGCTTGAGGGGTGGGGGGATTTATCCAACAACCCGTCAGTCCCTTTGAAGAATATTTCAGAGGGGCTCCCTGTGTCATGTGGGCAGGAGGTCAAGGCAATTGGCAGCATCTTATAGCCACGTGGCAGGGGAGTGTGTCTCATTTCTCTCTCTGAATTCTGGGCATAGCTGCTGTGTGGGCAGAGGAAGAGGGAGCAGAGGGCCTTGGGGAGGGTTCATCCAACCTGTGTAGGGGCCGCTGACCTCTAAGGCAAAGTGGTCTTGCCCTGTTGTTCAGTAGCTACTTACTGGACGACTTCAAGGAGGAAGGAGGAGGCAGGAATAAAGGGGCTCATCGCCTCATGACCTTTTCCAGTTCGTTTCTAACGAGCTTCAGATGCTTTTTCACCCAACGGGTCCCTCTCAGCCCTCAGGTCACCTCCTGAGTCACCCCCATGAACACCCCTCCACATCGGGGCCATCCTGTCATTGTTTCACCCACACCTCCTACGCACGTCTCTAAGTCCCATCTACTTATCTGCTTCTTGCTTCCTCACTATCTCTGCCCACTAGGTGGTAAGTTCCAGGAGGGACTAACTTCTCCTGCACCCAGCATGGGGCTCACAGCGCACCCTGAGCAGATGCTGCTGAGGAGAGCGAATGTGGAGACGAAGAGTGAGACGAAGAGCGCCAGGCTCCTCCTGTTGCAGGTGGGGAAGCGAGACCAAGGGAGTCGGAAGGAACAGTCCAAACCCAGCTTGTATTAACTTTGCAGCCTTGTGCCTACGCTCCGCATTTTAGGGGTCACCTCCCAGATAAATGGCCTGCATCTAAGCTCTAGTTTTAAATTCTCCTTTGGGGGACCCAAACTCAGGCAACTGTCTGTTGCAGCTTGGAAATGCTTGCTTCGTCCCTCTTCTTCAGCTACTCTTGCTAGGACCCAACTTCCTGCTGTGGCCTCATTACCTTTGCCCCTGGACCCTCCTTCCTCCCATTTCCCTCCTCTTCTGGGTGCCTGGTGATCAGCGTTTGCCACATCCCTGTTCTTGGATCTCCCTCCCAAATCCCTCTGAACTTCACCCCTGTTCTCTAATGTTGCTGCCAGGGCCCCAGCTCAGGCCTCATCATCTCCCAAGGAGACTGTGGAAAGTGCCTCCTGTCCTACGCCTCTCCCTTTGCCTCTGTTTTCTACAAGACTTCTCAGGCAATTCGATTTATATGTTTCTAATTTATTTAAAACGTTTTTGACCTACAGGAGCCTTATTCTGAAGCCCAGCAGCCCTCCAAGTTCTGGTCAATATTTGCAGTCTCTCTCACCTCTTTGCCAGATCTGTGTCTTTCAGGACTCCCCAGTTCCCGAAGTTCCCCCCAAATACCCAGTGGTCTTCTGCTCCATGTGCTGGTCATTCTGGCGGGAAAATGCCTCTGGGCATTGGAAAATTCTTGTTGACCTTCAAGTTTAATCTCAAGCATCACTGCCTCTTGGAAACCCCCAGCCATGTCCTTCTCCCTTGCTTATTTTGCATAGCATTTACTGAAAGTGCTTCTAGATTTATCTAGACTGGAACTCCTAAAGGATAGGTCTGGTCTCACTCACACACCATCCCTCAAGCCTAGCGCTGTGCTGGCTCAGATGTTTATGGGATGAATTAAAATGATAGTCTTCTATCACAGATCTGGACTCCTTGTACTCAAACAACACACCTGAGTGTTATGTTTACTGGTTTGCTAAAAGATCTGGGCTCAGGAGGGATGCTGTAGGAAGAAGTTGGACCTACGGATGTGATTTGGGCAGAAGCATCAGTTGTCATTTCCCTCCACCCATATTTCTCCTGTATCCAATCTGGTTCCCTTTTTGCCTGTCCTGGCTCCGGCCATGGATGTCTGCTTCTCCTTGATTCGAGCGTCTCAGATAAACTTCCCATTATCGTTTGCCTGATGCAAATGTCGAATGGATTCTGTGTGGATGCTATTAAAATAATGAATGCAGAAGGGGATGGATGAACTAGGCTGAGGATCGATCTTGCACCCCTGATGAGATCATTAAGAACTGGGGAAAAGGGTGCAAGCACCACTCTCACAGGTTGAGATTCCACCAGCGCCTCTCCACCACTCCATCAGCTCTTTCCCCTTCCCATCGCCCCTTTGATTTATGAGCTGGAAGCCCACTCCCCCCCACCCCATCCATTACCCTCAATGCAGCGCTAACTCACCATGGAAAATCTATTTGAGTCAAATGGAATCTTTATCTTTGCCTGGGAATTACTGCATTTTGTAAAAGACATTTTAATCGTGCTTTCGTTGTAGCGACAAATTATTGCATTAAAAATAGCTGCCCCAAAGACTCAGGTGTCGTGTAGATGATGTCCCTTTTGACTCCTTGGTGGGGGACATGGACAGTGAGTGGTCATTCCTGAGGACTATGTCGGGGTTGGGAGGGGAAACTGCATGGAGGGGGCTTCGGCTGGGTCATGGAGAGGGGCGTGGAGAGCTTCTGAAGCTTTTAAGAGCAATCCTATCTTATTATTGTCAAGAAATTCTCCTTCAAGTTATGTTCTCACAGTCTTATAAAAATACTTTAATTTGAATGGTTTTATTCATTTCAAAAGAGGTTGAGGAGGGAGCCTGAGATGGGGCGACATGCAGGCATGGGTGCCGACCCCAGTGTGTATGTGTATGTGGGAGGTGACTTCCTGAGCCGCACTTTTGGGGCAGTTACCTTAGTCACTACCTCCCTGCTGTGTCCTGAGGATGGAGTGAAAAATATGCATGAACTAGGGCAGCTCCCGCCCGGCACATGGCAAGTACTTAAGAAATGTTAGTTTGTCTCTACTCTCTATCTCCTTTCTTCACTCCGAGCCAGAAAACATCAGGTCAAGTTTTAGCATGACCACTTTATGGCAGCCAGGCACAGGGGAGATGAACTCTAAGTCCCTGTTGAAAGAAAGAATAATTTACTGTTTGGATCGATGACAAACTCAGCTCTTCCTCTGGCTGATGGAGCTCAAAATTCTGCCAAATAGATGTGGGACATCTATTTGGGAGTAGGCTCTGGATTTGCTAACTTCTCTATGGTCTACTTGGATTTTGTTTTCTTATTAAGTCACTCTGTTTTGTCTCTTTATTTAAATTTAATTATTTTATTACCTGAATTTTACCTTTTTGCTCATTGACTGATTCTTCTAAGGGATTATAAGTTTCATGATGACCCACATTTTTCTCACATAGCAGTGTATTCCCAGGGCCTGACATGTACTAGGTGCTCAATAAAATATTTGCTGAATATAATCATTGCTAGTGGAAAAAGTGTAATAAATGGAATTGCTTTTCTTTGTTGGTCCCTGTCTGGTTGAATAAATGCCAAGAAAGCAATACCGGAACGAGCCATATTCAGAACAACTTGTGCAAACGACTTGAAACTAGCCAAAGGGTGGGGGTGGTCTTGGAGGGGCACTGGTGGTGAGAAGATGTACTCTGTGGTCCAATATAAGATCTTGGAACCTCGCAAAAAAATTCCTCCCCTCCTCTTTTCTTTGATCTGGGAAGGGAGGAGGGTGGTTTGGATTGTAAAACCTAGCAACTTGGTGGGAGTGGAAGGAAGGAGGGGATGAGTTTGGGTAGCAGGCAGGAGAGGGTGTTGCAGAGATCTTTCTGAGACGGGTACCCAGACCCACTTTGAGGCATGGGAAGAGAAGGCTGCTTCTCTTGCCCATGACTCTCTTTGCTGGTTGAAGAGGAGCGAGGTGCGTTATTTGAGCTTCCCTTGCACTCCCTGGAGCTGGTGCACCAAGATCCATCAGGAGAGGCGCTCTCTCACGAAGGGCATAACTTCCAGAATCACAGAAGATGGCACCAGAGTCTTTCATTGGTTCACAGGTTTCAGGCCAGCCTAGATTTCAGTGGTAGGGAAGTAAACCCCATTTCTTTAATGCGGGGGCTGCGAAGCTGGGTGGCGAAGCAATGGGGCATGGATGCACTCCCCTGCAGCCTTCCCTGAATGCGTATAATAAGGCGCTTGATTTAAATCCAGTGGTCACAGGTGGCTCCTCTGAGGATGTGACACTGCAGCTGAGCCATGTGGGATGAGTAGGAGTTGGCCAAGTGAAGAGAGAGGAAGAGTTTTCCAGGCTGAGAACTCGTGCCCTCTGAACTTCCTGAGGTGGACAGAACCAGGAGAAAGGAAGGCGGGGTGGCTGCAGGAAAGGCTCTGGGCTGAGGCTGGTGGGGTGGCAGAGGCCAGCCCGACTTGCTCCGGAGCAGGCTCTGCTGGGGGCAGAGGCTTTACTGTCACCAACAGGCGTGCCAGCAAACCCCAGGGCTTGCGCTTGCTGAGCACGCACCAGGAGCCATCCTAGGGGGGTATGGAGGAGACCCTATCTTTATCTTTGCAGGACTCGCAGAGAAATGTGGGGTCACGTGAGTGAGCGGCCTTGTATGTTAGGGGTGCGGTGAAGGAAAATGCAAATTGCAATATGGTATCCTGCAGGGGGCAGGGGTAGAGGGTCCAGGGAAACAGCTGGGTCAGAAGCTATCTGCAGCCACCGTACCGTGAGTTCGATCCCGGCCGGGGAGGGGAACACATGGCGCAGCAGACCTCTCCTGCCTCGCCTCCTGCTGCCCTCAGCAGTGCACTTCAGTCCATCTGCCTGTTCTGCGCCCCACTCTGTGTCTGGTGAATCCTCTCACGCCCCACCCTGGCCTCACCCCAGTTCTTTTATGCATAAATAAATAAATCTTCAAAAAAAAAAGGGTCCAGGCAACAGATGTGTCACGTGACCAAACAGTGGACGGAAAGGGGGTCTGAGTGCTCGGGGGTGTGGGAAGTGGCCTGGCATGTGACGGGGCCAGGGCAGCAGAGGGCAGGCCGGGTGCTGAAGGATGTCAGGCTGCTGAGGGCTTTGGGCTTCATCTCCAGTCACGCGGGGGGGAGGCAATATGGAGTCTGGGTTTTACACAAGGACCAGCCAGGTGTCTGGTTGTTACTTAACACCACGCTGGGGAGCGGAGTGGGAGCCTGCTACAGGGCTGTCCACATGGGCCAGAGTACAGGCAGAGCGCCTGGCCCGGTCCCTGGTCTCTGGAACTTTTCTGGAACTTTGGGCTCTAGGGTGGTTGGGATGGGGCAGCCGGGGCTGCTGTGGGAGTCCAGACCAGTGTGGAGAAGACCAGTGTGGGTGCAGGACAGGGAGGGGACCAGATAAGCTCACGTAGGCCCGAGGGACCGCAGGGGGCTCTGCTAGGGCAACAGGGGTCATGGAGGCCCAGGGGTTCTGGGTGACTGGGCTCTGCAGCAATGGAAACGGGTAGAAAAGGTGTCACAAGCTACCATATTTGGTCTACTTGTTGCCAACTCCTGTTAGTCATATGACAAATAATTCCTCACTCTCGATCTGCTTCTGGCCTCAGCCTCAGAGAGCAGAAGCCCCAAGAGCTCCCAGGTTTCCTGCCCCGGCCATGAAAGCAAGGGAGTGAGAAAGAGATGACTGGAGGGCCAGTGCAGAAGCGAGTCTAGGAGGGTCCTTCTGGCAGAGTGACTGGGCCAGGGGCTCCTCGAGGCATTGAGTGGACCTGGGCTCAAATCCTAGTCTGACCTGGGCCGGTCCGCTTAGCTGTCCGAGCCTGAATTTCCTCATTTGCAAGATGGGCCCTTAAAAGAGAATCACCCTCTTCAAGGCTGTGGGGCAAGGTCAAGGCCCATCCTTGGAACGCTAGCGCAGAGCTAGGTCGCGCATGCGTCCAGAAGGGCCAGCAAGGCCGGGCACTGTGCACCTGCAGGGGAGTGCGGAGGAGACTGGATGGTGGGAGTGACGGACGCTGTCCTCAGGCCAGGGGGCCGGGGGCCTCCGCCTGAAGGAGTCTTGGTGCTTGGCGAGACACCGCCCGCGCCCCGCACCCCGCCTCATCGGAGCTGCCCATCCGTCAGGGCTCGGGCTGTCAGGTGGCCGCGGAGGGGGCCTGTGGCCCAGGAACGCTTCCGCGCCGGGAGAGTCCTTCACTGTCAGCAGCTTTGCTCCGGTGGGCTAATAAAGCCATCCATCACCCTTCTCCGCCAGGTGCTGCGTGCTGCCGAGTGCCGGCTGCCCAACCCGGTCTGGGTGCCGGCATGCGACGACCCTGCCTGACACTTGAACTTTGAGCGCCCAGATGCCATCCCGGCCCAGGACCTTGCCCTGCCTGTGGGCTCGGGACTCTGTGGCCATCACTCAGCAAGTGGGGTCCGACCGGCACCGGGTCCCCTTGGCCATTTTACAGCCGCAGAGGGCAGACGCCAGGCCGGGAACAGGTGCCTGGTACCCAGGGGCCACCATGCCCTGTCCCCCACATGCATCCTGACACCTGCTCAGGACCGGCAGCCTCCTGAGGGCTGGGGTGCAGTCTTGGGCGCCCCTAGGGTGAGGCGTTTGAGAGGCGTGAGCAGCTGATACCAGTAGGATCTCGGAGAGCTGGGGCTGCAGGGGGCAAGCTGTATGGACGAGTGTTAGTCGAGCCCCGCTCTCGCTCCACCTCGGTGCCCTTGACCTGCACGGCACCCGGCTCCGGGCGCAACGATCAGCCTGCAGAGCAGGTGGCAAGGCCGAGGTGGATGACGCGGCCAGAGAGCAGAGCTGGAATCTGAGCCCAGCTCCGTCAGACTCGGGAGCCTCACTCTTCACTGCAACGCTGGCCTGTCCTTGATGCTGGCCTGTCCTCGACGCTGGTTCTTCTGACGTCCCCCTGGGAACTTCATGAATCAGGGTCTAGCCCATTTTATCCGTGGGACAAGGAAGGTTGGAGAGCTGGCGAGAGCAGCATGGGGTCACACAGGAGCAAGCCTCAAGCTGGGAGCACCCCAGCTCCGTGGGACCCAGATCAGTGCGTTTATTCTTTCTACCAGACCAGGGTGTTTTTAGACCTTTATATCCACAGGGGCTCGCATTCCTAAAAAACAACAACAACAACAACAACAAAAAAAACCCTTAATCTGATGTTGGCATCCTAGTATGGAGAGCAGAGCAAAGAGGGCATCACTCTAGGTGAGGGGGCAAGGAAGGGGATGTTCTACACTGTGTACCAAACCTGCCCAAGGCTAGTGCTTCAAACACGATCGTGATTATCATGCATGGGATGGGAGCGTGTGTCAGGGTTTGCACAAGGCGGGGGGGCCTGGATGCCTCTGCTGGGGGGGGGGTCTGTTGCCAGGCACTGAGACTGGGCTTGCAAGCGAAGACTCTTCTCTCAGGTCTGCAGTGGATGCTGGTTTTGGTCGGGGGCCTCCTCAACTCCCCGTGCGCCTCTCTGGCTGCGCTAAGGGGGTTGGGTTCAAATGGCGGCACCCAGAGTGTCATGTGGCAGAAGACACTCGCCTTTCATGACCCAGGCTGGAAGGTCTTGCCTTGTCCCCTTCCCGTCCAGGTTCAAGGGGAGGATGACTAGGTGGGGCTGGAAAGATTGTTGAAGTGATGCTCAGCGCCAGCACCAGCAGCAGGGGCTCCCTTCCTTTCTCCTAGCCCCTGAGCCACCTGTGGACGCTCAGCAATAACTGGCAGACCGCCCCATAACTTGTGACCCGACACACAGGTGGCATTTTGAAGACCAGTCAATTCACTGATCAACTGTCAAATCACTTCTAGCTTTCCAACTCTGCCCCATGAAGCAGAATTCAGCCTCGTCACCGAGCTCACCAGGCACAGTCGTTCATTTATGTGCCCGATGGACACTGAGTTGTCACCTCTAAGGGACCACGGTCGGGTGGAAGAGACGTGTATGCAACCACATGCACCACATGCCATCTCACCTCGTCACGTCATGACACGTCACGTCACGTCACATCATTCCCAGCGACTGCAGGGTAACTGCGGGTGCCATTCCTTACGGGCCGAGCAGGTGTGAACACGCCTGGGTGTCCCTGGAATGTGGGGCATCTTCTCTTTTCCTTAGACCTCACATTCCAACTCTTCTCATTTTCCTCTCTGCAAGCCCTCGGCCCTCCTTACTGTCCCTGCTTTGCTGTGGGGTGGTGGCTTCTCCTCTGCCTGCCCCTTTGCCCCCCCCTCTGGTGACAAGCGCCCCCTCTTGGCCAGCTTAAAAACAGCCCCCCTCTCTAGCTCCCTCCACAGACCTCCTGGCCCATCCATCTACCTCCTGCCTTGGCTTTTTGACCAGCAGCTGCATTAGTTGAGATAATTCTGTCAACACATGCCTTTTGTACCCAGAACGTGCCTGGTAAATTTGTTAAAGAATACCCCAGGCTAACACATCATTACACTCCCAAACTCATCTATCTTTTACTTCGGATTAATTCTTTTTTTTCCCTCTCTCTTCACCTCCTCCATAAATCCTGGTGCACTTAATTAATTTCAGTTCCACTGTAAGGTCCATAATACAGAATTGTTCAAGCAAACACAAAATTAATTATTCTATTTACAGCCTTCTCATTGAGAGGAGCATTTCATCTTTCATAATTACATTTTGGAACGTCCAATTATGAATTCAGGCGCCTGCTGTTTTGCATACGGGGACAGTCTCTGAGTGTCCTCGCGGTAGGGGAGTGGGGCTGGTGGCCTCTTGTGGCTTCTGCCACCGACCCAGGCACTGCTGGCTCAGTCCCTGGACGGCCTCTTAAGGAGGCACTGAGGCAGGGGCAGGACAGGCCGCTGGAAGGGAGTGGAGCCCGGAGCTGGGGCGAGGGGAGGAGGAGGAGGAGTGAGGAAGGGTGGTGAGGGTGCCAGTTGAATAGGGGTCTTGCCTTGTGAGCAAGGGCCTTCAAATGGGAGGAAGCAGACCTCGCTATGTTGCCAGGTGGCCAGGGTGATTCCTGGCTTTTCTGCCAGGCAGCAGCAGGGGTTGGAGTGCCAGGCCATGCCAGCCTTTGCCCGGCTCTCTGGCAGGAACCCCGGAGGCCTGGCTTCTTCTCCTTCTCTTGGACTCTTGGCCCTCTGGGTGGCGTGAGGTGCACCAAGTTAGCAGGCTCTTGGCAAGGGCACATGCAGCAGTGTGGGAGGGCCCCTCTGCTCCCCAAGGCTGCTCTCGAGGTGATGGCTAGCCGTGCCTCTGGGTGGGGTGGGAAGGACGCTTGCTCTGTCCAGGACCCTGCCCTGAACACAGGGCGGCCACCTTGGGGCTTGACCCCCTGCGAGAGCTTCTGTTTAAAGGCTTAAAAATGTCCGTTTCTATATGACTCGGATGAAGTTAAGCATAATAATTCCTAAGTGGCTGACTGAGAGTAAATTCCCATTTTTGGAGTTTGTTCTGCTGGCACCCTTCTTCCGTACCCTCTCCCCCATTCCTTACTTCAGGGAGAGCGGGGTCCACTTTATTTATTTATTGGCACTCAACGTTCTTTGTTTTTATTTTAATTTTATATGTATTTTACATTATTTTTCATGTCTGCACAGTGTACATTTCTCGTCGCTGTGAAATTCCCATCCCAACTCACCCGTGCTCCATCACCACAGTCCTTGTGCTCTTCCCACCCATTTTGTTCCTTCTTCCCCCTCCTCCTCTTGGGGAGGTCTTTGATTTATAATTGTCTGTTGATTTTGATTTTTTATTTATTGTAATTGATTTTTAAAAAAGATTTATTTATTTATGCACACAAGAGCTGGGCTACAGGCCAGAGTCGCAGGAGGTGAGAGGATTCACCAGAGACAGAGTGGGGAGCAGAACAGGCAAATGGACTGAAACACACTGCTGAGGGGAGCAGCGGGTGAGGCAGGAGAGGTCTGCTGTGCCATGTGGGTCTCCTCCCTGGCTGGGGATCGAACTTGCGCTGCTGTGCCATGGATGCTTCACAGTGAAGTGCTCAACCCGTTGCACCACCAGGGAGGCCCCTATAGTAGTTGATTTTTTTCCCTTAGTCCCTTGTTTGTTTCCTATGCATTCCTCCTATAAGTGACACCATCTGGTATTTTTCCTTTTCTTTCTGGATTGTTTCACTCAGCACAATTGAATGGGGTCCACTTGGACATAAGTAGAAGTGGCTTTCCTAGGAGAAATATAAGGGAACCAAATAAGGATCAAGGAAAGGAATAAGAACAATAATAATAATAATAACAATAAAGACACAAAAACCAAAAATGAAAAGACAAGGACAAACTGGAGACACTTGGTGGGGAGGGGAGGGGGAGGGTTGAGGGCAGACGGGAGCACGGGGGACTGAAGTGATGGTGCACTGGTGATATGGTGATGGGGAATGCATGGGGATGACAATTGATGTCAAATATATGTAAATTAAAAAATTATATTAAAAACAAAACAAAACAAAAAAACTACCTTCCCAAAAAAGAAAACAACAACAAAAAAAAACAAAAAAAAAAACAACAAAAAACAAATACAAAGTCGGTTGTGTTCCCGCTAAAATCCAGGCGTTGCACCATCTGCGTGTTACTCCTTCTGCCCTCACAGCAGCTCTGTCACGTTCAGTGGACTCCTGGCCCAGGGACCTCGCCCTGGGCCGAGATGAGACTTGAGTTCCAGGCTCTAAAATCCCAGAGAAATAGGTTGCCCCCGAAGGCATTGAGGGGTAGGGTCGGTGCGAGCTTGAATCCCCATCTGCTGCTTTCCAACTCCTTAAGCAACACGCTTAACTTTTCCGTGCCTGTTTCCTTGTGTATTATGTTGGGACGACGTTACCCACCTCGTCGGGCTGCGAGGTGGTTTCTGCGAGAAAGCCCCGGCTTCTGCTGGGAGGGAGCCCCCCGAGAGCCCATGTCTCAGTGGCTCCATCAGCGGCTTAGCTACATTTTGAGTAGAAGGTGGCAGCGATGCCTTCTGGAAATGAACACTCTGCCAGAGTTCACAGCACCAGTGAACTGGGCTTCACCGTGCCTGGGGCTTGCTGGGATGTTCGGGTGGGGCGGGGGTTAACAAGGAAGAACATTTCTACTTCTGTCGCTCACGTGCTTCCGAATTAAATCCCTTATCAGTTGCCCAGGTCATTTAGAATAAAAATATGCCCTTTATGGTGGCCCAGGAGGCTCAACCAGATCCTGTCTCTGCCAACTCTTCAAACTGACCTTCTTCCCATTCTCCTCTCCAGTCTATGTTCCGGCCACACAGGTCTTCTATTTGCTCCCTCCTTTCTGCCTCAGGGCCTTTGCACAAACCACCCCCACTGACAATACATGCTTCCCTCTGTTCTTAGCAGGCCAGCTTAATTCAAGGGTCATCTCTCAAGAAGCTCCCCTGCTCATCCCACCTATAAAATAGCCACGAGCCTGATACTCCTCATCACATCACCTATTAATTGCCTTCGTTTTCCTGTGGCCATCTATAAGTTCTAGTCTGTTTTCTTGTTGATAGTCTCCAAGCCACCAGAATATAAATCTGCACGAGAACAAGAGTCAGGTGTGTGTCTTGCCCAGTTTTCCACCCCCAGATTCATGGTGGGTACAAAATAATCACTTCAAAAGTGAACGCTGCACTTCCAGCCTCCATGGGACTAGAACAAGTCCAGAGACAAGCCCTTGTGGCATCTCGGTTGGCAATTCTCTGCAGAGGAAATGGCAAGGCTTCATTTTTCCTTTAAATCAGCTTCTTGATCTCATAGCTTCCTTCATCCTAACAGACCCTCAAGATGGGGGAGAGTTAGTGATTTATTTCTTAAGTGATTTTTTTCCAGACCTGCCCACACCAAATAATTACTTGCTTTTGTGGGCTGAGAATGTCTTTGGGCTGTTCCACCTGGTAGGTTTGTTTTGTTTGTTAATTAGCTATTAATTGTCAGGGCTCCTGGGGACTGGCGGTAAAGGGGAGGCTCCAGAGGGGGGGCAGGGGTCTGGGGCAAGCGCGGACCCCAGCCTGGAATGAGGATCACCTCACTGGGCACTGGGATAATTTATTTCCAGTGCTGTCAGGTCCAGAGAGTGAGTTCCTGGGATGATGAGTGATTTTGTTAATTAAGTCCCGTAAACACTACAGCTTAATTTCCAACATGGGGCTGCAGCTGGTGGGAGCTGCCAGCAGCTGTGATAGGGACTGTCCTTGAAGGAGCAGATCCTGGGTGGTGGCAAGACTGAGAGGACAGGCGGCTTCTGCAAGCAGGATTCTCACCCTGGGCCCATCCTCCCCTCTCTCCCGCTTCCCTCTGTCCCTCTGGCTCTCCCTAGCTCTAGTGTTTTCTCTGTGGGAAGAACACAGATTGGATCGAGAGGTTGTCCTGGTAATGTGCCGCGCCCTGATGCCCCCGAAGGCCTGGAAATTTCTTCATTTTTTTCATCTACCTTTATTTCACCTCCCCCGATCTCACTTCCACCATCATTTCCACCTCGGAGGCCTAGAGAGTTGTCTCTGAAGCATTCTCGGTCCTGCCTTTGCCCACCTCTCTCCTTGCCTCCCTCCACCATCTCCTTCCTGGGAATCCTCCAGAGCTGCTTTTTGGGGCTCCTTGCTGCCACTTGAGCCTATGGTTCTCTCTCCATAGAGCCCTCAGTGTGAAGTCACCCCCGCCCCCCAATTCTCCAGCAGCTTTCAATTTCCTTCAGATAACGGTGGAAGTCCTTTCCAAGGCCAGTACCATCCTGCTGGGTTCCACAGAGGGACTGCTGACTACTGCCAGCTGCATGCATTGGGACCAGATTCTTTCTTCTTCATTTTATTTTATTTTTAAAGATTTATTTATTTATACATACAAGCACTGGGGTACAGGCCAGAGGTGTGGGGGGTGAGAGGATTCACCATAGACAGAGCAGGGAGCAGAACAGGCAGATCAATGGAAGTACACTGCTGAGGGGAGCAGCGGGCCAGGCAGGAGAGGTCTGTTGCATGTGGGTCCCTTCCCTGACTGGCAGCAGGGATCGAACTCGTGCTGCAGTAGCTGCAGTTTGCTTCATAGTGCGTTGCTTAAACCACTGTGCCACCAGGGAGGCCCCATTTTATTTTTTTGAGCCAATCAGATTTTTTTTTTTTTTCTTTTTGGAAACAAACGCCCCTCCTGCTGGGATGCTTTCCCTGCTCCCCACCCCAGCGCCTGTGCTCTGCTCACTCTCCACGCTGCCTGGGCATCTCAAAAGTCCCTTTTCCAGGTCCAGGCCGGGGCGCCCTCCTGGTCTGGGCTGAGCGCGGCCCGGGGTGGCGGGCAGGGCGGAGGGTGGGCGGGCTCTGGCGCGGTGCGGCTTATCTTCGCTGTCAGACCCGTGTGCTCTTGGGGCCAGGCACCACAGCCGGCTCACTCCGCCCGCGGTGCCCGGAGCAGCCGACATGCCTGTCTGCGGCCCGCACCTGTCCGTTGCATCGCACTGACGCTGCGTGGCTGCGATGGACGAGTGTGCCTGGCGCATGGCTGTTTCCTGGGTGGAGCGGAGGGACTGTCAGGAAGGACTCAGAGAGGAGGGAGCTTGGAACTGAGTCCAGATAGAGACGGTGGCAGGGATGACGGGATTGACAGGTGCTTCCAGATGACCAAGCCCCAGCGCAGTGACTGGAGCCAAGAGCAGGAAGCAACTGGGGGTGGTGGGAGCGGGAGGAGCCATCTGAGGGTTATCTCAGACGCGGAGGTCGGGGTGGCCTGGGCCTGGGGGCTGCTGTAGACCCCCAGGACTTGATTCCCTGATGCCATCTGCCCTTTCCCAGGCCCTGGGCGGGATGTTTTAGGATGGTGGGTGTAGGGTCAGAGAACAATCAGGTCTTTCCACCCTCCCACCACTGATGATGGACACTGCGTGCTGCGGGCATTCCAGGATGGGCGTGCGCAAGTGGGCGCACCTGAGTTGGGACACGGGCTTAAATGGGCGGCGTCACGAGGACGCCAGGACCGACAATACCGACAGTACTGACGAGCAGCAGCAGAAGAAAGCAGCCGAGAGGGTGACATGCGCTGGGGCCTGGGAGGCCTGCCAGCCTCCCGGCCCCCCGGCACCCCTGCCTGCCATGGACCTGGCCACCTCTACTAAATAAAAGTATGAAAAGCCACCAAGGGCTCCAAGACCCCTTCCCTGACCCGTCTGCCCAGAACCATCCTGAACTTGCTCCTGTGCTGCCCTTCCTGCTGCTACAGTTGGCATCGGAGGAGCCTGGATTCACTTTTAAGAACGTGCTGGCTCCCTGGCGCGGCCTGCGCAGACCCCTCCCCGGCTGGGGCCGAGCTCGGGATACCGGGCCCACGTGCAGGCTGACCAGGGCGTCTCTGGCCGTGCAGCCTGGAAGGATCTCGCGCTTTGCTTCTGTAGCCTGGAAGGATCTCGTACTTTGCTTCTGACCTTGTCTGGTCTCTCTTCCTGGCCGCTGCTCGGTTGTCTGTTGCTGTGTCACTCCCCAAACTTATGGTGCAAAGTAACAACTACGCTGTTCTGCTCATAGGGCTTGTGGGTCCTGGTTCTCCAGGGCACGGTTGAGACAGCACTTCTCTGCTCCCTGATGTCTGGGGCTATAGCTGGAGGGACTCAGATAATGGCCAGGCTTGGGTGTCCACTTCCAAGGAGGCTTCTTCACTCCCATGTGCGGTTGGAGGCTGCAGACTCGTGAACCCTTATCTCTGGCCTTTATTATTATTATTATTTTTTTAACGATTTATTTATTTATGCATGCAAGGATTGGGGTACAGGGCAATTCTTGTGGGGGTGAGTAGGGGAATAGAAAAAGCAGATCCACTAAAGTACACTGCTGAGGGGAGCAGCGGGCGAGGCAGGAGAGGTCTGCTGTGCCATGTGGGTCCCCTCCCTGGTCCAGGATCGAACTCCCACTGCAGTGGCTGTGGATGCTTCACAGTGCTGTGCCTTAACCCCTGTACCACCAGGGAGGCCCCTATCTCTGGCCTTTAGATGTGGCTCACAGAGTTCTTGATACCTCTTGTCTTGCTGTGACATTAACGCTCATCAATTCCTTCCTGGCCAGTAACTCATTACATGGCCTTAGGCAAGTTGCTTCATCTCTTCTGGGACTTCAGTTCTCATCTGTGAACTGGGGATATCGGTAGTGGCTAGGACGTAGCGTCTTGGTGAGTGTTAGGTGAGAGCATGCCTGCAAATTGTGTAGAAAACAAGCATTAGCGTGGTCTCCTCACTTTTAACATGAGGGAGTGGACAACTTGGGTTTCCTCAGTCTCTGGGATTTCTGTGTTTATAGAGGCAATGGTGGCTTTTCACTTGGAGTTTGGTGTCTTTCCCATGATGCCCCACGCTCCCCTCTGGTGACTGACCTCCATGAATGAGCTCAGTGAGACAGCTGAGATGTGCGTAAGCTTGGGCATGGGCTGCCATCACAAAATGCCATAGCTTGGGTGGCTTAAACAACAGAGACTTATTTTCCCACACTCGTGGAGGCTGGCGTTCCGAGATCAGGTGCAGGGTCGCGTTCTGCTGGGGACCCTGTTCCTGGCTGGTAGATGGTCAGCCTTCTGCTGTGTGCACATATGGCCTTTCCTCAGGGTGTGTGCACAGAGAGAGATGGGCAAACTCTGCTTATAAGGATGCTGATCGTATCACATCAGGTCCCTACTCTTAGGGTCTTTTTTCACCTTAATTAGCTTCTAGAAGCCCTGTCTCCCATAGTCACATGTGAGATGCATACATTCAACATATGCATTTTGCAGGGATATAACTTCATCCATAGCAGATGAACCTGCAGTGGAACGACTCCCCACTGGTCTGCTTACCTGTCAGTCAGTTAAGTATTGCTCTAGTGGCCGTGTTTCTTCTGGAGTTGGTAACATCATCAGCAAAGTAGAACTAAGACAGTGTGCCACAGAAAGTCTGGAGGTCTTAAAAGCAACGGTATGTTTGGCTCTGAAGTGTGTTTGGGTTCAGTCTTGGTTCTATAATGATCTTTGTATCCTTGGATGGCTCATGCAAACTGTTGTGTTGTGCCTCTGTTCCCTCACAGACAGAATGGGTATAATAAAAACAGCTCATAGGGATTCTGTAGGGTTAGATGAGACAATCTGGCAAAAGTCATCCCATGTCATATTATCACTCACCCCACCCCTCGTGCCATCATCATTGTCACTTTCACCATCATCATCATCATTGTCATCATAATTTACTCTAACTGTGCAAGGAAAAGAAAGGAAACCACTCTTTACTAAGAACACATTGTATAGCAGACACTTTCATAAATGTTACTTCCTTTATTTTTTTCTACATAGGCATCTATATTTCCTGCTTCTCTTGCCATCCCTCCCTCCCTCCCTCCCTCCCNCCCCTCCCTCCCTCCCTCCCTCCCTCCCTCCCTCCCTCCCTCCCTCCCTCCCTCCCTCCCTCTCTCCCTCCCTCCTTCCCTCAATCCATTCCTCCATCCATCCATCCAAATAAATATACATCCATCTGTCCATCTGTCTATTCATCCATCAATCCATCTATCCATCCTCCATTATTTATCTCTTCTCCTCCTCTCTCTCCCTCCCCACCCCACCCCATCCCCTGAGAAATGGGACTTGCCAAATCTGACAAATACACATGCAGAGATAGTAAGTGGCTAACCCAACCTCACTCCAGCTTTTGGCGGACGGAGGGAAATGGGCTACTGACAGGCAAGTAATAGGGAGAGGATTTTTCCATGAACACTTTTTACTTTTGTGCCCCACTTTGTTGTGAAATGGTTTGTTGTTATTTTTCTCTTTAATATTTTTTTGGGTCCACAATTTATGTGTACTTGAAAAATCAAGAAGTTCTACAAAATTTGTTAGACACTCTTCCAGCAGTTTCTTTCCTACTTTCCCTTCCCCAGAGGCAACCACCTTCCACTTTTTTTTTTTTAAGCAGTTTTAGCATTTAATTATCTGCCTCTACAAAGCATGTGTGCATTTGTACTTCTTGCTTTTTTTTAGGCTTGCTATCTTGATTTCCCACCATGGAAAACGAGGATTTGGTTTCCTCTCCTCTACCTGCCCCTAATACACTCAGACGTCCTTCTCACCTGCCCCTACCTTCCCAAAGGTTATGCCATAATTTTATTAAGATAAATGTTGTAAACATTCTCTATGACTGAGCCCTACTACTTTTTCATCCTACACAACTTCTAATTTTCCTGAATTTAGTATTTGTCTTTTTTTCTCTATTTGGAGACTTGGTTTCCTGTGTATTTAGGATTAGTTCAACCCTGGCTGCTTGCTAGTTGCCTAAGTCACCTGGATAAGACTTGAAGACACATCGTATAGCTGCAAGCCTCCTCTGGAAGAAGTCCAGCGGCTGTGACTTGCTGCAGTCCTGCCTGGTTATCTTCTAAGTCTTCCCATTCTACTGCGGATGCTTGTACTCACCCCGGGGTTGAAGTCCTGTTTTCTGAGTCTTTCTGAATCTTGTCTCCCTCTTTCTTCTCCTTGTATCCAGAGTCCTAACATTTTATTAAATATGCCTGGTGGTAAGACTGTTGTAAACCTCTCCATAAGTACTTTCGACAGAAACTCACGTTCTTTTATTCTTGAAAGTTCTCTTGAATGGTTTTAGTGATGTTCTTCCCTGCCCTTTCTAGAATGCACAGCATTTGGATTTGACAGACCCTGGTTTTCTTGTCCTTTTTTCCTCCTGTTTTCCACTTTGTTTTTTTTGCTGTGTTTTCTGAGGAGAATATCCTCTTATATAATCCAGATTTTCTTTTGAGTTTTTAATTTAAACTGATGTATTTAAAATTTCTGAGGGGGCCTCTCTGGTGTACAAGGGGTTAAGTCCAGCACTATGACGTTATTGGCAGTCAAAGCACCACAAATTCCATCTCTGGCCAAGGAGCTGACCCACATGGTGTAGCAGACCTCTCCTGTCTTATCTACTGCTCTCCTCAGCAGTGTATTTCAATAGATCTGCCTGTTCTGCTCCCCACTCTGTGTCTGGTGAATCCTCTCACCTTCCACATCTCTGGCCTATATTCCAGCTCTTGTGTGCATAAATAAATCAATCTTTATTTTTAAAGATTATTTATGCATACAAGCACTGGGGTACAGACCAGAGGTGTGTGGGGGTGAGAGGATTCATCACAGAGAGTGGGAAGCAGAACAGGCAGATCAATGGAAGTACACTGCTGAGGGGAGCAGTGGGCACAGCAGGAGAGGTCTGCTACGCCATGTGTGTCAGCCTGGCCGGCAGCAGGGATCAAAATCGTGCTGCAGTGGCTGTGGTCTGCCTCATAGTGCGTTGCTTAACCCACTGCACCACCAGGGAGGCCCAAATAAATCAATCTTTAAAAAGATTTCTAAGACCCCTTTTAATGCATTTGCATGTTTCTTTTTGCATTGTTTTCTGCAATCTCTTTCTTGTCTCTGCAGATATTACATGGACACATACATTGAATTATATATATTTTGGTAACATCTGTATTTAGAAATAATCTTTTTTCTCATTATATTTATTTAATTGTATTTGACAACATTTGTAGTCCCCAGGGAGTTCCCACCACCATTGAGAAATAATTTACACAGCATGTAATTCACCTGTGCAAGTGTGCAATACAATGGTTTTTAGTATATTCACCAAGTTGTGTCATCATCTTCACAACCAATTTTAAAATATTTTTGGGACTCCCTGGTGGCTTAGCGGGCTGAGCACCGCACTGTGAAGCATCGCACAGCAGCTCGAGTTCGCTCCCCAGCCAGGGAGGGGACCCACAGGGCACAGTAGACCTCTCCTGCCTCGCCCGCTGCTCCCCTCAGCAGTGTGTTTCAGTCCATCTGCCTGTTCTGCTCCCCACTCTATCTCTGGTGGATCCTCTCACCCCCGCACCTCCGGTCTGTACCCCAGCTCCTTGTATGCATAAATAAAATCTTTTTAAAAAATCCTACATTTTCATCACTTTACTTAGGAGCTCTGTTTGTTACCCACTATAGCCTCAGTCCCCTTATCCCTAATGTTCTTTCTGCTTCTCTGTGTTTTCCTATCTTGGACACTTCATATACATGGAGTGGGGTCATTCTTTGTACAGCACACATTTTGCTTCTTGCCCTGCATTTATGTGCCATGCTCTTGATCTGCCATGCCAGTGGCCTTCCTTGGATGTCTGCCATCTTGATTGTTCATTCTCATTGAAGAGGGGGCACTCATTGGCTGGTTGGACACTGAGGATGACCTATAGCTTATTTGGTAGAACAACTTCAGAGGTCATTTCTAGGTTTCTTTTGGGGATTGTCAGGTTCCCCGAAAAGTTTCTTTAAAACATTAACTCAAAAGGATACCTGTACCCCATGTTTATTGCAGCACTGTTTATAATAAGTAAGATATGGAAACAACCCAAATGTCCAAAAACAGATGACTGGCTCAAGATGTGGCATAAATACACAATGGGATACTATACAGCAATCAAAAAGATAAACTTTTTTTTTTTTTACCATTTGTAGCAGCGTGGATGGCGCTAGAGGGGATTATGCTAGTGAAATAAGTCAGAGGGAAAAACAAAAATATCAGATGGTTTCACTTATAGAAGGAATAGAGGGGAGCCAAAGAAGGGATGAGGAAAAAAATAATAAAAATGAATAAAACCCCAAAAAGTAACAGGCAAGTATAAATCAGAGACATTCTACAGGGGAGGGGGAGGGAATGGGATCAAAACGAGGGAAGAGCATGAGGGACTATGGTGATGGTGCAGGGTGAACACGTGGTGGGAATTCTATGGGGACTACACCTCAGAGGAGAAAGCAAACACTGGACGAACATGAACAATGATGTAAAATACATCTAAGTAAATACATTATAAAAACAAACAAACAAAAAGATTTTCAGCTTCCTCCTCCGGGCTGCGTTTTGGCTGTCAATGACCTGAGAGTTAGTGGGGGAAGAGCAAGGACATGTTTCATTCCCTATTGTATATTTACTCGATCCCCCCTTACTTTCTGCTCTCAACAGTCTTATACTCTTTCTCTGCTCGGCATTTGATATAGGGCAGGGGCAATTGTTTTTCTGTGGAAAGTAGGAGAGAAAATCTAGGGATCTAAGCTTCTTAAAAATAACTAAATCATTTTACTTATATTCTGTATTCAAGAAACATTTATATAGCCATTACTATGTTTCAGGCACTTAAAACATTTTTAAAATTTACTGTAGTAAGAACACTTAACATGAGATCTGCTCTCTTAATTTTTTAAGTGTACAGTACAGTATAGTACAGTATAGTATTAGATTTGTTGTACATCAAATCTCTACAACCTGTTCATCTAGGGTTTATATCCATTGATTAGCCCCCCATTTTCCTCTTCCTCCAGTGCCTAGCGACTATAGTTCTATTCTTCATTTCACTGAAGTTGACTACTTTAGATGCAATCATATTAAGTGAAATTGCATAATACACGTCCTTCTGTGATTTATTTCTCTAGGTATAAAGTCCTCAAAGTTCATCTGTATTGCCGCATGTTGCAGGATTTCCTTCTCTCTCTTTTTTAAATTTATATATGTATTTTTTTTTACACTGTTGTTCCGCTCAGGTGTAATCCCTATAGAATTCTCACCACCAAGTCACCTGTAAACTGTCACCATAGTCTCTTGTGCTTTTCCCTCCCCATTCAGATCCCTCTTCCTTCTCCTCCTTTGCCAAATGTCTACGATTTATCTTTTGCCTGCTAGTTTTGTTTTGTTTTTTTCCTGACCCCTGTTTGGTTCCCCTATATTCCGCCTAGGAGTGAATCATCTGATATTTTTCTTTTTCCTTCTGACTTATTACTAGCATAATCCCTTCAAGTTCCATGTTGCTGCGAGTGCCATGAGTTTATCTTTTTGATTGCTGAATAGTATTCCATTGCATATATGCAATGGAATACTATATATATATATATATATACCACATCTTTTTTATTCAGTCACTTATTTTTGGCATAGGCTGTCTTCAAATCTTAGCTGTTGTAAATAGTGCTGCAACAAACATAGGGATGCGGGTTTCCTTTCAAAGTGGTATTTTTGGTTCCTTTGGGTAGATCCCTAGGAGTGGAATTGCTGGATCATACGGTGTCTCCACTTTTAGTAGTTTGAGGGTCTTCCACACAGCTTTCCATAGTGGCTGGACCATTTTGCATTCCCATCAGCAGTGTAAGAAGGCTCCTTTCCAACCCCATATCCTTGCCAGCATTTGTTGCTGCTGCTTTTTTTTTTTTTAATTATTAATATGGGTCATTCTTAGTTGTGTGAGGTGGTATTTCATTGTGGTATCTAACAGCCTATGTAACCCAGTGCTTTTCTATCTGATTGTGGCATTGTAGAAATGTACTCTTCACGAGAGGGTCTACAGAACAGCTGTACAGGATGACTGAGCAGAACTGGTGGGTCATTTCAGCTCAGTCTAACACGTAGTCTCTGTGCTGTATGAGTACCTGCCTTGTGTTAGGAACTGGGAACCTGTAATGAATCAGAGAGATGTGTCCTGACTATAAGAACACAGAACAGTGTATGCTCTGATGAAGATAGTGCTGGCACTAGGCTGGCTGCCTAGCTCAGCCTCTGATCTTCATGGGAGACTTCTTGGACGAGAGGGTTGACTCTTACAAGACAAGTAGGACTAGGTCAGGAGATGCAGGGAAGGGTATTTCAAAGAGTGGGAATAACTAGTGCAGAGGCCTAGTATGTCATGTCAGAGTACATTCTAGAAGCTCAGAGTATCTTAGTGTTATTGGAACATAGAATGTAGGGGGTCGGGGAGAGGTGGGGCAGACCTGACCTTGAGGATCGTGGATGACTAAGAAGCTGGGACTTGTGAACGTGGTGGCTTGTCCATCTATCTCTGGTCGTTTGGAGAGCCCCCCGAGGCTGTCATCATGTCTCTCCCCAGAGCCTCACGTTCTTCTGGAAATCTTTCGGGCACCGGGGTTGTAGAGCTTGGCTGACAGTGGGCATCTCCCCATGACGGTGCTGTCCTAATATTTCATCCTGTTAGATGCGTCTGCGCCTCCTCGCCCTGCCGCCCTAACGAGGCCAGAAATCGGATCCTTTTGCGGGTGTTCTCTCTTTCTGAGGCCCCCACTTTCGAGCCTGCCAAATTGTACTCCATACTCTCTCCCTGGCAGGAAGTGGAGGCTGGGACTCCCTGCGGACCTCCCAAACTCTGCTGTATGACTTTGAGGAGAGAAAGTCTGCTCAGGTCTTCCCAAGAACCGCAGGAGTCAGCCGCTGACAGGAAGGGTGTGGAGAAGGGAGGTGTGACGGGAGCAGACAGATCTGATGCTAATCCCAGCCGAGGCGTAGACTGCTGGGAGACCTTGGGCAAATTCTCGTTAGCGAGCGTGCATTGGCTGATTCCATTTCTGCGCACAGCTGTGTGCTGACTTCTGGGGTAACAAGACACTCTAGGGGAGACAGACATGCAGATAAGGGGAGGGCTGAGGTGCCCCGTGAGCCTGCAGAGACTTAACCCCTCGTCTACTCCAGCAGATGCCATCATCATGGCGGTATCCCCAGCTGAGGCTGGAATAGGTCATGTGGCCCCACGCCCCTCCAGCTCTATTCTCCTAATCAACCACCACTGCCCAAGCTCTGCCCAAATCCTCCCGCATAGCAGCAGAACCCACAGGTCCATCCCTTATGCCAATTGTCCATTTCCTTCTGCTGATTGAAGGACCAGAAGTACCCCTGAGTCTGGAGAGATGGAGAATGGCCCAGGCTTTCAGCTACAGCCACCTGGAATGGGCAGGGGAGTTATGGGTGACCTGAGATAATTTCAGCCTCTTCTCTTTCTTCACCTACTGTACAGTGGCTCCCAGGTCCCTGGACTCTGGGCAAGGGGTCCCCACAGTTAAGCTCTTTAGGGGGATCGTCAGAGCTTCTCTCACTGGCATAGCTGACCAGCACGCGGGGCTGGGTGTGTGCGCTGGGCTGTCAGGAAGAGTTATCTCCAGACTACCCCTCGTCTGCCTGCTTTCTCCTCTGTGGTCCCCTCCTAATTCATTTTCTGCCTTTAATGTACTGTTGTGGAGCTTCCTCTCCCATTAGGGCCTGTAATGTGCACCGATTCCCTTCAGCTTGACTGCCCTTAATAGGCAGCGTAAATAGAATTTAGTGTGGCGTGCACTAACATCTCTATCCATTGTCCAGAGATTAAATACTTGCCACCGATGGTTCATGCATCATCAGCCTCGAGCCCAGTTTCATAGCTCCCAACCAAAGGAGGATATTAAATTAATTTGCAGGTTGCTTTAGCAAAACCTAACAAAAAACCTCCGCAGGAGAAGAAGGGGGGGCATGATGCATCTGCCCAGCATCCATCACGGGTGGGAACCAGAGTCGTTAGAGACCAGGACTGGGGCTCTTTTCTGTCTGGGGCTGCCCCTCTGAGGCCACACCGCTTGGCTGTTTCTGTCCATCTTAGTCCCTAGGCCGTGGTCCGTGCCAGTCCTTCTTTCAGCCCCAAAATCCCAGCTGAGGAGTCGAGCGAGGGCTGGAGGAACTGTGGGGCCAGAGTCCAGGAGTCAGGGAATGATCCTTCTTCTTGTGGCCAAAGGCCAAGTGGATGCCCCTGTGGTCCTGCTTAGGAGATGCCCCAAACCTTCTCCTGGCACAGTCAGGCTGGGGAATGGCGGGGTTGAGGCGGGGCACTGACCACTGGTGGCTTCTGTCGTGGGCCACATCGTGTCGGGGACACAGACACCGGGTCCCTGACCGTGGCCTCTGCCAGGAAGCAAAGCTCAGGGTGACAGCAGACAGTGGGCCGGTTTCTGCTCCCCTAGGGGTAGTTGGAGTGGGATTGATCTCTAGCCGGTGAGTGGACCAAAGGGGACAGCCACACTCCCAGCAGGGACGGTGGACACACGACACGCGTGGCCCCGCCCTCCCTGCCTTTCCTTGGCAGACATCACCAATCAATTAGGTCCCCTTTGCAATGAGGCTCGGAAGCCTCAGGATGCCTTTCAGCTCAGCACACTAAGGCGGCCGGCCCCGATGGTCTGGACTTGGCACAGGAGAGTTTTGAATGAGCTGGAACTGATGAGTCGGAGACAATCGTGTCTAACCTGGCACACACCTGGCCCACTGACGTGGCCACCCAGGTGGACCGGGGCTTGGCTTATGTGGCCTTTTTCCTGGTAGGTTCTGGTAGAACCAGCCAATTCTCTGTTTGGTGGGTCCCCGTGGCTCTGAAGGTGGGCGAGGAGCGGGGCCCAGGCCTCCAGGCCCAAAGGTGGCCAACGACTCCACTGTGGGTGCCAATTACTCCCTGATGAACCCCCATCAGTGGCCTCCACTTGAGGTGGCTTGTTAATAGCTTTTAACATGATCAGTTGGGCTAATTGAAAACGAGAGTGATGCTACTATGGCCCCTTTACATCGCTTTCCTTTTTTATTTAAAAAAGATGCTAAAAGCACTTATCAAGTGGTTTCTGGGGAAAAGAAATAAAAAGGTCTCCCCTCTGGCCATTGCAATGGTGTGGACTGCTGCAAGAACTTGGGGTTCTTGCAGTTCAGGAGCATGATGTCAGGTGTCCCGTGACCCTGTTACAAAGTTGCTTGGAGACTTCCTCTGCTCGCTGGTTCGCTCTGCCCGGCCCTGATGGCAGAGAAGGGGTGGCCAGAATGAGGACTTCTGGGCTGATGCCCTTCAATGTGGCACCGCCATGGCGGTGAGTGACTTTGTTTCCTGCTGTCCGGTTGGGATTTACGGTCCTGGGAGGGCAAGGCCGCCTGGCCTCATTTAGGCCCAGTGTCCATCACTTGGCCCGAGAGTACCGATGTGCTGCTTATTCTCCACCCCCAGCCCCCCAGTCCCTTTCTCTGTTCTTCTCTAGGCCCCAAGGGCTGACCCTTGGACTGCTCCTGGCTTCCCGTGGAGTTCAGCCAACGGGAGGTTTGCAGGGGGCCAGAGGGCAGGAGAGCGGCTGGGTCTTCTTCCCCACTTGCTTCTCGGGAGGCTGGAGGCCACCCAGGCTTCCCCCCGACCCCACGGGCCTTTCCGCCCCATCTGAAACTACCATCTGGCTTTCCCCATGCACTCCTCACCCTGTGCCTCCTCCCCTCCTCCTCTGGCTCCCTTTGCTCTGAGTCTCTCAGAGACTCCCGTGGGGCCGCGCTCCTGGCTGCTACAGGGTTCCCCATTAAGGGATCTGGGGCCAGGGCCTCCCTGGTGGTGTAGGGGGTTGAGCACTGCACTTTGGGCTTCCACACTAAGGGTGCAGGCTCGATCCCCTGCTGGGGAGGGCACCCACAGGGCGCAGCAGACCTCTCCTGCCTCGCCCTCTGCTCCCCTCAGCAGTGTGTTTCAGTCGATCTGCCTGTGCTGCTCCCCACTCTGGTGGGGATCCTCTTACCCCCACTCTGTGCCTCTGGCCTGTACCCCAGCTCTTGTATGCATACGTAAATAATTTTTTTTTTTAAAGGGTTGGGGCCAGAAGGTGCTGGGAAGAAGCGACAGTGGTGGGTGGAGGGGGGAGACAGAGAGGCAGGATTTCATGCTTTGTTCATCGCAGTGCTGGTTGTGCATGCCCTGAAAGTGAAAGGTGGGCTTCCCTAGTCCCGGGGCGCAAAGATATCTGGGAGTCTTCTTTTGTTCAGCTCTGACAGAGGCACTGGGGGAGAGTCTGGGCTCAGCGCTGGGAGTCGACAGGGGAGGGGAAGATCCTCCCCTCCCCCCCCACCCCTCTCCCAGCCAAGGCTGGTTTCCTGTGTGTGGTGAGCTCCAGGGGTCTCTGGACACTCTCCCAGCTCCAACCTCGCCCCAGGGTAGCCCAAGGGGAAAGGCTGCCAGGGTAAATCTGGACTTTAGAGAAGTGACTATTATTTAGCATGCCTGTAGCCCAAATGTGGCATGGTATATACTGGTGCTGAACGGTGACTTGTTATTTATCTGAAATCCAAATTTACTTGTGTGCCCCCAAAACCTGCTAACCCTGTCTAGTGCAGTCTCTGGCCTAATCCTTCTTTCCACTGGCCTGCCCCCAACAAACTCTCAGAAGTAGGGGTCTCACTGCATCCTTCGCTTCTTTTACTTCATAACTGAAGTCCAGAATCTACATCTGAAGAGCTCTGAAGACCCACATCAGCTCCACAAAGCCCCCAGGGGCTGCTGGGCTGAGTCAGGGTTGGGGTGGTGGAGGGCTGGGCAGTGGGGTGGACCACCCCAATCCTGCCCGCATCCTGCTCTGCGGGGTCTGAGCACCTGTAGACCTTTCCTCATTTAATTTCACCCTCTTGCTTCTCTCTGAGGCTGGTGCTGATAGTGTCTTTGTACAAGTTGGGAAGCCCAGACCTGGAGAGTGAAGGGCTGTCTGCGGCCGCCCAGCTGCTCCGCGGTAGCTCTGGGGTTTGAAGTCCAGTCTGGTTCCAGGGTTGGGCTCTCCGCTGCTGGGCCACACTGCCTGCCTCCCAAGTCCTGGCTCTCTCTGGGGGTGTCATCGGGCCTGGGGGGCACTGAGTGGAGGGGCCTGCAGCTCAGGAATGAGGCGGCTGGGGAGCATCTCCATGTGCCCCCACCCCCGCCCGGTACAGCTGTGCAGCGAGCCCACATCTGTTACCACCACATGTTGCTCCGTGCTACGCAGATGTAAAGTCTCAATTTTTCTAATTAGCAGCAACACGAAGTCTATCTTAATTTTCTCCTCCCCTCCCTCTAATAAACGTGGTATTAACAAGGTTACACGTCTGCGTTTGTGCTGGGTGTAATTGAATCAGGTCGCAGATTTGATTAGTGGATATGGGGGCTGGGTCTGGTCAGGCACAGGGGCTGGGGAGTGGCTGGGTCCCAGCCGTGGACAGGCCTCGGGATGGAGAGAAAGGAGGAGAAAGGAGAAATGAAGAGGAGGGAGAAGGGAGAGAGGGAGAAAGATGTCGGGTGGGAGAGAGACAAAGACACAGTGAGAGGGCAGTTGGAGAGAGAGGGAGAGGGAGGAGAAACACGCACACACTTGCACACGCACGCGCACGCACACGCACGTGAATGAGCAATAGACAAAGGGGGAGAAGACGGGACGGAGGCAAGAAGGGCTAAATGGAGAGGCGGTCAGTGCCTGTGTCCTGCTCGGGCTTCCCGCCGAGCTACCTGGGCAGAGCCCACCGGGCGCGGGCGGGGTTGCACGGAGGTGGGTGGCGGGCCCAGCGCCCTCCCCCGTAGCTGCTGCATTAGGGGCTGCAGCCTCAGGTGCTCTGGCTGGCCCAGGGGCAGCGGGTGCCCCTTGCGGCCCTTCCTGTGCCCATCTCGAAAACGTGAGCTCCGAGTCCCACTTCCTGCGCTGAAAGCCTAACCCTCTCCGGAGCTCTTCCCACCGCGCCCCACTGCACTGCAGCTGGGAAACTCTGGCAGGGCGGGTGGCAGTGGCCCTCTCCGTGTCATGACGCAGCCGGCACGAGCCCGGCGGGCACTCTGCCCCGGCACCCGGGACAGGCCCGTGAGTGGTCACGAAGCCAGGGTCCAGGGTGCGACCCCTCGCCCCCAAGGGCCACCAGCTGTGGGCGGCCCGTTTCAGCAGTGGTGTCTTTCTGGGCAGCCCCCACCCCATGGGCAGAGCCTGGGCTCGGGGCGCTCCCGCTCCCTGCTGCACCCCTTGAACCCCGCTCAGCTGCCTTTGCCCAGGCCACTTTCTGTCTGCGCTCCTCACACCTCCGTGGCTTTGCACGCTGCGCTCAGCCCTCGTCCTGCCCTCTGTAGCCTTGACGCGTCTTTGCCTGCTTGAGCTCTTGCTGTGACCGCACACGCCTTTCTTTTCTCTGTCTGTCCCGCACGGGACACTCTCCACTCGCCGTTTCTGCCGGGGTATCCGGCCGGGGCCTCGCGTGGGTGTGCAAATGTGGCTGGGTGCGTGCACACCCATGTGGCGGTGTGCGCAGGAGGAGGGCGGGGCGGCGGCAGCCGCGGGGCAGCGCGTGCTCCTGCTGTGACAATTTCTCCCGCTGAAGACTCAGTCCCCAGGGCCTCGGGAGGCGCTGAGAAGCTTCTGTCAAGGGGCAGTGGCTTTTCCCCCTCCGCTTAAATGAGATATGAATAATTGATTCAGCTCCTGAATAATTAATCAGATATTCAATAAGGAAAGTAATTGTTTGGCACATCCCCCACGGATGGCCTGGCTCAGCCGCCGCCCACGGGGGCCGGTGTGGGGGTGCCGGGCCCACCAGGAGCTCGGTGCCAGCCGGGGAGGTCACCTTGCTGAGCTCTGGCACTCCATCAGCTCGCTGTCCCCTGGGGCCGCTGCCCGTCTCCATGTGCCGGCAGGACGTGGTCTTCCTGTCCTCCCCCCACGCGGCCGTCTGTCGCCGTGCTGCGCCTGCCCTCCAGCTCTGCGGTGGCCCCAAGTGTGACACTGGCACTCGTGGGCACCGTCTCCGCGCAGGATCGTCTCTGGCTCTGGTTCGGGCCTGCCCCCCGCACCGCCCCTTCTCCCCACCACCTTGAGCCTGCCTGGTGTTGCCATTTTCTGCGCGGTGGGGCCTGGGGCTGGGCTCCTGGAGGAATTAGGGAGAGGAGGGGAGCAAAGGAGGTGGAGCCAGCGCCCCAGACGACTGGGGGAAGCCCTGAGAAGTGCCTCTGGGGGGACCCTCGAGCGAGCGCCTGCTGTGGCCTCCCTGGACTTGGCCCACTCCCACTGCCCTTCAGCGCCCCACCTATCTGTAGGCCCCGTGCTCCCCCTGAAGTGCACCCGTCTGAGGTCTCAGTCTCAGGGAGCAGCCTCCTGGAGCTTAAGCCCACGGTGATGGGCTTGGGTGATCCAGGTCTTAGTGAGCAATTTGAGGGTGCTTTAGGACCCCAGTTTGGCTTCAGCGGGCGCTGTCTCCTAGTGGAGTCCCCTTTATGGTTTCCTTGATGAGCTGCAGATACTTTTATGTATTGGGCCATGCACCGCACAACTATCATGCGAACAACCCTCCCCCAAACATAACCATACATGCACACACTTATGCACAGCACACACACTACACACGGCATTCACACAGACCACTCAACACATCAGGCACGCACACCACACACCAAACACACACGATGCACTCTCCACATGTGCCGTGCAAGATCACGCAAACACGTCCTACAGATACCCGCATCACTCAAACACCTCCACCTGCTCTGCTCCTCCCCCCACCCATCCCTCCCTCCCTCAGCGATGGACCCTGAAATCCGAGGGAGCCCAACATTCCTGTACTGCGGCTCAGGGGTCCTCACTCAGTCACAGGCTGCGCAAGGGCCCCTGCTTATGTGACCCCTCCCCACAGAACCTGGGGAGGATGGGTCCCTCTGGGGGTCCACGTCCTCTCACCGTTTCTCAGGACAGATGAGTGTGGGGTCGCTGCTGAGAGAAGGGCCGGGGAGCGCAGGCACCCTGGAGAGTCTGCAGGTTGGACAGAGCTCAACTCAGCTGGCGGGGCTGGATGCCGCCTATGCAGAGTTGAGTTCTGCATGTGTGCGTGTCAGTGTGCCTCTGTGCAGGGGTGCTTGTGTGTGCGAGTGTGAATGGAATGTGCGTAGGTGTGCGTGTGTAGGCATGTGTGTGCATGTACACTGTAGGTGTGTGTGCGTGTGTACACTGCAGGGGTGTGTGCGTGCACACTGTAGGTGTGTGTGCGTGTGTACACTGCAGGGGTGTGTGCGTGTTTTACACTGCGCGTGTACACTGTGTGCGTGTGTACACTGTAGGTGTGTGTGCGCGTACACTGCAGGTGTGTGCGTGTGTACACTGCAGGGGTGTGTGCATGTACACTGTGTGCGCGTGCATACTGCAGGGGTGTGTCCGTGCACACTGTAGGTGTGTGTGCGTGTGTACACTGCAGGGGTGTGTGTGTGCATATGTGTGGACGTGCAGGAGCGTCCCAGAGACCTCAGTGCACCGCTCACAGGCCGTCTGTCCCCCAGCTCTTGGACGTCTGTGTTTCCTTCGGGGCGAGCACCGGCATCTGGCAGGAGATGAGCTGGGCTGGGCGGGGGAAGGCGGGGCAGCTGGGCTCTGCATGGTGGGCCTGTACCCTAGTGGCCGGCAGGTCTGCGTTCATGTCCCCGACAAGTGTTTCCTGAACACCTGCGAGCGCCAGGAAGGCTCAGGCGTGGGGGCTCGGCAGTGAGCAAAAGGAGGAAGCGGCCAGCTTCGGCACTGGGCCGGGAGACGGTGGCCGGAGGAAGACGCGCGCGCCCACAGAGAACTATGGGTAGGCGCACCGGGTGGGGGCAGGGGGCGCGGGGGCGGGGCGCTCCTGAAGACGGGGTTCCGGTGAGCCAGGCTGGCTGTTTCGGACACCCGCTCAGCGCTCCTCCAGGGGACTCAAGTGGGGAGTCGGCTCCACGGGGGACGTGCGGAGACGCCCTGGACGGTGAGGCGCGGGAGGTCGTGTGGCGGGCAGGAGGGCCCTGTGGGTGACGGCCGTCGCCGGCGGGTGCACTGTCCGCTCTGCAGGAGGGTGGCAGCTTCGGGGTGCCACAGCGTCTGACGGAAGCCTCTCAGCTGTGTGTACCACAAGTGGCCTCAGGCTCTTCATCGGGAAAATCTGGGTTACGAGCCAAGCTCTCCAGGGGTCCGGCGCGAAGGTGCAGCCTGGGGCGGGGCTCTGGGGAGCGGTCAGCGCTTGTCCTCTCGCGACACCGCAATGTCCTGGAGCAAGATCAGAATGGCCCTTCATGGTCACCTGTGGGGCTAGGACAGGTGTCCAGCCTCAAAGACACGTCCTCAAAGCTGCCACGAGGGGCCAGTCCAGGGCATGGGGGCTGCCTTGACGTGCGTGCGTGTGGGGAGAAGCCCCCGGGGCGTCCCCAGGAGCGCTCAGGCCTGGTTTGGCTTTACCTGGCTCCTCTGCGGGGAAGGTGGTGGCACGTGGGCAGCGCAGTGCTTCTCTGAGGTCTTTCTACACGGAGGGAGGAACGGCGTGGGTAGTCAGGCTGGCGAGCGCCGAGATGGAGCCTCTAAGAGATGCTAGTTACAAAATAAGATGATTATTTATCACTTGGTATTTATTATTATTTAATCGATAAATTCTTTTTATTGAGGTAAGTCGTTTTACCGCACTATGTTTTAGGGTATGTTCACACCTCTTCAAGTGCACGCTATCACGTCCTGCCCCCTTGGCCTGCTGGCACCCATCTTTGTCCCTTGTCTATCTGGTGCCCCAGGAACCTGCTTGACCTGCAGCAGGCACCACCCCAAAGCATGGGGGAGACCTGGGCACAGCCTCAGCCTGTCCTCTCCTGACCAGGTGGTCTGAGGCAGGTGCCGCATGCTTTCTGGACCCAGAGGGACTGCACCCAGCTGCCCAGTGCAGCCACCTGTCCACACATCTTTAGCTGTTTGGTTCTCCCTCACTTTTGCTTTCTTGGCTCGCCTCTCTGCTAAATGACCTTTGCTGGTGCTTGTCTGTAGACTCCATTTAGAGAGCCCAAGTTAAGATGGGCTCTGTCTCTCCAGGTGGGGAGTCTGGGGGGCTTGGGCTCACCTGCCCCTCGGCTCCATCTCTCTGTGCTGCTTTTGACAGTCTAGATGCATAGTGCTCTGCTTCTGACCCCAGGAATCATCTCAGAACCTGGGGGAGCGGAACATTTTTGCATCTAGGCTTTTCGCACCCATCACAGAACACCCCCAGCTGGACCTAGAGGCAGCATGCTTGGTTTGAAAGGAGATGGTCAGCGTAGCGAAAACAGAGTCTGCACTTTCTGAGGTGGTGTTCTCAGGCTTTTTCTCGTCCAGTGTGTATCAGCAGAAACACTTCCTTTCTCCACACTGCCAGCTCCTGAGGCCCTTTAAAGTCCTCCCAACTCTTTAGGCAACTCCTGCCTTGCTGTCAGGCTCTCCCCCCCACCCCCAAGTCCACTTGGAATATCCTGGAGAGGCTCACGGTGTTTCCTCTGTGACTGGCTGCTACCCCCTCTTGCCCACCCTGGGGAAGCCTTTGTGTTGGGACTGCTGGACAAGCCTGTGAGGGTCGCGCATGGCACAGTTCCATAGGGCCACTCACACAGACTGTGATCTGAATGACAGCCCCTAGATTTGTGCAGTGTGCTCCTGAACAACTGTACAGTGGGTCTGCTCTCAAAAACACCTGCCTGCTGACCTGTGCTCTCTGGTTACGGTCTCTACCAGCTCCTGGATCCCGTTCTGTCGTGGCACTAGGGCAGGGCAGCAACGTACATTCTGATGAGTGAATCTAGTTAAGTCCTCTCACCAGCCTTGGGGCCTAAAGCATTTGCTGTTAGTAAGTACAGGAGGGGGCAAACAGGGACTGCAGAGGGAGGGACATCAAGAAGGCATCCCGGCCCCCTCAGGGAGTGCTTCCTTTAGGGTTGACCTTCCCTGTCTTCTCACTTGCCCTCGGGGCCCTTGGTCCCCTCTCAGGGGACTGGGCTCATACCCTGCTCTGGCTGTCTTTGGACCCTGAGGCTCCTGATTCAGACCTGCCGCTTGGCCTTCATCACATTCGCCCAGGGTCAGCCCAGGAGGCCGTTAGAAAGATGGAGGGGAAACCTGGCTGTTGGCACGTCCCCGAAGTGAAGGATGCAGGGACAGGAGGGTGTAGCATTTAAGCCCGCAGGAGGAAATGCCACCCAGGACCTAAGCTCTGGGTTATTTATGCACGTTCAGAAATGCATCCAGGCGCAATCCGATGATCTGTCAATGAAGGCCTCCTCGCGCCCCCTGCCCCCGCCCGTGCCTCCGATAACATTTACAGTAAATCTATTGCACTGACCATTAAATCCGAGGCCGCCTGGAGCGATGGCTTCAATGGGGGTGCTGACAGGCTGAGAGTTAATCATGACGCAGACGCTAACCTGTTTATTGATTTGCTTTTTGTTCCTTTCCTCCCTGCCGACTCCTTCTCCCTCTCGGAGGAGAAATCTTGGAATTAGTAATCAGGTGACAGCCTCACCCCACCCCTCCCTTCGCAGCCATGTCATCCTGCTTAAACTCTCCCAGATAAATTACCCCTACCTCCCCGGCCCTGCCAGCCACTCACTCTCCAGTTACTCTGTGCAAGATGCTGCATCTGTCACTGGAGCCAGCAGACAGAAAAAAACATTAACACAGACATGAAAAGCTTTTAACTTTGACAAGAGGAGTGCAGCAAAGTTTTATATTTAGCCCCTCCAGCAGAGGCCACGGTCAATCCATTAGGAAGGCTTGTGAGACTTGGGGCAAGGTGGGAGAGGGCTGGGGTCCCGGGGTGGGGGGGTCAGAGGACTGGGGTCCTGGGGTCGGGGGGTCAGGGGCGTCCTCAGCTCTGGCCCAAGGAGCCTGGATGTGGGCTCAGGGAGGCTGCTGCCCTGTTCCTGCCAGCAGAAGGACAGTTAAATCACTGGGGGATGAGGAGACCCCCACATGGGGGCCTCTGTTTCTAGGTAAAATGGAGTTTTTTTTTAACTTCCACTTTAAGATTTCAAGACGTGGCATTATATAAAGTCGAACTGTTTGTAGCCATAGTGTTGCCAAAATCCACAAATAAGAGGAGTCTTTTTATGGAAGCTTTGGAAAAAATAAAAGGAAAAAGAGGTTCACTTCACGGGAGGTAAAAACTTAAAATATAAAAGGCAAGAATTACTTATTTTCTTCCTAAGAGCCAATTATTTTAGGTTCTAGGTGGCCCCTAAATTCTCCTTTCTCCTTCCCCTTCTTACTTTGCATCCTCTGCCTTTCCCTCCTCTCCCTCCTTCTCTTCCCGCTTCTCTGCTCTCCTCTTCCAGTTCTTCCTCAAACATGGCCCCTTCTCTCTCTAATTTCTTCTTTTCTCGAGAAAGGGTGTCAGGAGTCAAGAAATCATGTTTCTCAGTGTTTCCTAGTTCCCTCTCCATCCCCTATGCATTTCCTCAAAGTACACTACGAAGGCTCAGGACCCAGTTAGCACAGGTGAGTTCTCAGCAAAGGTTTGTTCTCAGCAAACAGACACAAATGCACACATACACCTGTAGTTCAGCTCCAGGTCATGGGCAGCTGGGTTGGCTTCCTGGAAGAGACAGAACACACATTTGCCTTGGAGGAAATGAAGAATTTTTTGAGCAGTCTTTGGGAGAGGCAGAGTGAGGGGTTGGGATGGAGGTGCCAGCTTGGGTCCATGGCATGGGCCAAGGACCCAGCTGCCCTTGGCATGTTGGAGGAGAAGGATGTAATCTACACAGGCAGAGGGGCTTCTGGGGAGTCAAGCAGGAGCTTGTCGGGAGACCAAAATGTGGGCAAAGCTTTGACTACTACTGAAAGAAGGATTCTGGTCCAAGTGGTGACCTTGGGAGACAATCCCAGGAAGCACTGGTTCGAGCAGGGGGTCAGCAGGGAGAGGAAAGAATTGGGCATGGCATTAACGAGTTGGTTGCTGTCTTGGGCAAGTGGGGCACAATCCTGCTGGAGACTACATGGAACACACCTCTCAGTTGTCCCCTCCACCACGGGAGGAGGAAGCTGGGGCGTTTAGCTACCAGCTGCCCTCCATCATCATGGAGGGCTGCTCTGCTGTGGAGGGGCATTTCTTTGGGTCTGCCCTCATTGGGGTTGAGGGGATGGGGGCTCTGCAGGCTCTGGGGCCAAAGAAAACGCTCCGGGAGAGACCTACAGAGAGAAACCATCAGTGTTTACAGACACGGGTAGTGTATCAGCAACACCTGTTGCAAACTCGCAACCATTGGAAAACGTGGCTTCCATTCACCTGCCGGATGGCCCCGGGAAGGCCTCGGCTCTCAGGGGCTTCCTAGGATGGACTAGCTGTGGGATGGACTAGCTGTGGAGTGAGACTCTGAGTCGATGGTTCCCTTTCTCTTCTAGGGACTACGTTGTATTCATCTTCATATTGTAAGTGCCTATTTTATGGAGTCTGACTCAGATTCAGAGCTAAAAAATGTTGAACATTGTACAACCTCAGTTCTGTCATTGTCTTTCTACTTATCTTCTTTCTCCATGAGCTTAAGAACTCATAGAAGGCAGAGTGGGTGCCGGGCAGTTTTTGCCTCCAGAGCTGATCACAGGTCTGTGCACAAATGAGTTGTTCAGGGAGGGTTTGTCAGATGGACAAATGTCCAGAGCTTTCCAGGGACTCGGATTGAAGTTGGTGAGTGGGTTGGACAGATAGACCTTGTGGATCTTTGCCTGAGAGTAAAAAATGGAGGGTGTCTCTGTCCCAGCACAGCTGAGGGGCCAGGACGGTGGGATGAGGCTACCAGAGATGGGGTATGTGGGAGTGAGGAGGGGTGAGGGCAGAGATGGGCCAGACACAGTATATGCCCTGCGCAGGCAGCCTGACAGAAGACGAGTCCTGGGTTGAGGTGGTGTTTGGGTGCTGGAGGTTGGCTGTGGACAGGACCCACCTGCCTCCCTGGTTTCCCCATCACCATTCGCTCAGCTTAGGCCCCAGCCATGGCTGGGAGAATGGAAGCTTACTGGTCGGCTCTGTTAAAAGTGGCACAAGAACCCCAAGTCTGGGGCAGTGGCCTCCCCCTAAGGCAGCTGCTCTTCTCCAACTTGCTCCTCAGCAGCTTCCCATCACCCCAGGGGCCCCAGGATGAGAGGAAGGAGTCAGAGGAAAAGGCTCCTCGCCTCCTAGCGAAGTCCAGGAGTTTCAGTCTCTACAACACGGTCTCGATAACGGCCTGACTTGACTCGGCTTCTGGAAGCGACTTGTTCTCCTGGAGGCCAGGATGGTGTCTGTCCAGGCGGGGGGCGGCTTTCCTGGGGTAGGGCGCTGGGGACCCCAGCACCACGAGTGCGGGAGGAAGGAGGTGTCTGGTGACCCTGGAGCCGGGGTATCATTTCACGGCTGCCAGACGAGGTGGGTCCTTGGCCGCCGGACAGGGCGTAATAGCTCTTGCTCTTTGTGTGGCGATAAAGGCTGGGAGAAATCAAGCCGGTGCAGATCTGTGTCTTCTGTAGCAGCCGCACTTGCTGAATCTGCTGTTTCTGAGAAAGTGAAATTTCAGCCCCTGCACTCCCCCTCATCAGCTGGGGGGTCAGGGCATGTGGACAGGCCAGCAGCCAGCCTTCCTGGCCTCCGGGGGTGGGGGGAAAGGGACACTCTCCGAGGAGGAAGACCTGCGTCTGTCCTGACACGGCCGTGTGATGGCCCAGCCCTCTGGCCCTTGGCGTGGGCATGCTGCAGTGCGCGTCTCCAGGGCCAGCCGCCGCTCGGCAGCACGGGGCGATGTGTGGCTGGGCCAGAGGGCACAGTCCGGGCTGCATCCAAGAAGGATGATGGCTGCAGCGCCAGCAAGGCACGGAGCAGGTTCTCAGGGATCCGGCAGACGGTCAAGGAGGAGGCCTGGAGCCCTCGGTGGCTTTCTCAGGCTTTTATTGGACCATTAGATCAAAGGCGACCAGGTGCACAGCAAGCAGGGGCCTGGGTCCAAGAGGCTGGCAGCTCCTAGCTCCCCGCGCATCTCACTCTCTGGGCTGCTTCTTCCCTGCCTCTCTTCTCTCCCTACTGCTTACGAGCTCTGGCTTTTCCCTTGGTGTCCTCCTGCCGTCGCCCTTATACGCCCGTGTCTCAGCACAGGTGCACCCACTTGCGCTCGCCCACACCCTACTTGGGGGTGCCCCCATCCGGCTGCGTGCAGGACTGCAGGTGTCCACCATCGACATGAATGGTGATCACGTTTCCATTTACCCTACAGTGGCCCTCTCCTGCTGCCCTCGCCTCTGCCCCCCTAACTCCCCATTCTAAAGAGAAGACCGGTTTTGCACAGGGGAAGGTGAAGATGCAGAGAAGTGGGCTGGCGGTCTAAGAGAAAGGGGTTGGAAGGAAAAGAAAAGCCTACTTGGGTGACCCCTGAGGCTCTCGGTGAGCTTTGGAGAAATGCGGCGCCCGCCGTGCCCCGGGCCCGTGACCCGGACCCCTGCTCCGGGCTCACAGCTCCCGCCCGGCCAGGGGCATCTCGATCCGACTCTGGCCTAGGGCTCTGGGTGGCAGTGATGTAACTGCCGGAGCCCTCACGCACGTCTGCCTTCTCTCCTCATTGACTGGCTGGGCAGACTCAAGGTCTAGGGCTGGCCGGACACACACATCGTGGGCAGCTAGGCGGGCAGGGCTCAGGGTGCTGTGGTGAGCAGGCGGGGGGCTGGGAGGCAGGGGAGCTGGAGGCAGCTGAGCCCTCAGACCCCGTGGATCTCCACGCTTTCTCTCTCTGTCTTGCCGCCTCTGGTGTCCTCCCTCTCAGTCTCTCCCTAGAGTGACGCCACCCTTTCACGCCTGGCCTCTCGGCACAGGTGTCCACACTTACCTGTGCACACCTGTGCTCTCTGGGCCCAGTGTCCAGGAGGCGTGCCAGACCACAGGTGCCAGCCGTAGAGGCTAGTGGTGGAGGGCAGAAGAGCCTGAGTGACTTCACACAGGTGGAAGTTCCCGGGACTCCAGTCACCACCGGAGGGGAACTGTTAAGTCAGGAACTCACCCTGTGCTGCTCACTCAGGTATTCACTCACGTACCCGTACCTGTGCCTGCTCACTCAGGTATCCACCTAGTGAGCTGAGTGCCTGCTGTGTGCTGGGCGTTGGGGGTGCTGCCCTGCCCTCAGCGGTGTGTATTTGTGAAATGGGGCGCAGAGAGAGAGAAGGCAGGGCAAGGTCTGGGGAGGGGGAGGTAGAGGAAAGGAGCTGGCAAGCAGGGCAGAGAGTTCCCACCTTGTGCTGAGGGGCGAGGTGATGCCACCGAAGACTAGTGTAGTGGCCAGCAAGGGCGGCACTCTGGGCAGGTTCAGGATGGTTCTGAGCAGACAGGTGATAAAGGAAGGAGTCTTGGAGCCCTCGGTGGCTTTTCATACTTTATTTAGTAGAGGTGGCCAGGTACATGGCAGGCAGGGGTGCCGGGGGGCCGGGAGGATGGCAGGTCCCCCAGCCCCCGGTGCATCTCACCCTCTCAGCTGCTTTCTTCTCTCTCTGCTGCTGCTGCTGTTGCTCCTTCATCCTGTTGGTTCTGTTGGTCGGTCCTGGCATCCTCATGACGCCGCCCATTTAGGCCCGTGTCCAACTCAGGTGCGCCCACTTGCGCACGCCCACCCTGGAATGCTCGCAGCACCGCAGGTGTCCATCATCACAGTGGTGGGAGGGCGGAAAGACCTGATGGCTCTAACCCTACAACGAGGCAGAAAGGTCCCTTGCTGCTACGTGGAAGAAATGTGGGGGCGTGTGAGGGCGAGGAGGGGACAGTCACAATTTGTGTTTGCTCACTTGGCTCCCCCCACCCCGCCCCATCAGAGGTGCAGCTTTGAGCTCCCTGTCTAAGGGGAGAATGGGTCATGGAGAATGGGAAGGGAGAAATATTCCCCAAACCCAGTCACCAAACTCCCTTGTCTGTAGTTCTCAGAATCTGGGCTTCTGGGGACAGCGAAGTTCACGCTCCAACTTCCGGGCTTCCCTGCATTCTTCCATGTGCCTTGGACAGCAGCGTTTGGACCTTTCAGAAGCTAGAGTGAGATACGGACTTTGAGTCAGGCACTTTACTGAAATCAGGAAATTTTGTTTAGTTAAGCAGAGAATAGTTGACGCATATTGACATTTAGTGAGAAATGACACTTACTGGTCATATTCAGGTACTGTACTTTACAGAAAACAATTATTTTTTCTGTTGTATATCACAGGATCTGCATCTCTTACAGCAGACAAAGCAGTTTGCAGACTAGATCGTGCTTCTCCATGCCTTTTGCGGAAGCCTGCCCACACCCCAGGCTCATCTCTCTCTCCTTTGTGTTCCCCAAATGACCCCATTCACGAGCATGTCTCAACCTGGGGCACACTGTCTCTGCTGTCAACCCTTTGAGGTCAGGACTAGTCCCACTTATTTCTGAGTCCTGGGGCTGGCACGGCACCTGGCACGTGATGGGCATTCCTCGTTCAACCCCCTGAGCGATGCTGTGAGGTTGTCACTGCTCTTATCCCCATTCTGCAGGGGTCAAGGCTAAGGCCCAGACAAGTCACACAAGAGTCTAGGGTCATAATCTAGTATAAGCAGCAAGGTGGGTATTATAATCTAGTTTTTCTCAGGCCAGGTTTCCCCATCTCCAGCTTTTTTGAGATATAATTGACATATACTATTAAGGTGTACAGTATATGATTTGATGCGCATATATGGTTACCATAATAAAGTTAGTTAACACATTCTTTGCCCGTGTAGTTACATTTTGTCCTTGCCCGTGTAGTTACCTTTTGTCCTACATTTAAGATGTATTCCTTTAGTAATTTTCAAGTGTCTAATAATCGTTCCCCATGCTGTACATTAGATCTCCAGAACTTATTCCTGGTATAACTGGATCCTGTGTCCTTAGACCCATTATCTCCCATTTCCCCCAACCTTGGGAACCACAAGGCTATTCTCAATTTCTGAGTTTGGCTGATTTAGGTTTTAATATGAAATAATATAATATTTGTTTTTCTCTGTCTGACTTATTTTGTCATGTTCTCAAGCCTCATCTATTTTGTTGTAATGGCAGGATCTCCCTTTTTATGGGTGTATAGTATTCCATCGCATATATGTGTATGTATGTATATACCACAGAATGATATTGTGAAAAGTGTGTGTTAGGTGATTTTGTCATTGTGTGACTATCATTGAGTGTAATTAACCAAACCTTGATGATACAGCCTACTTCACATATCATATAACCTACTGGGACTACCATCCCACCATGTGGTCTGTCATTGACCAAAACATCGTTCTTTCTTCAGTGGACACTTATGTTGTTTCTGTATCTTGGCTATTGTAATGAACTTGGGGGTATAGATAGCAGTTTGAGACAGTGATTTTATTTCCTTCAGTTACATACCTACATTGCCTGACCATATGGCGTTCTATTTGAGCTACCTTCATCTGGTTTTTCCATGTAGCTGTTCTGCTGACTTTTCCCTTTATGATTTGTCATCTAAGAAGTTGAGTAGAAAGAAAAAAGGCTCAACAGAATTTACCTCTATGACCTATATTTGCAGGTACCTTTGTGCAAGTTGCTTAAACTTCATAATATTCAGTTCCCTGATTTGCCAACTGATTTATATAATCTAATTCTTAGATATAGGTACCTTCACATACAAAGTTCTTCCTAAAAAACAAGTCACAGAGCAAGTACATAACTGATTTCATTTTTTGTTCCAAGGTGATTATCACTAAATACTGATAAGTGTAAAGACAACTATGGGGCAGGGTATATGCTAAAATATTAAAATCTATTATCTCTGAAGGTACCATAATGGGGCTTTGTCCCCCACAACACAGTATAGTTCACATTCCCATTTTATAGCAGAAGCAACAGATGCTTCTGAGGTCACGAAACTTTTCAAAACCACGTGTACATTATTATTATTATTTTTACAAAAGCATATATTATTTTCAAAATCAGAAAACCAATAAAGAAAGTCCAAAGAAATAATGGCAGTAGCATGCTTGGAATTCCATAGTTCAGTGCTGGGCACGTAGTAGGTCTCAATAATTTTTTTCATAGCTGCAGACTCCTCTTTTCTCCAGGGAGGGTGAGGATGGGGTGAAGCTCCCCCTGAACACAGAAAACCACAGCCAGACAGAGGGAGGAAGATATCAGAGCGCCATGGGGCTCCAGCCTGACGGCTGGGGAAGTGGAAAAGTGGCTTCCAGACCTGGAGAGACCCAAAATAGTACTGCTCGTTGACCTCAATGATTTTAGAGAAAACCTCTCCTCCCCTGGGCTCTGGGTAGACAACTTGTCTGGGGAAGGGAGGAAGTCAGAGATATATTGTTAGATCCCGCTGCTTGTGCTCATCTCTTCATCCCCACTTTTAACAGCTAGGAATAGAATTTAAAAAATGATCTGTAAGATAAAATTTCTTCTCTCTCAGTTAGGGGTTCAGGGTGAGCCCCGGTGCACGCAAAGGTGTTTACATTCTTGCAGTGACGAGTGTGACGCAGTCACGGGGGTAGCAAAGAGGCCCAGCGTCTCCGTGTTCCCTTGTACAGAGGCACAGTGTTGAAGGTGAGGAGCTGAACGGCCTGTTCCTGCCTTTTAAGGTGTCAGCGCGGGATTCCTTCCTAGAGCCCCTTCCAATGTTTCGGGCTCTACTGACCAGGAGATGTTGTAAAGCTATTTTTGAGAACAAGGCTGGCAACTTTTTAATCCACCAAGTGAAAAAGAAAGCTGGCAAAAAGAAAGCTTCCTGCAGAATCATTTAACATGCCCGTGCCCATAGGAAGGACATGATTTCAAAATAAAGAGCAGTCCCCCCTAAGACAGAAGCGATTAGCAATCACACCAGGGTGGCGAAGATGCATGTCCGCAGCAGTGGGTGCTATGGCTTTGGAAGTCATGATGTCATGGCTAAGGCTTTGCATTAGAAAGATCACGTTCAAAAGGTAGTTGGATCACTTGCTTGCTCGGAATCTTAAGGAAGTCAGCTGATCTCTTTGAGCTTTAAAGCCCTCATCTGAAGATTAGTCAATTAGACAATCTGACGGTGGTAAGGGCTGAATGAGTTAATGCATGTAAGTGAGCCCTGGGTGTCCCCGCACATGTGGTAATCACTGAGTCCATGTTAATTCCCCTTGATTTATGTTTTCCAACTAGGCAGTCACTAGACGTGTGTGACGATGCAATGAAAGAAAGATGCCCCCTCTAGATGCTGGGATTTCTCAGATTTCTTAAAATTTTGGGGGCTTCAATGACTGCACTCCCTATTTGAGCATCTGAGAGAAATGTGGTGGGAACAACAGACAAGTTCTTGGGGTCCTGTTTATCATTTCATGGGGAACACTTGTGAGATATGAGAGTACACCACTGTAGCGGCAGGAAGGGCGCACAGGAGCAAGTTCGGGATGGTTCTGGGCAGACGGGTCAAGGAAGGAGAGTCTTGGAGCCCTCGGTGGCTTTTCATACTTTATTTAGTAGAGGTGGCCAGGTCCATGGCAGGCAGGGGTGCCGGGGGGCCGGGAGGATGGCGGGCCTCCCAGCCCCCGGCGCATCTCACCCTCTCGGCTGCTTTCTTCTCTCTGCTGCTGCTTCTCCTTCGTCCTGTTGGTTCTGTTGGTTCTGTTGGTCGGTCCTGGCATCCTCATGACGCCGCCCATTTAAGCCTGTGTCCAACTCAGGGGCGCCCACTTGCGCATGCGCACCCTGGAATGCTCGCAGCATGGCAGGTGTCCATCATCACAGTGGTGGGAGGGTGGAAAGACCTGATTTCTCTAACCCTACACCACTCAAATGTCCCCAGGGATCTTGTCCTAGGCAGGTTTTTCCAGTTCTGTTCTCTGTCCATAACTTTCCCCCTCTATCCCACTTCCTATTGGATATTTCCACTTGGGAATCTCACAGATGCCTCAAACCAGTGTCACTTTCCCCTCTAAGTCTGCTTCTTCTCTGTCCTACTTATTCTCTTAAGTTAGGAGCTCTCTTGCTCTCTCCATATCCTGCCTTTCCTTCTTCTCACTCTCTATGCCCAGACAAAAAGCCTGATCTACCAACTTCCTAAATCTCTTTTGAATATGTTAACTCTGATTATTCTACTGGCCCTGCCTTAGATAATTTTCTTATCACCTCTCAGAGAATTGTTTCAACCTTCAGATCAACCTACCCCAAACATCACCATACCTTACCGAGTCTATAAAACTCTAATTCAGTCTTGTGACTCCTGCCTGAAACCCTCAGTGGCTGCCCATCCCTTCAGGGTCTTTGCACACACATGGCCCCTATCTGTACCCACGGCTAAGCCCATTACAGTAGCATATTACTTCTCCTCTGAATATTGGGAGTTCTCAGTTGAGTCAAAGCCCTCTGTCTCTCTCTCTTGTCTACCTGATGAAACTCTCTACCCATAAAGACAACTCAAAAGTCACCTCCTCTGTGAAGCCTTCCTGATCTGTCTACTTTCAGGTAGAATGCATTCTCCCTTCTCTGAGTTTCCACAACAAAATGAGTTCTGTGATGAGGTGAGCCTAAATCTAAGCTCCTTCTGGTGGAAAATGAAATAATATTGGAGAAAATACATACGTATACTTAATTACCTAGGAATTCACATTTCTTTTGTCACTGTCACACCAATAACTGCCACAGAAATTGGAATTTAAGAAAATTGGTTTCAACTTAGAAATTTATCATGACTGATTTGTGGAGGCTGCTGCCTCTAGTGCTGTAGAAATGGTCTATGTCGGCCATCTCTTTGACTCATCTTTGGACTCAGTGATGAGAGAGTCATGGTTGATTAGTGATGTCTGTCAGCTGTAGTTGTTTAGTGATGTCTGTCAAATGTATGGGAGGAAGAACTGGCAGCAGGTGTACTGCAGACCTTAAGTGCTTAATCTCTCTAGGTGGCTTAGAATAGGCTTTAATCAGCACTTTCTACTATGTGATGGTTTTCTGTTCCTCTTCTTCCTTGGCTCATGAACAGCTCTTGAAGGGTGCCACCTAGCATGGCGCATACATCATCCAGTGTTTACTGAATGAACAAATGAAACAAGGATTTGAGTCTAAATCTTTCTTCTGGGGCCTCCCTGGTCCTCTCACCTTCCGCGACTCTGGCTTGTAAGCCAGCTCTTGTATGCATAAATAAATAAATCTTAAAAAAAATAAATATTTCTTTTGACATCCCTTCTGGGACCCAGCCCATTAACTCAAAACAGCTAACTATTTTTGCTCTAAGTTTACTCCATATGCCTACTGGGTACTGAGCAAGTGGAACAATACCACTTTTTTCCCTCCTTAAGACTTCTCTTCCCTCTTTTTTTTTTGGACATAATGTTTGATACATACAAATAAACTTGTATATTCAAAGTTATGAAATACAGTGATAAGCACCTATGAACTCATACTCAACTCAGAAACCGGCCAAGCCTAGAAAGAGAAAGAGGCCAATACAAATTTGGTCAATTTCTTTTTCCCTATAAATTGTTTCCTACACCCTTTTTATCTCTCAAAAGCCTAAAACTCCCCAATGCTACCATTTTTGGCATTTGAGTTCAACTACTAGCAAAATATGGTTAGAAAGGTCTGCTCTGTAGATGATAGTTGCTGTTGGGCTGACTCTGGAACCATACCAGCCCCGCTTTGGTGGCTCAAGCTGGACCGGGAGGCCAGCCAACCAGGTGACCTTCGTTCTGTGTTCTTACATGTCAGGATGAATGTGCTGGATGCTTCCAGCCCACTGCTCTTTTCCTGGCATGGAGCAAATTGTTTCTCAAGTCAGAAGATCAGAGGAACAACTGAGGAATAGTGTCACATGAAGAAGGCCTACGTGGATTTTTGTGCTGATCCTACGTGAAAGGGAGCCAGGTGGGGGTGTCTTATTGCCGTGTCTTCTAGCACATGTTCCAAATTCATGCACCGCTTCTCACCATCCATAGTCAAACCAATATCATCTCTTGCCCCGATGACTACAATTATCTCTCGTTGAGACATTCCCCTACACAGAAACCAGAGTGATTGCTTTAAAAAATTAACCGGATCTTGTCATGCTCCTGCTCAAATTTCTCCCATGGGGCCCTATTGCTCATAGCAAAAAATCCAAACTCTTCACTTTAACAAGGCTTTGCTTGGTCAACTTCTGCTTTTCTTGAGCCTAAGCTCCTCTTCCCTTCCTTCACTCCACTCCAGCCTCCATGGTTTCTTTTCGGTTCCAGATACAATAAGGTCTTTACTACCTTGAAAGCTTTGCAGACTTTTTCTGTGCCTAGGATTCTGTGTGCTTGGGATCCCTTCCACTAATTTTCATCCTGGATGTCTGATCCTGTTATCTTCTCCAAAACTCCTGCTAAGTGGTCCACACCTTGTTACCATCACAATGCTCTGCTCATCAACACCACGTCTTTCTCAAGTTTAAACAACATGTGTATGTGTGTGTCTCTGTCTCTGTGTCTTTTATATTAACTCTCTTTCCCATTAGATTATAAGCTCCATGAGGGCAGAGACTGTTTCCATTTCCCCTTGCACCTTTAGCAACACAATGATGTATATATTTGAAAGGTCTTTTTTCAAATCTTGATTTTCCCATTCTTTTTTCAAAGCTTGATGAGCAAGCATATGCATTGGGGAAGGGAAGTTACTCATTTCATTCACTTAGTCATTTACACACCCCAATACTTACTGTCTGTTATTGTGCTACAGTTTAATGTATATAGGAACAGAGGAAAATGAAATGTTGTGTTCCTGTCTTTAATAACCTCACAGCAATGCAAGGAGGGCTCAATTAGAAGAATGTAAAAGATGTGGTGGGAGCATTGGAGAAGGAGCATTATGTCTGTGGGGGGAGTCAATGAAAGCGTCACAGGATCCATTCTTGTATAGGTTTTGAGGGATGAATAGGAGTTTGCCATTGGAGCAGTTGTGGAGAAACTGTCCTGTGCAGATTGGGGTGAAAAAGTGTAGCTATAGGAGAAAACATGGAGTGCCCTGGGGGAAACAGAAGTGGTTTAGTACTGCTGAAATGATGATTATGTGAGGGCAGTGATAGGAGGTAGGCCAGAGGGAGAGAGGTGGCAGCATCTCATGAAGGGCTTTGCATATTGTCCTACTGATATGGGACTATAGCGGCAGGAAGGAGGTGGCACTGGAGCAAGGTTCGGGATGGTTTGGGGGAGACGGGTCAGGGAAGGAGAGTCTTGGAGCCCTCGGTGGCCTTTTCATGCTTTATTTAGTAGAGGTGGCCAGGTACATGGCAGGTAGGGGTGCTGGGGGGCCGGGAGCCTGGCAGGCCTCCCAACGCCCAGCATATCTCACCCTCTCGACTGCTTTCTTCTCTCTGCTGCTGCTTCTCCTTCGTCCTGTCGGTTCTGTTGGTCAGTCCGGTCCTCGCAGTTCTGGCGTCCTCATGACGCCACCCATTTATGCCCATGTCCAACACAGGTGCGCCCACTTGCGCATGCCCACCCTGGAATGCTCGCAGCACCGCAGTGTCCATCATCAATGGTGGGAGGGTGGAAAGACCTGATCAACCTTTACCCTACAGGGACATAAATGCAAGCAGACCTGGGAGTGAGGAAGATCACTTCGGTGGCCTTGTTTAAGGGGTAAGGTGAAGGGGGCCAGGGAAGGGGGTAGTCTGGAGGGTTAGAAGACCATCAAAGGGACTTTCATGCACTGCTAAGTTGCTTTCCCACCTAAAGCAGACTGCCAATCAAACTGAGCCTGGATCGTACTTCAGAATCCTTCTTAACACAGCCCTCCAGGCAGGCACAACCCAGTCAGCAGGACCTGATGCACTAGCGGCATCCAGGATCTTCTCGGACTAGATAACTCTGGGGATCCTTTCCAGCTCTGATATTATAGATATTTTAAAAAATCCATGCTAACTCAATGAGGAGCATTTTCATCCTGACATAGGGAAAGAGCTCAGCTCAAGAATGTGTGGCTCTGATGGTAAAATCGCTGCACTTGGAGCAGGGAGAGGAGGGGCTCGGATGGATCCCGGCAGGTCCCTGTCAAAGTGCACACCTCTAAGGATGCGCCGATTCCTTCATGCAGAATATTGCCTTTGTCCTGTGCACACACAGGAGGTCCAGCTTCCTTAAGGAAACTGGTTTCAGACACCGACAAGGAGTCTGTCTGTAGCGGAAAGCTGGGTCTTAACATCAGCCAGACTTGATTTCAGGAAGTGAGCGGTCATTTCCCGAGCATCAGCTCTGCGCCAACCTTGGGCTGGTACCTTCAGATTCATTTTATGGGAGGGGACACTGGGGCTCAAAATTACTTCGTAACTTCTGAGTGGTGAAACTTGGAATAAGTTACTTGTCCTCTCTCGTTTTCCATTTGCTCATTTATAAAAGGTGGGGTCAGTCCCAAGTTTAAAGGAGATGGTAATTGCAAAAGCACCTAGTAGCTAATAGATGCTCCCCAAAGTCAGCTCTTCCTCCCCTTCTTTGGCAGAAAGGCTGATCTCACTTTCAGCATAGGAAGCTTTAGTTTAACGTCCTCAGGGAGAAGCACATTTCTGCCCCGGGCTTTGAAATCCCCAGTGCTCACAACTTAATAGACTTACAATTGGTTAATTTTCTCTTGACATTGATCAGCAAGAGGTTTCGTCTGGCATCCACTGGCCTGGCCCTGGGGGGAGCTGTGAGATGCCTGGCCTGGCCTCCCTAACCAGAAATTCAATAACTTTTTCATATAAATTGTCCGTAAGAGAAAACTTCTTGTTTTCGGCAGTTGTCGCTGTTTCAGCATTTTTCTGTACAAGATGAAAAACTTTTGCATTGAGCAAAATACAGATTTATGGTCAATAAAGTGAAGTTTAACAGTTTATAGGGGCCATACTTTCTTTCTTAAAAACTGATATTAAAAGCCATTTTTCCCAGTCTTTGTAAAAATGGCTCTTCTATCAATCAGGATCCCAGTTTGTTTAAATGATGGGAGAATTAGGAAACTCTCATCAGAGGGTCTCTGAGCCTGTGCCCTTCATCCCCTCCCACCCTAGAGCTCTGGAGAGGACAGAAGTTATTTCTTGAGTGAGATGGTCAACTGGAGACCAGAAGTTTCTTGGGGTCAGAGGCAAGCTGCGTCATCCAGGGGCCTTGAAGAGAGGGGGCATGTAGGTGCTTTCTCTTCTATCCGAGAGCTGTCTGGTGCTGTTCATTTATCCGGGAAACACTGTGCACCTGCTGTGTGTCAGAGGTTGAGCAGGGCACTGTGACGACACATTTCCCCACTTGTTTCCTGCCTCCAAAATGCCCGCTGTATGCAAGGGGTCAAGCACCGCACCATGAGGCATCCGCAGCCACAGCAGCACGAGTTCAATCCCCAGCCAGGGAGGAGACCCACATGGCGCAGCAGACCTCTCCTGCCTCACTCGCTGCTCCCCTCAGCAGCGTGTTTCACTTATTCCTCCTGTGCTGCTCCCCACTTTGTCTCTGGTGAATCCTCTCTGGCCTGTACCCCAGTTCTTGTATGCATAAATAAATACATCTTTTAAAAAAAATGCCTGCCGTTGAGAAATAAAGTCAAGTAGATAGCGGCAGTTGCATCAGGAGTGGGTATCTCCCCATGGGAGATGCCCTGGGGACACTGAGGAAGGAACATCTTGCTAGACGGAGGGCATCTGGGAAGGCTTCCTGGAGGAGGTGTTGTCTGCATTGAGTCCTGAAGTCCAGTGAGGCGTGGGGAGGGAAGCACGGCCCAGAAGGAGGAGGGGGGAAGATGGATAAAGTCAGGCTCTCTCCCAGGATTGTCTTGTGCCAGGGCGGAGGGGGATTGGGCATTTGTCTTGAGCATCCCTGCGCAGAGCTCCTGGACGCCCAATCCCACCATGCACCCCTGCTCACAAGCGCGGCCCTGGGAGTCTGCGTCATCCAGGGCACTGCCTGCCTCTCTCCTGCCTCCGCTCCACGCGCCGCGTCAGGCCGTTAGAGAAGGGCGGACACTGCCGCGGTGTTAATGGTGCCAGCGGAAGCGGAAGTGACACTGCAGGGGGGGACGTTCAAGTCTGCAGGTCTCCCTGGTCAGGGAGGCGGACGGTCTGCAGGGCGTTCTGCCGGGAGTTCCAAGCTTTGCTCCTTCCCTAAGGTCCTTTCTGTCTTGAGGAGGAGCCGTTCTCTTTACTCCTCTCTGACACCCGCCATCAGCTGCTCCCCATGTTCAGGCAGCTCCATTCCTTTCACCTGCGGGGTGATTCCCCCCATGTGCAGTCTGAACCTGCACCCCGTCATATTCATCTCTCCAAACAAATAACTGTCAGCGATGGCCCTGGCTTGTTTCTTCCTCCTCGTCACACCTTCTTCACGACTTCCCTGACTCACAAAGTGGGACAGTTCTGGACATTTTTTTAAAAAAAAAGATTTATTTATGCACACAAGAGCTGGGGTACAGGCCAGAGGTGCGAGGAGGGTTTAAGAGGATTCACCAGAGACAGAGCGGGGAGCAGAACAGACAGATCCACTGAAACGCACTGCTGAGGGGAACAGCGGGTGAGGCAGGAGAGGTCTGCTGCGCCATGTGGGTCCCTCCCTGGCCAGGGATCGAACTCGCGCTGCAGTGGCAGTGGATGCTTCACAGTGCAGCGCTCAACCTCTTGTGCCAGCAGGGAGGCCCCAGCTCTTTTTAAGCAGCACTCTGCAGCTGCTCTTAGGTCTTCTCTTCTGAGTGTGCCCTGGACCCCAACTGGCGGCTGCCTCAACTGCACAGTGACAGAGGCCACTTGTCAAACGACGATTTTCTTTACAGTCGGTCAGTTGGCATTCGTAGACCGGGCATGTTTCTTGCCCCCTGAGCTGAGACAACTCTTAGGTCGGGTGGGGTGGGAGGGTTTTCTCCCGGTCCTGAAGGGGCTAGAGCAACACTGTCTCACCAAGCACAATGCGAGCCTCCCAGGTCATTTAAGACTTCTAGCAACCACATTTAAGAAGGAACCAGGAGCAGGTGAAACCAACTACCCAAACATTAATGTTAATCAGCCAAAACATTATCATCTGAACACCGAGTCAACACAGACTTACCAGTGAGATCCTTTATATTGTCTCTGCTCACATAAGCGTTCAAGATCCAGTATATATTTTACACGTACCACGTCCCAGTTTGGATGAGACACGTTCTGAGGTACCTGCTACCGCATCGGCCAGCGCAAAGACAAAGGGCAAATGTGTGTGTGGGTGCGTGGGGTTGGGGCTGGAGAGGAAAGAGGCTAGAGATGAGGCTTCAGAGATCCAGGCGCCACGAGAAGAGCAGGGTGTGGCGGGAAGGTGTTCGCACTTTACCCTGAAGAAGTGGGCAGATGCAGGCGGGCTTACGGAGGGAGAGTTGTGATCACATTCACGTTTCAGAAAGATCCTGTGGCTGTTCAAGGAGAAGGTATTGGAAGGGACAAGCAAATTTAGAGATGGGAAGACCTAACTAAAAGAACTGCTGCCGCAGGTCTAAGGGGCTTGCAGTAAGGCGGACTAGGGTGAGTGAGAGCAGAGCGTGGATTCTAGGGAGGACACAGAAGCCACAGCTCCTTTGGATGTGGGCGTGACCACAGCCGGAAGTCAAGGATGGCGTGTTCTTTCGTGCGCACCTGGGCGGGTGCTGTGCCATTTTCTGAGATGCAAAACAGACCAGGACACCCTGGCTGGAGGAAGATGACGAGGGCAGTTTGGGTACCCGAGTTTGAAAGTCCTGTGGAGACAAAGCAGAGGTGTCCATCCGGGGGAGTGAGCGTGTGGAGAGAAGCGTGCACTGGAGACAGGGGTGGGGGCTTGGTGGTTCAGGGTGTCCGTGCCTCTGTCTGCTCTCCTCCAGCCTCCTGTGTGAGCCTCTCCCCCCAGTGTCCTGAAGACGGGCGGGGCCAGCGCAGTGTTTGGCCTGGAGCACTCGCCGGGGCCGTGCTGGAGCTGGCAGCAATGCCGCCTGTGTGGGGTCCCTCCTGTTCAGCTGCCTGTCTCCTAGGCCGGTGCTTTCACCCTCAGCCACTTGGCAAAGGTCCAAGACAGGAATGTGTTTGGGGGAACCACAGTCTGAAGGTGAGAGCTGAGCTGAGCCAAGTCTGTCTTGAAAGCAGCAGCTCAGACTCACCTGCTCCAACACCCGCCTCCGGCCTGCACCCAACCCTCCCAGCCCCGGGCCATCTTGGCTCCACTCAGCTCTGGTTTTCCCTGATCGGATTCTCTGCAGTGCTGGTGACGCTGCCCTGCCTGCAGCCCCCATTTGGGACAAAAGCACTGACTCCACTCGCCCTGGGGTGCTGTCAGATGGTGGCTGTCAGCGGCACCCTCTTCAGGAGTTACCCTGGCAAAGACCCTCCCCACTGGAGCTCACACCGTTTCTTTCCTTGGTGGTCCAGAGCCAAGGGCTGGCCCAGGCCCGGAAAGGCCTGCCCCCTGACCTCAACCGGGAAGCCTCTGAAGGTGGTCCAGCTTCAAAGCTCCCTTTGGGGCCAGCTGAGACCATCGGGGCCTGTGTGGCCGCCCCCTCCTCTCTGTGCACTGCTGTGGCCGTCCCTTTCCCATAGGCAGTGGCTCCCTAATAAACCTCCTGCACCCTAATCTGTCCTCAGTGTCTGCCTCCAGGAAACAGCTGGAGATGCTCGGCTCTGTTTAGTTCCAGCCTTTAAATGGCAGCCCCAGTGAGCTCTCTTTCTCTCTCTCTCCCTCCATCCATCCCTCCCTCCCTCCCTCCCTCCCTCTGTCCTTCCCTTCCTCCCTTCCTCCCTCCTTCTCTCCATCTCTCCCTCCCTCCCTCCCTCCCTCTCTCCATCTCTCCCTCCCTCCCTCCCTCCCTCCCTCCCTCCCTCCCTCCCTCCCTCCCTCCCTCCCTCTCTTCCTTTCTCCTTTCTTCCTCTCATTTGACCAACAGGCTTCAACTCCTGGCATCTCTTCCTATCTTTTTACTCTTAAATATACTCCTGTGTTTCCTTCTGCCCGTGTCCCCCTCTCTGTTTCTCCTTCATGGGTGAACTCCGACCCAGCACAGTACAACTCCTGACCTCCAGGTTTTCTCCTTTCTCAGCGCTCTGTGCTCCCCTTTCCCCCAGTGGACCAGAAGGCAGAGGAGATGCTGGAGGTCACCAACTTGTCTCTCCATTTGTCACAGCCCTTCCGGGCCGAGTCAGTGAGGTGGAGAGGGCATTTGAGGGCTGTGTCCCTGTAGTCCCTGGAGCCGGGCCCGGGGGTGGGGGAGTGGGGGGGTGGGCTAAGATTCTGCAAGGATCTTGCATCGGAAGAGCCCGAGTCGGCGCTCACGTCCCTGCTGAACAATGAGGCTTGATGNGGGGGGGGGGGGGGGGGGGGGTGGGCTAAGATTCTGCAAGGATCTTGCATCGGAAGAGCCCGAGTCGGCGCTCACGTCCCTGCTGAACAATGAGGCTTGATGAACGGGGTGTGATGTGCAATTGCTGATGAATATCAAGCTGATTCCCTCTGACTCTCAATGCGGTGCATATGTGAGAGCAAAGCTGTGTTGTCCCGGGAGGGTTTCAGAGGGGCTCCAAGTTGCCCAACTTCCTGGCCTCCAAATTGATGTGTACAAAGGCAAAAAGAGAAGAAGCAAAGCTCGGCGAGTAATATTTCCCAAGGCGAAGGCTGACATCCTGACTGTCTCTTTAAGCACTTGCATTGCACACGCACATATATTTTTTTCTCAACTGCATCTTCTGACTGACAAAGCTTTTTCTTGCCAAAAGCGACCGTTATAAAATTATGACTTGCGCATATATAATGTTTGCGTTCAACAAGAAAACAGAAATGCCACCTTATTTTGTGGTTACAGCTGCACAATTCACATCCGGCAAGACTGATCATATTAAGGTTATGCAATCATCTAATTGCAGAGACAAGCCTTGAGTAATAACTCCAAATGCTCGCACTTCAACTGGCATAGCAGAGTCATTGCCGAGTCCTGATTAGAGCCTGGCAGCGGCCGGGCACCATTATCTGCTCTGGCATTGTCTAAATATCCATTTCCAGCTGAAGCAATCTACCCACTAACTGATCTATGACAAACAGGCCCTTAACAGCAAAGCTGTCTGGATTGCAGATATGCACGTAACGTAACAAAACATAGCTCTTTGGGCTGTTTCCAGCTCTGTGCGGCAAAGTTTCCCTTTTTTTCCTGGGGAAAAACAGCTCCTTCTCCCCTCCCATCACTCCCCCTGCTGCTGTCAGGAGCTGTAGATGACTGGACATTTGTAAAATCGTCACCAAATTAATTTCTATTCAGGTAGCAGATCTTGGTCCCAAGGTCACTCTCCAGAGTCACCAGGATGCTTGGGGTCTCCTTGCATTTTCTAGAAGTTTCCAACTGGGCATGCAGCCCTGTGGGCTCCAGCTTCAAGCTACATCCAGAATGCTATCATTTTCCAACAACCCCCTCACCTGGTTGCAGCCACCAGCATCTCTGCCCTGGATTACTGCATTCTTGTTCTCATTGGTCCTTAGTTTTGACCCACTTCCCTACCATCTGTCCTCAACATAGTAGATAAAATACCTTTTTATAAATTGTCCATCACATGATCTCTTCTTTCTACTCCAGACCTTGCATTGGTTTCTCATGTCTCTCGGAGTAAAAGTTGAACAACTTGCTATGTCTTTTAAGGCCCCATGGGAACTGGAGGTCAACTCTCTGGAACACTCTTTCTCTTCTCACTTTACTCCAGCCATGCTGGTCTCCTTCCTCTTCCTTGACCATGCCCAACCCACTCTGACCCCAGGGCCTTTGTACTTGCTTTTCTCTTTTTCTGGAATGATTCAGTTGATCCACATGGTTCGCTTCTCAGGGTTTCTTCCTGTGATTTCCTGTATTTGGCCAGGGTTTGCTGTTAAAATGTCTCTTTAGTAGAGGTATCTTTCCTGACTGTCTTACCCAAATGGCAAACCCTCCCCACCCCTCCAATCCCCTTACTCTGCCTTTTCTTTGCCTGTGGCCTGGGTTACCCTCTGGCAGATCATGCAGTTGGCCTCTCTTATCTTCTTGTCTTCTCCAGCAGAGCTTTCTCGGTGCTGGAGGCATCCTGTCTGTGCTGCGATACCGAGGTGAGCATAGTGACACCAAGGAACTGAATTCTTCATTGGGTTTTTTAAAAAATATTATTTATGCAATAAATGCATAAATAGCTGGGGTACAGGCCAGAGGTGTGTGTGGGGGGGCATTGAGATGACTCACCAGGGAGAGAGTGGGGAGCAGAATAGGCAGATCAACTGAAACACACTGCTGAGGGAGCAGCAGGGAGGCAGGAGAGGTCTGCTGCGCCATGTGGGTCCCCTCCCTGGCCGGCGGCAGGGATCGAACTCGTGCTGCAGTGGCTGCTGTTTGCTTCATAGTGCGTTGCTTAACCTACTGCGCCACCAGGGAGGTCCATTCATTGGGTTTTACTTTAGTTAATTTGAGTGGCAGCCACCACAGGGTTCCATGGCTCCCACACTGTGTAGTACAGACCTAGATTATCTGTTCATGAGGATGGGTTGCTCGGGCGATTTCAAAGCATGTGTCATGAGTCCTAAACATATTTGTAACTTTGACCCGAACTTCTCGCTTTCAGGAATCTATCCTAAGGAAAAGTGTGTAGCAGAAGGTTCGTTTCATGGTACGGTTTAGAGTGAAAACCTGGAAATCACCTAAATGTCAGCCAGCAGCGATTTGTGCAAGTCCGATATGGTATCCGTGTGATGGGACTTGTACAACTACTAAATTAATATAGATTAGCAATTAGTGACATGGATAAAATGTTTGTGATATATTGTTAAATGGCAAAAGAGGCTAATAAAATGGTGTCTATGTCATAATTCCAACTTAGGGGAAATTTATGTCTTATGGTGACTAGAAAAGAGGTAGGAGGAAAAAGAGAAAATGGATGTAAGGAAGTTTGTTGGTAAAATGATGTGATTTTATTTCTGTCGAAGTGCTTTCTGCATATTCCAAATTTTCTGCAGTGAAGATGCACCACCTAATTATCAGAAGAATAAAATGAACGTAATTTTAAAAAAGTCGCTCTTGATTTTCCCATTTATAGATAGGGAGTTTGGGATTAAAACTGATCTGGGCCCTTCACCCTCGTTTTCAGTGATTATAATTCTTCCCCAAGCTGCGGTTTGGTGCTGCTTTCTTGTTTTTAGAGATTCTGTTTCATTGGTGCTTAGTCCTTTTTTTTGGCACTGGGTGAACATGAGATGGTTCTGGCTCTTCCTTCTCTTCCTAGGAGGTGGGTGATTCCTTCCCAGGCTGGGTAGTTTGCCCACCTCAGAGTGGTCAGCGGTCCCAGAAGCTTCCAGCTTTGGTCTTGTCCTCAGCTCAGATTCCAGCAGTGTCTCTCCCTCTGCGCTGTGGTGACTTGGTTCTGGCCAGAGCGCCCTCTCCCACCCAGACCCTGAAGGACCCGGGGTCCATTGCCGCGTTTGGGAAAGTCCTTCTCTGGGTTCTATGGCGTGACATGCCTCGGTCTGGAAATCCTCGAGGTCTGGCTCCTGTGAACCCTCCGGCTTCCTCTCTCACCTCTTCCCATTTGTAATTCCACAATTACTCGAGGTGCTCTCAAAACCCACCTCCCTTTCTGTGCTGGCTTCTTGCCTGTCTCTGCCCTGCATTATGATCTAGACCAACTCTTCATCTGGTGTGAATGCTGAGGACAGCTCTGTTTCCCCAATTACTTTGTCACTCAGTGCAATTCAATAAAGCAGCCATGTGTCTCATGCACAGCACAAGCTTTTGGTGATAGGAGGTTAAAGGGAGCCCAAGGGAGAGGAACAAGTGTTGCAGGGCAACCCTGATATAAAATGGGTCTGCCTCAGCCACGCGCTCTAAAGGCACTTACAATAAGCCCCAGCTGCAGGCGCACACAACAAAAGTTAATAAAGGGGTTTATGTACAAAAGAAGGGGGAATAAAGTGATGAATATCACAAGGAGAAGAGAGGAGACAAATCTGTAAATGTCCCACCAGTTCCTCTAAGCTGGAACCCCATGGCGCCCTGAGAGCCAGCTCCGAACCCAGAGAGCCCCCAGGGCCCGCATGTCGGTTTATACCCAGCCTGGCTGCTGAACTCCACCTCGGGTCCCAGTGAGCCACTCTGCCATGACAGCCTTATGGGATTTGTGGTTCTTGGACACTGTTGGTCCAGAGTCGGGGTTGGAGTAGCCCCTTTTATGTAGTCCATTCAGGAGGACTTTCCCCCCAACACAAGCATTTGCTAAATTCCTGCAACATGTGAGTCACTTTACATAAGCGCCAGGCCAAGGGGCCTTAAAACATGACAAAGCCCCAGGAGAAGTGCTGACAGGATGTTATGGGGATAGCAACTTCTGCTGGGAGATCAGTTCATGTTGGGTCTTAGGAGATAAATACTTGTCATTTCCAGGCAGTGGCTGAGCCAATACCGTAGTGGACCAAGCTCTTTGCCTCTGTAGGTTCCAGGACCCTCACTTTTAAAAAGAACCTCACTACTCATGCCCTGGCCACCTCTCCAGGCCACTCAACATGTTGTTACAGGGTAATTTTAATATAAAATGTGTTTGCTTGACTAGGTTTTTACCCGTGCGCTCGAAAGGCACTTATAATGTCCCAACTGCAGGCACATGTAACAAAGGTTACTAAAGAGTTTTATTTATAAGAGAAGGGGAAATAGCATAGTGAATAATATAAGGAGAAGAGAGGGATATAGATTTGTAAATGTTTTACTAGTTTTTCGGAGCTGGAACCCAATGGCGCGCTGAGAGCTGGTTTTTAAGGAAAAAAGGGACCCCCAAGGCCCACATGTCTGCTTTTATACCCAGTCTGGCTGCTTAATTCCTCCCTCAGGACCCAGTGATCTGCTCTTCGATAATGACCTTATGGGATTTGTAGTTTTTGGATATTGTAAGCCTGGCGTGGGGGTCGAAGTCCATCACCTATTTGTGTGATCCATTCAGGAGGGCCTTTCCGCCCTAACAATGCGGCTTCATGTAGAAGATGCGGTTGACACCCCTTCCTTGGTCTTCTGTCCCAGCACATGTGCTCTGCCTGGGTGGTTCCAAAGGGCTGTAGGAGGGATCCCAGGCCTGTGAAGGATGGGAGAGGGGTGTAGGTACCCCAGCTCCGTCTCCCTACTAGGTGAGATAACTCAGAGGTGTGTGTTCTCCTGTGGTCCCCAGAGAATCCCTGCCAGGCTGAGCTCCTCTTCTCTACACAGGTAACTTTCTCAATTACATGCACTTTACTGCCCTCGCCGCCCTGTTTCAGTTCCACTCACCCGCTGGGGATCACCTGCTGGGGACACCTCTTAGATGCTTGACGCTCTGCGAATCCTTGTCTTGGGGTCTGCTTCATGATGTGTGTTTCCTACGGGGACACAGACTTGGTTCCCAGCGTCTCCTTGGACCCCCGCCCTCACTCCCCCCCCCCCCACACACACACTCATTCACCATGATTACAACAAAAAAATCTTCTGGAGCATAAAACCCATAGACAACAGGAACCTAGAGAACACCGAGGCTCAGCAAAATACAGAAAGAGATGGGGTTTCACTGTACAGTGTGTGTGGGAGCCATTGTCGGCTCCCCCTAAGGCCAAACCATCAGCTCCTGAGGTTTAGAAGCTGTTGAAGCCGAGGTGGGGCAGGAGGGTGGTGGGTGGGGTAGGAACCACCGAGTCTTTGGGTCCTTTGTCTCAGTCCCTTGGGGCAAGGATGAAAGGACAGCCTGCCCCTGGCCCGGCCCTTCCCAACACTCTCTGCCTCCTGGGGCAGGGTCCCCCTCCCGAGTGGGAGCTCCTGGACAAGGAGCTCAATCTGGGGCTCTCTCTACAGGGCCTGGGGAAACTGCTGGCTCAGCTGCCCACCTAGGCTCGTCCCATGCAGCCAGCCCTCCCAGAGCAGCTACCAACAGCGCCCGGATCTTTGGGGGTCTGAGCCCAGTGCCCTGCAGGCCAGGAGCCTGTGACCTCTGGCCTGCCTCATCAGCCTGGGGCCAGGGGGGTGTGAGCTCTGCTTCTTTGAGGAATCAGGTTGGAAAGGAGCCAGGAGGGCCTTGGCCAGCAAAGCTAGGCCCGCAGGCACAGCCCCTGCCGCCGGGAGGGAGCTGGCAGGAGACCCGCTTGCCCTCCTGAGCCTGCTCTTCAGAGCCTGGTTTGCAGGGTGGCGGCAGAAGGTGTGATGCTCCCACCAGCACCAACATCTGGGGCGGGGGCGGGGTGGGTGGGGTCTTAATTAAAATGCAGTGACTCCATTGGCACCAAAATAAACGTGACATTTATCAGAACCTGCTAAATCTATTCAGCGCTGGCTTCCTCGGAAGTGCAGGGTTCGTGCTGAGGGCCTGGAGAGAAAAGGTCTTTGCTGGTGAGAAAAATGGGGCGGCAAGAGGGGAAGCAGAAAGCAAAGAGAGAAAGGGCAGGCAGAGAGGGGCCGGTGCAATCTCAGGCCACTCTCTCTGGAAACGCCCCTGAACCAGCAGCCAAGTGAAGGGAGCTGTCTGAAGGCGAAAATCAAATCCGTGGTTCTCCAGGAAAGAGTGGGCTTCTGTTTCCTGATCAGACAATGGGACTCGAGTAATCCCTCCAAACCTAAACCAGACTAAGCTAAACTTTATGGAACCCTTATATGTTACTGGTGCATGCGATGCAATTTCCGTATGCGACCCGGTAAGTTACGGTTCATCCTCGATCTACAGTTGGGGAAACTGAGGCACAGAGGGGCTAAGTAAGTTGCTCGAGCTCACCCGGCTCATGGGTGGCAGATAGAGACCCAAATTGTGCTGAACCATGGCAGAGGGACACTGGCCTTATTCCTGTGGTTTAGAGGCGAGTGTGTGAGTGTAACTTTACCCTGTGCCTTTGGAAAGTCTCTGTACCTCCCGGGGCCTCATCTACTTGTAAAGCATGGTCCCTGGGGTCCCCCTGGTTCTGACACCATGTGCTGGTGAGTACTGCGTGCTGTCAGTCATCCACCGTGGGAGCAGCTCAAGCCACAGTTCCTAGCCCTTTTCCCTGGCTAAAGTGTTTGGAGCATAAGAAGCTGATGCTTGGACTCTTCCAGGACTGACGCTGCAAGGGCTGCTCGCCAGCTGTGTGTCGTGGGACAAGTCACTTACCCTCTCTGAGCTCTTTCAACATGCCTTTTCATTGGGAGAATGACGAATGCTAGCTATAGTAGACGTTGCAGTGATTATTGAGTGTCAAGTGCTGTGTTAAGGTCTTTGCACACGTGGGTTTAGGTGAATCTTCGTACACACCCTTTAAGAGAGTTGCTTGCATTCTCCCCACTGGAGGAAACAGCCTCAGACACTGTGGTCTTAGATGGGATGCATCATGGTTCCTGGAAAACAAGAGAAACTCAAAAAGTTTTATTTCTTGCTCCTCAAGCTGACCATTCTTAAGGCTCCTCCAAACAGGCAGGGCCAGGAGGAAAGTCGGGAAAGGGGGGTAGAGAACGTCATCTCAGAGAGGCAGTTACTTCTTTTTCTGTTTAAAGAACTGCTATGCTGCCAGACTGACCTGAACTATCATTTTGGAGAGACTCTTGGATTCCTGCCAGTTCAGTTCGGGAACCTCTTTTCCCGGGGATTTGGGAGGCTACAATGGGTATTTGAGCCTACCATTTGCCTAAAGAAGTTACTTGATGCACAAGCCTTGGTGAGAAGCATCCTTGAGGCAGATGGCTCCAGGAGAGAACTGTACGGTGCCTGCAGGCGCCTGGACCGCCAGTGTTTGTGCGGCTGCTCCAGGCTGGTCAGAAGCCTCTGCTTAGACTGTGTCATCCGCAGAGAGACAGGCGTTCCTAACCCCATTTTTCAGAGGCGGACACTGAGGCTCCACCACCAGCAATGGGCTAGGATGCAGGAACAGAATCCATGACCTTGTCCTCGCATCCCCCACTCTCCCTCCCTCCCACAAAGCTTCCATCTTGACTCTAAATGTCTAACAGCGAGGAGATTAAAAACAAGTGCTCAGTGCAATTATCACAGAACAGTTAATACATAATTGCATATTTTTGTAAACAAGCTTAGAGGCTTTTTCAGTGACCTCCCTGCGGCTTTGTGGTTTTGCAGATAAATTCTCTTCCCTTTTTACACTCTGATTTTAATTGGGAGCAACATCTCAGCGGCTGCTGTTCTTGCAGCCTTCAGCGCCGTTCCTGGTGTGTGTCTTGCACAAATGTACTCAGCCATGGCGTGCATGTGTGTGTGTGTGTGTGTGTGTGTCCATGTACCTTTCTGTGGCCACTGCAGAATTAAGGACACTGCAAACTCCTGACTGATTTTGCTGAGAACTCCTGGGCCAGCGGTGAGAAGGGCTCGTGTGGGCAGGAGTGAAGAACCTGGAGTATCCAGATCCTGAGACTCTCTGAAGAGCTTCCGGCGGCTCATTCATTCCACAAATACTTACTGAGGTCCTTCCCGTGCCAGGTTCCCTGGAGAAACAGCCCTGGACAAGGCGGTCTGGTCACAGCCCGGCCAGGAAATGCTCTCAAACTGTATTTCCTATTTCAACAAGCTGCCTCAGGCCACCCAAGTTACCTCAAAAACTGAGCTTTCTGGGCGGAAATCACCCAGGTTGGTGAGGTCACCCTGCTGGCCAGAGAAAGCTGGGTGTTATGAGTTGTTAAGACTGGGAACGAATGATTGCTTAAAGTACTGAGGGTGCAGGAAGGCAAACTCTTGAAATACAAGTACGTTGGCCGGGGAGGGAGGCTACAGTGTGTCCAGTTGCTGCCATAGGGGGTCCTGGTTTTGTCTACCTCCCTCCTCCCCCCGTATGCTTCTAGGAAGCCCTCTAGGTTGGGTCTCCCCAAACTCCCCTGCTGCTGCAGTGTGCAGTGGGCAGCGGGAGGCAGAGAGACTGGCCCCAGCTGTCCACACTCAGTCTGCATCACAGTGGCGCTTCCCCGCACCTGCCTGGCTCCTGCCTGGGCCCCTGGCCCCTTCCCCCCCGGTGGTTGGACCCTGGGCTAACAGCTGGCTGCAGCCACCACTGTCCTAACTGCACTTATATTGGGGTCTTTGCTGTATTCCAAAAGGGGTCCTCCTCTGGGAGCTCAGCGAGGTGGGCGCCCCTGCAGGCCCCGCAAGCCCCAGCCCTGCAGACTCCTTGGACTCTGGGGCAGAGAAGGCCCCTGAAGACCACTGCTCTGAGCTCGGCCTCCACGCCGCTGAGTGCTGAGCCAAGCGGGGGCCACTCCGGGAGACCAGGGACACGTGTCAGGGCGGCCCAGCACGGTGGGCATGGTAGGAACCAGGCATCTTAAGCGTTAGGGGCCAGAGGAGCTGGGCTCTGTGGCTGCCGCTGCTGGAAGAACGGGGACCTCCCTGGACTTGACCCCAGATCCTGCTCCATCTTAGCCCATTGGGCTTCAATCCTGGCTCTGGGACTTACATCCCGGCATTACAAGTCCAGCTCTGACGCTTACACCGATCCCACAGGTCATGGACGTGAGGTCTTAGGAGCGAGTGGTAAAGGGCAGTGCACACATGAAGGAACTCAGCTGCTGCATTGAGGGGGGACGGGAGATCCCAGATGGGATCCTGAGTTCGAGTCCTGGGTCTACCGCTGGTCTGCTGTGTGACTGTGGGAAGTGGCCTCTGTGACGCCGCGTCTCACCTGCCTAACAGGGACAAGAGCAGTTCCTAATTCGCCGCAGGGCACGGTGGGGTGAGAAGACCGAGCTGGCTGGTGTGAGCGCTCAGCGCAGCGCCTGGCGAGTGGCCTTCGCGCTCTGCCGCCACCGGCAAGCGCAGGCGGTTTAGGTCGGGCGGCGATGGCGGGATGTGGATGAGGAGGCTGTGTCCACCCTGACGTTGTCTTTGCCCCTGGTGAGGGCGCTGCATCTTTCCAGATCTCCTCTTTGCGTCCCTGACCTTCACCGGACTCTGAGCAGGCGGGAAACTCACTGCGAGGTGGGCGCCGAGTCTCAGCCACGGGCGGGAGCGCGTGCCCACAGGGGGGCGTGGGGGAGGGCAGCACCTGGGCCAGGGCTGCTGGGCTCCTGGTGGGCTGAGCCTGGGACCTGCGCCAGGGCCTGGGGCTGGTCGCTGCCTTCAGGAGCGGCATGAGGGCTCAGCATTTTCCAAGCTGGGGGAACTGGGATGCTGTGGAGCCCAGCGGGAGCCAACAGGGAGCTCCGGCGCCGGCTTGACAGTGACGAGCAGGTCGGAGCGGCCATCTGGGGCTGTGTTCAGAGTGCTCTGATCGTCAGGTGTCTTCAGTGGCACAGGAAGGGGCTCGGGGCCGCCGGGCCAACACTCACGCGTGCCTTGTGTTCCTCGGGTCTCACTGCTGGGGTCGTGCTCTGGGCTCCCGCCTGGTCAGGGTCTCCTAGGTTCTCAGGCCTGGTGGTGTGGACAAGACAGCGTGTCCTGCAGCAGGGGCTGGGGGAGGCCTGGAGGGGGCGGGAAGGACCGCCTTGGTCCCAGGACCCAGCGCCCCGCACTGAGGGCATGGGAGGCGCTTAGTAGGCACTTAGTAGGCACTCCGTCCAGGTTCTGCAAACGCCATCACGTGTGGACACAGGCTCCTCCTTTCGTCTCCTGCCGGTCTGCCTCTCGGCCTGAGGATGGACCTGAGGACCCTGCGCCTGGAGGTGGGGGCTCTGCCTCTGTCAAGCTGGGGGCTCGCCGGGCGAGCAGTGTCCGGCCGATCAGAGCCTCTGGCCCTCTCCTCTGCGCCTCGGGCCCGTGACTCCATTCTGGCCTCTCCTCTCTGGAAATCTTGCGTGGCCTCCACGCCGCCCCGGCTGCCGTCTCCCGTCTGAGTCTCTGCCCTGTGCTCTCCCCGACTTTGCCCACCGGCCGTGGGGTCTTGCCGGCCCCCTCGGGTCTTGGAGGAAGGAGGCACTTGGTCTGCGGGGCGAAGCCCTGTGCTTGTCCTCCAGCCCGGTCAGATTCCCTCCCGGTCTCAGCCCCGGGCCCCTGACACAGCTGGTGCTGGGTGGCCTTGGCCGCGGCGGGCAGTGGCTGGCCGGGCTCCCAGGGGAGGCGTGTGCCCGGGAGCGCTGCTGTGTTCTCAGCCTGCGGTGAGGCGGCCCCCGCCTTGCCTGGGCTCTGCTGGCTCAGCCTCCCTGGCCACAGACCACCTGGGTCGCCCGGGGCGAGCAGCGGTTGGCCTCAGCTCGAGGGTGACTGGGAGCTGCATCCACTGCGGGGCCTGGGGGCAGAAACCAGCGCTTCCTGGGGAGCCTTGGGGCGATGAGAACCGGTGAGCCCCTGCTCTTCCCTGGGATGGAAGTGCAGGGCGTGGGGAGGACGGGCGAGGACGGGCATCCTGGCTGTGTGTCCTCCGCCTGCTACCTCAGCTCTGTGAGACTCCTGCCTTTGCTGTAACTTGAGGAGTGAAAATGCCGGAGATGGGATTTTTTCAGGGTGCTGTGAGGATGTGTGGTGTGGTGCCGGGCGGGTGATGAAAGGGGCAGTTCCCACTGCTCCCCTTTTCTTCTCTCCTTTCTCCCATCAAGTTCTCACTGAAGGTCTCCAGGTACCAGGCCCCCGACAGAAATAACACAGGGGAAGGCTGCACCCCGTCTTTGAGGCGTCTCAGCTAACATACAGCAGCAGCAGCTCTGCAGAATCCCAGGCCCGGGGTCTGCAAGGCAGAGCCTGCCCCAGGCAGGATCTTGGCTGATTCAATTCACGTTCAAGTTCCTGTCTAAAGTAAGAGCCCCAGGCCCAGGTTCAGCTTGATGGGGGTCACCGTGACATCACACTCTGCCGATGGCATCCAGAAGCAAAAGACCCCGTGCTCCCTTCCTTACGTGTGCATTTCAGCAGTCCAGCTGGCTGTCGCTCTGACCTGCCTTCACCCCGTAAGCCCCTACTTAAACTCCCAAGGGCTCAGGAGCCCGCAGCCCCATCTCGATGGAGCCCCGACTGACCGGCAACCAGCCCCAAATGAACTTTTCTTCTCGACTGCTCCCTCGCTGACACCTTACACTGATCTGTAAAATGAGGAGAAAAACAGTTTGCCCCTGGGGTGGCTGTGGGAATGAAATGAAAGAATGGTCTGGAGAGAGCTGCCAGGAGCCCAGGAAAGGTCCCACGGCCACACAGGAGTTCTCCCCCAGATATTGAAACCCTTTCCGCCCTTGCTAGAGTAACTGCTGCTAACCCTCACCTGGGGGTGCTTTCCAAGACCCCCACTGGGTGTCTGAAATATAAATACCTATAATAAAGTTTATAAAGTGGCACAGTAAGAGATTCACAATAACTAAGAACAAAATGGAACAGTTATGACAATAGAACAGTTATGACAATAATATAAACAGTTATGACAATATAATGTAATGAAGTCATGTGAAGGTGGTCTCAATGTGCCCCTCTCAAAATACCCCATATGTGCTATTTTCAGATCTCACTCCGCCGTGAATAACTGGAACCCATAAAATGAAGCCTTGGCTAAGGCATGGCTGTTGAGTGTAGGATGAGGCGGTGTCTCGAGCTCCAGCAAGGTGCTGTGACAGAAGGCAGAGTGCCGGCTCTACCTGGGAAGGCAGGAAGGTCCCACTGCTTAGGTAAATGAGAAGCATGGGGGAGTGGGGTGGGAGGGTGGGCGTGGAAGCCAAGCAGAGGAAAGGGCCAGAGCAAGGGCCTAGAGGCATCTGCATCTGAAGGAGAAAAGGTCATCCTAAGAAGGTCCCCTGTGTAACAGGGCACCCCAGGAAAGGGGAGGTGCCAGGTTGCCTGCCCCACCCAAGGGAGGCTGGAGCTGAGCAGGAAAGAGGTTAAGAAAGTGGACAGGGGACTGAGGAGGAAGGAAGCAGGATGGAGAGCAGCAAGGAGACCTGGAGGAGGCACGTGGAGCAGAGGGGCATGTGAAGAAGCTGCAGTTGCTTCTCGGTCCTGGACTGTTTGGAGCAGATGTGGGGGAGAGACCCGTGGGGAGGTTAACACCAGCAGCTTTGATTTTGATGTTGATTTTGCTCTTTTCTTCCCAGACTTGTCTGACTCTTTCTGCCCCTTGTCTATGGGTCCCCACCAGAAGGTGCTTTAGACTTAGCTTTGGCTTTTGGGCCTTAGAGGCCCTGCTTCGAGCCAACGCTGTTTGGCTGGGTGTTTTCCCAGGAGGGGCTGGGTATCATCGGGTGCTTGATTTAGAAACTTGATTCTTCCCCTTTTCTGTGTCGCACACCAGTTGTATTAAAGTTCCTCTCCATTAAAGGTCTTACGCACTAGAGTGTGTTTGTCTTGATGCAGCGCATGGCAGAACCTATTTAGAACAAGCAGGTTTGGGGGTTCTGGGGTTCTCCCTGCTCTGTAACAGATGGGCTTCCAGTGTCATGTCTGCAGGCCCGAGGTTCTGAAGATCGTGGGTGGATGTGGACTTGTGGGGCTCTGCCAGCGCACCCCCCTGGCGCCCCAGCTCAGATGGGCACAGATGCCTGAGGGCCCGCCCCCAGGGAATCCAGAGGGCGGGGTCTCAGGCGTGGGGGGCAGGAGCACGTCTGCACCATCCCTCTTGAACTGTTCGGGGGCAAGGCGGCTTCATTTTCATGGCATCCTCCCCACTTTCATTTGAGAGACCAATTACAGAGCGTTTTGCACCACAATTACGGGCGTTAAAGCCTCTCAGTTCCGTTTGATGAATTTTAGTAGTAATTGAACGGAGGAAGCCATCACACAGGAGATGGTCCAATTGAATCAGCCCACGCGCTGAACTGTGAATTCCAGTCCTCCGGGAGCGGCCGCAGGGTCGGGGCCAGTCCTCCGGGAGCGGCCGCAGGGTCGGGGCCGAAGCAGCGACTCCTGCCCACAGGGCTTCTGCCCAGGCACTGTGGGCTCTATGGGGCGGGGATAAAATGGGAGGTGGGCGGGACCTTGGTGTTCTGGGGTCCTGTCACCTCGGAAGTTTAGAACCAAATAGGTGGACTGGATCCATGCCTTCATTTATTATTTATTTATTTAAAAGATATATTTATCATTCAAGAGCTGGGGTACAGGCCAGAGGTGCAGGGGGTGAGAGGGTTCACCAGAGACAGAGTGGGGAGCAGGCGAGTCAGATCTACTGAAACACACTGCTGAGGGGAGCAGTGGGGAGACAGGAGAGGTCTGCTGTGCCCTGTGGGTCCCGTCCCTGGCTGGGGATCGAACTCGCGCTGCTGTGCCACGGATGCTTCACAGTGCAGCGCTCAACCCGCTGGGCCAACAGGGAGGCCCCCTTTATTATTTATTGAATAATTACTTCCATAGCCTTTACTGTGTTCAGATCTCTATTCTAAGTATAGAACGAATATCATTTTCTTTAATGCTCGGAGCAATTCCAGAATTAGGCGCATTAGCATGATTCCCGTTTGATGGACGAAAAAACTGAAGCTCAGAGAGGTTAAGTTGTTTAAGGCCACACAGCTAGTGAGTGGTCGAGCGGTGGTCCAGAGTTCCTCTTCTTGTTAGTGTCTGCGGCATCTTCCCTGGTCTGGAGGCCAGCCTTGTAAGAATCCCCAAGCAGGGTGGAGGAGCTGGGATGGTCTAGTCCTTTCACTCCTTAGCCCGGAGTGACAATGGTGAGGTGCACAACCAGGACCCTGTGGGGTGGGAGGAGAAAGAACCCCAGTGAGGTCCCTAGGTGGGCAAGAGACTCAGGCTGAATCTGCACCCCTGGTCCAGGAGCAACTCCTCGCTGGAGGCTGTGCCCCTGACCCTGACCACACAGTGCAGGTGCTTTGGGCAGGGGCCTCTTCCCTGAGGCTGTGGGAAAGCTATGTGCCCATCTGGACCCTGCAGCGAGGAGAAAGGATGATAATCCATGGCCACCGACCATTCTGTAGATTCACATCCCTCTGGCACCAACTCTGTGCCTGAGACATAGGCAGACGAGGAAACCGAGGCCATCTACCAGCGATCACGGACCATTGTGTAGTTGAACTGAGATTCAGACTTGGCTCCAAGTCCCCGCAAAAGCCACTGCACCCACAGCCTGTCCATCAGGACAAACAGAAACTGTTCACACGGCCGTGGGTGGTCCCCAAGACACTCTCTGGGAGCACATTTCTAACTGCTAGGGGAGTTGATGGGACAAGGGTCTTTGGCTGTTGCCCCAACTCAACTGGTAGCCCAGTTAGCATCCACACAAGGCTGGATGATCTTTAAGTCTACCCCAGGGCTTGGTCTGTGGACAGCTTTTGGTAAATGTCTGCTGGTGGGTGAGAGGGGTGGAGAGTGGCAAACTGACGAGGGTGTGTTAGTATCTGAGCATAGCTGCTGCAGGCAACTCCTTCTTGACCATGGGATTTTCTGCTTCCACCCTTACTGGAGAGGCTTAGCCCCTTTGTGAGTGACCTGGGTTGTCTCCACCCCCCACCCCCACCTCTCCCCTGTACTTCTAATGCTGGTGCAGCAGCACATGAGCTGCTTTGGCTGAGAAGCAATGGTGGGTGAGGGGGTGGGGTGGGTTTGGGAGTGAGAGGGAAGTGACTTTCCAACAAAGTCACTAGGTTTGGTCTTTCCTACTGGCAATCCCATAATCCCACTTGTGTCTTCTGTGACTAGCAGACCAGCGCAGGTCAGTAGCCTGTCTTAGCTCAGCCCTCTGCTGGGGCGGGGTGGGGCTAGGGGTCGATGGCGTAGGCAAGGCAGCCTCTTGAACAGATTGAGCGCTGAGCGTTTTGGTGTCTAGCCAGGGAGGGGACAGGGGCACATCAGGGGACAGAAGAGCTTTGGTGACATCAAAGCCACCTGGGAAACTGATTTCAAGAAATCACAGGGTCCTGCCTGCATAGAAACTCTAGTGCTTGGGAGGTTGGCCCTGGGGATGTGCATTTCCAAAGCCTCCGTCCGGGTGCCGCTGGTGATGTTGCCACTTCTGCTGGTACAGGACCAGAACGATGACGTTGGACATTTGTCAGAGTGCTCTCTTGGAAGGTGAGGGCTGCTCCAGCTGGCTCAGAGCTTTCTCTACCCCACCAGAGCCCTCGCCAGGACCAGGGTATCCTAGATGGGCCACCAAGCTGAAGAGACTCACCATCATGCTGAATCAGAGATGGGCCCCTAGAGAAAGTTCTAGAAAACCCTGCTGATCAAACCTGGGGGGCTGGGCGGAGCAGTAGAAAGAGTACATACTTGGAAGTTTCTGTTAGGTTCTGACTGCGTGTGTGTCTGTGTGTGTGCGCGTGTGAGAGAGCAATTTTAAGCAAATTTCTTCCCTCTCTGCCTCAGTTTCTCCATCAGTAAAATGGGGCTAATCCCACTTGGTGTCAGGATGTGGCTGAGGTTATGAGAACGCGTCCCTAGCCCACTCCTGCCATTACACGCAGGTCCTTGCCTTCGCCACCCCAGAGGTTTCATCAGCCTGGGGTAGGCTGGCTCCCCCTCTTCCAGCTTCTGCCTGTCCTCTCCAGTCGCCGGACCATCAGCCTACGTTATCATAAAAAGAGGCTGGATTTTAATTTGTGGAATGTTTCTTTCTTCCTCCCCCCCCCCTTTTTTTTTTTAAGAAAAGCCTAATTAGGAAGCCCGTTAAATGCCTGCAATTCCAATATAATTCTATTAAATTCTCCCTGTAAAGTTAATGTTACAGACTTTTTAACAGATGTTTTAATTAGGCATTGTTATTAAAGAGAATACTGTAGAAATTAAAACCAGACCCTAAATGGGGAAAGAAAGGCAGTTTTCTTGTGCTGGTAAATGGTGGCAGCCGCCCAGCAAAGAGCTTCGGCAGCAGGTCATGAAAAACAGGCGCGGAAGGAGGGGAAACGCTCGCGCGATCCGCAGCACTCAGCAAGAGGGAGAAGCGCCTGCGCCTGGTCCGCTCAGCCAGCACAACCTCTGGCCCAGCTGGTGCGGCAAGACGGGAGAAGGGGAGCGGCGACGGGCTGGCAGGTACTGAGGGTTGGAGTCTCTCGCTATCGGGGTCTTCCTGTTGAGGCCCATCTCCTCGGACCCCGTGCCAGCCACGACTCTTACCCATTTTATAGAACGGGAAACTGAGGTTCCAGTTTCACCACAGGGGCCTGGGTTGCAGACAACTCGGGTTTTCTTTTCTTTTTGTTAACTAGCAAATTTAAAAAAAAAAATTTTTTTTTATTTCTGCACACAAGAGCTGGGCTACAGGCCAGAGTTGCAGGAGGTGAGAGGATTCACCAGAGACAGAGTGTGGAGCGGAGCAGAGCAGGCAGATGGATTGAAACACACTGCTGAGGGAGCAGCGGGCCAGGCAGGAGAGGTCTGCTGCACCATGTGTGTCCCCTCCCTGGCTGGGGATCGAACTCGCGCTGCTGTGCCGTGGTTGCTTCACGGTGCGGTACTCAACCCGCTGGGCCACCAGGGAGGCCGTAACTCAGGTTTACTGCGGTGCTGTCTTGTTCCTCTAGCGCCTGTGGGCATGGGAGGCAGGAAGACCTGAGTCCAGGCTTTGCTACTTGCTGGTTCTATGCTTCATTAGGCTGAGCCTCAGTTTCCTCATCTGAACATGGGGAAAATAACCTGAGCTATAAACTCAGGGGTTAAAATGAGATATTGCAAATAAGGTCCTAAGGCAGGCACAGGGCTAGTGGTCAAGGAAAGATGACAGATAGGAAAAGGCTTTCAGCCAATGCATGGCGGGACTCTGGGGCTGATCCAGGTGGCCCAGAGTCTAGCTCTAGAGTCTGCAGGACTCGGCCTCATGCCCACAGGCACCAGCCTCACCCGCGGTGCCAACCGAAGAGGGCTGGGCAGAGAGCGTGGCGGCTCAGGTAAACCAGCCGCTCAGGGAGTAGAGAGCAGCAGTCCCTGGCTGCCAGGAAGGCCCAGCAAGTGAGCTCCCTGGGGGATGGGGCCCCTGGTCCCTGGCTCCCCTGGGAGGAGGGAGGAGCACGCTTGGAGAGACTTGGCTTCAAATGCCGCCTGCTGGGTGGCAACCGAAGCCACCTGAGGCCCACTCCTCAGTCTGTCTTTCAGGTCCTTCTCTCGGCGCCCAGCCAGGGGCCTGGCGAGAGTGACTCCCGGAGACAGAGGTGGCTGATGTCCCTCTGGACATCCGGTGACGCGCTAAGCTTCACTTTTCCTGGGGGGTCATTTTCCTGTCCATTCTCCAAGGCTGTCAGCCTGAGATTATTCCCGTGACCCAGATAGAGCTGCCACGAGCACTTTCTCGTGGGCCTGAAGGGAAGAAAGAACTAAAAGGGAGACTCCATTGGGCCTTATCCCTTGGGCCCCTCCCAAGGAAGCCTCGGGAGTTCTGGTACCCGCTGGAGACGCTTCCTCTCTCCTGTCTCGGTCATGACCGTTCGCGTGCTTCTGAGCTGAGGGGCAGTTCCTTGGGGTACTCTTACTCAGCCTGGCCTTTCTTGGGGCTGCCATCACCGGACCCCTGGGTGCCCAGATCCTGCTTCCTAGCACCCAGTAGGCGCCTCATCCTTGCTGGATGTTGAAGGATGGCTCTGTCCTCTCAGTTCCAGGGCCTTTAGTTTCAAGCTGTTCAGCAGTTCTTGGTCCTCTCTGTTTGCAAGGGGGAGGCTGTTCTGAAAAAGGCTGGCCTGTGGGGTCAACCAACCTGCGTTTGATTTCTAGTCTTGCCCCTGGCTGGCTGTGTGGACCTGAGCAAGTGCCTTAGCTGCTCTGAGCCTCGATTCCTCGTCTGTAAAGTGAGGGTGGTAATAACGTGTCCGGGTTCCAGAGCGCCCGTGAGGATGACGTGATGCAATGTCCAGAGGCAGCTGATGCTGAGTTACAGAAGAGGTGGGCAGAGCAGTTACGGTGTGTGTGTGTGTGTGTGTGGCTCCTGCAGGGCTGTTGGAGGGGAGATGAGGGTGGGTGAGGCATGAGCAAAGTGCTCACGCCACAAAAGCAGCAATTCTGACGGCTCTTGGCTTTTCCTCTGCTGCCCCTGGCCCAGAAGGCCAGGATCGCCCCCTGAAGTCAAGGGAGAATGCCAACAAGTAATCTGGGTCACTACCTCTGGTGGGAAGTGGCCAGTTTTTATTTTGCTTGACAATCTCAGAAGCATCCACGCAGCTGACTTGTCTCTGCTCCTGCAGGTGACCTCTCTTACCTTTACTCTGGCGCCCTGTGCTCTCTAACCAAGGAGATGAGGAACTGGGGGATCCCACAGATGGATTGGAGGTGCGGGAACTTGAGACCCCGCAAGCATAAGTCATCAGGAATGGTTTGCATGGCCCCCAAGGAAGATCAGGTGGGGTAAGTTATCCCCATTCCTGGAACTCAGCTGTTACCAGTGAATTAAACCATGCCTTCCAGTTAGGTGAGCAATTCCACAAGAGATTAAGTAGCAAATGGACAATTAAAGAATAAAGTTTATAGCATCATCTCATTTTTATGAAAAAAAAAAATGAAAACAGAGATTAAGAAAATTTTCTTATGCAATCTGTGCTGTGAACTTGCATGAACAGCAATAATGCGAACTGCAACGGTGATAATAGGGTTTGAGAAAATAGAAAAGGACCTTGCACAGTTGAGTGCTGAGCTGGTTGAGTCTAGTCCAGTTGCGGGGGTGAAGTTGGGGTGAATCGGGAGCCAGAGAGCCAAGCCAGAATGGTCACCCAGGGGGCAAAAGCTCAGGGCCAAACATGGGGTGACAGACATTTCTAAAGACTGTCTCTGTGACCTGTGACTAGGTTAGTGCCATAGTCGGTCCTCTCAACCTGCACATAACGGGCCGTGACCCTTTCTGAACGAGTGTTTGTGGATGCAGCAGGTAGGGTAACACTGTCCCCACACGCAGCCCAGGATGCCCACATTCTCATGTCCAGAACCGGCGAATGTGAGAGGTTACATGGCAAAGGGAAACGAAGGTTCATATGGAATTAAAGTTGCTAATCAACTGACTGTAACATGGGGGGGGCATCCTGGATCATCGGGGTATACCCAATGCAATCTGGGGTGTTCTTGAAAGATGGAAGAGAGGCAGTGCCTGGTGATTGGAGGTGAGCAGGCTGCAAGCTGCCATCCTGGTTTTTGTGACCTCAGCCTTGTTCCCTCACCTTGCTGGGTCCCTTTTTTCCTCATCTGTAAAATGTCCTTGTTGTAAACCAACACAGTGGGGAGCTTTTAAGTGCCAGCCATCATGAGCACTTCATGTGGTCTTCACAAACTCATGTGGCCAGTCATCAAATGAGGAACGGTTATTTTCAAACTCAAGACCACCTCCCCTCCTGGCCCCTTGGTTTTTTTTTTAAAGATTTATTTATTGATGCACACAAGCACTGGGGTATAGGCCAGAGGTGTGGGAGGTGAGAGGATTCATCAGAGACAGAGTGGGGAGCAGAACAGGCAGATTGACTGAAATACACTACTGAGGGGAGCAGCGGGGAGACAGGTGAAGTCTGCTGCACCCTGTGGGTCCCCTCGACTGGGGATCGAACTCACACTGCTGTGCTGCAGATGCTTCATAGTGCGGCGCTCAGCCTGCTGTGCCACCAGGGAGGCCCCCAGCCTCTTGTTTGTAACTGTGGTTTGTGTTGCTGTGAATTGACTTGTCTGTAGAGACCCCAGCATAGTGGGCGTGTGGCACACGAATCCCCCTCCCTGTCCACTGGCCCAGCCTTGAGTGGGTGAGGAGCTGTGGACGTGAATGCACCAGTGAGGAGTTACTAACGCAAATGGGTGAGTGGGGGAGCAGGAACAAGTTGTGCAACCTGCAACTTGCTTTGTCTGGTCATTGTCAAATGAGCAAAGAGAGAGCAGGAGAACCTTCCAGATGGGAGGCCCTAGCAGGGAAGGGTTGGCAGGGAGCTGTGATGGCTCCACTAGCATGGGGGTGTCTCAGGGTGGGTGGTGCTCGTGGGTGTTTTGGAAGTTCACCCCTATGGAGCCTGCTTGGTCAAATTAAGCTGCTTCTGGGGAAATACGGTATCAGTATTACATATAAATCGGGCTAGATTTTTGATGCAAACATAAAGTTAGTTCACTTGATCAACAATAAAGCAAACCATACCAGAAGGGCCAAAGAGACAAATTGAATGAATAAATGAGGCTTATTATTTTTATTTGTTTTACAACAAATTAAGTCTTACTTTCTCATCCAAAGCCTTTCTTTCCCAGCTGAGTGTTAAATTGTCTAATCCCATGATTGACCCATACTAAACACTAAACACCCGTACTAAACACCCTCTGTGGGTCTGTTAAGAACTTCAAGGTCAAAAATCCAATGCGGGTGTTTCTTTGCTAGAATGGCCCTTTTATCCATCCAACAAATACTTACTGAAGGGTTACTGTGATCGAGGCGATGTTTTTGGACACTGGAGATAGATCAAGGAACAACATAGACAAAGGTCCCTGTTCTCATGGAACTTCTATTCTAATAAGAGAAGAGAGAGAGAAAAAGGAACAGAAAAGAAAAACAAGAACAAACTCTAGGGGAAATTAGGTTAGGTGTTTATGAGAATTATCTGAGCTATTTTTGCTATTTTACTGTTTATGCTATTTTAAAAGGAAAACTCTACCTACCTACCTACCAACCTAATGGGAAGTGCTATAAAAAAGCTAATCAGGAAGGCATAAATAAATTAGCTAATGCTTTGAGGCAGGAGGAAGAGTTGTAGCTCTTTCGAAAAGAGTGACATTTGAGCAAAGATTTAAAGGAAGAAAAAGAGCAGGCCACAGGCCATGGGGCTATGTGGGGAAAGAAAGTACGAGGTAGAGGAAATGATAAATGTAAGGAGTCAGTGGTACCCACCCCCAAGGGACCCCCAGGAACCCCCGTATCCAAATCCTCTCACAATGTGAGTAAGACCGTGGCTGGGACGTAACGATTCCTGTTTTGGCCTTGCTCTCCCCTGGACCGCTGGTCCTGTGGAAAGAGAACCCTCTGGAGAGGTACCCATGGGGGCAAGTGAGGCCCCTGCCAACCTCCAGGACTGGCCCCCCAGCTGTAGTAAGAAGGACCACCTGGAAACAGGCTCTCCAGCCCTCAATGACCGAGGCCCCACGGATACCTGAACTCTAGTTGCCTGAGAGACCTGGAGGCAGAACCATCCAGCTAAGCCTCCTCCAGATTCCTGGCTACAGGAGCTCCGTGAGACTGAAAGGGTTATCGTTTCAAGCAGCTGCAAATTGGGCTAATTGTTAGAGAGCAATAAGACCCCACAGGTGCTGAGGTGGAGCGTGCTGGCTGCTGGGGGAAGAGCAGAGTGGCCATGCTGCTGGAGAGTGAGGAGGAGAACAGGAGATGAGGAGAGAGGGCCTGGGTTGATCTCCCCTGAAGGAAAGGCTTCCTCTCTGTGGGTATGATGGTTATTATTTTAGCAACTGGCCCCTCCTGAGTGCTTCTCAGGCCCAGACCTTGGGAACAAGTTCGGGAAGCCCACTTTCTTCACTCCTCTGGTCTCCTGAGATGGAGACACAGCTCCTCTTCCCAGGAAGCCTAGATGGTGTCATTCTTCCTGAAGTGGTTTCAGGGAGACCTCAGGCTGAAACTGGGCCAAGGCCTCTTTCTGTAAAGGCCAGATTTATTTTGGTAGAGAACGAATGTAGATTTGAACAACAGAGAGAGAGAGACAGGAATTTGATGAATTAAAAACAAGTTGTGCAAGACAAGTTCAGAGAAGAGGTGAGACCTGAGGGAGGCAGACCAGGTGGCTCAGGGTGGTTGGACAAAGGTGGCGGTTAAGGGCAGTGAGGGAAAAAAAATGGTGGAGATAAAAGGGTAGGGGGAGACTCACGACTCCCTGGCAATTTGATATCTTTGCTGGGGCGGCTGGAAAGAAGACTTCGGGGTTGGGAGTGGCGTGGAGGGGGAAGACCTTGGAAAGGGACCTAATCTGTGTCCTGCAGGCTGGGGGTTTCCCACCTGCCAGCTTCCAACCCTCGGATGTGGCTGCAAATGGCGGCCCAGCGAGTTCCAGTGAGGACTGTTTGGGTGGTGACGGTCAGGAAGTCCGTTCCAAGTTGGAATTAGGGGGAAAAGATAATTTATTGATTTGTATAAAGAAAAGATCATGGGGCCTCCCTGGTGCAGCAGCAGGTTCAGTGCCGCACTGTGGGGCTTCTGCAGCCACAGCAGCGCGAGTTCTATCCCCGGCCAGGGAGGGGCCCCACATGGCGCAGCAGAGCTCTCCTGCCTCCCCGCTGCTCCCCTCAGCAGTGTGTTTCAGTCGATCAGCCTGCTCTGCTCCCCACTCTGTCTCTGGTGAATCCTTTCACCCCCACACCTCTGGCCTGTACCCCAGCTCTTGTGTGCATCAATAAATAAATCTTTAAAAAAAAAAAGAAAAGATCATGGCTTGATGTCATCAAGAGTCTCTCATGATATCTCTTTGGCCCCATTTTCTGCCAGGTTGGCAACAGCTTCTCTTAGGCTCTCCCTTGATGGTTGAAAGGTGGCCGGCCTCTTCTTAAGGATTCCCTGTAGTGAAAGCAACCGCGATGATAGCTGCCCTCACACTCACAGGCCTGGTACTTACCTCCTTGGAGCGTCGAGCTGTGTGGATCGGGCACTCTCTCTGGGCTCACCGCTGTCACCATTGGCTTTGGGGCTGTCCTTGGCCGGGCTTGGGCCAAGAGCCTCCTCTGATGGATGGGAGCAGGGCGTAGGGGGCTGTCAGATGAGATCGGGGCTGAAGCTAACAGTGGAGGGATGCGTCGTGTGACAAGATGCAAAGGGGCACGTTTAGCAGAATGTCAAGAGTATATGAGACGGCGTGGCCGGGTGCTAAGTCTGTTCACACCGAGATATGATACATGAGGTTCTCCCATTGACTAGCCAGATTTGTTTGTGCTTTGAGGGATTCTGTGAACTGTCCTTTCTCTGTGACTACAACCACATCACCGTTCTTCAGCATGGCAATCTGTTTTCCTCCCTTTGAAGTAGTTAGGATAATGCCTGTTGCTGTCACAGGCACAATGCAAAATATTAGTGGCTGAAAACAACTTCCCCACGAACTAAGCCCAGCATGCCATGTCTACACTGCAGAGCTGGGGCTGTCACACGAAGTCACCCGGGAGCAGAAGTGCCTCCCAGGTGGTGGCTTCGCCATTGCCTTTAGAGTCCTTCCTTGCAGCTGTCAGACAGGGAGAGAGGAGGTGCAGCGGGAGCCACTGCCTCTTAGCGCCTCTGCCTGGACGGTGGCATGTGTCACTTCCCTCCTCCGTGCTCCACCGGCAAGTCAGTGTTTCCAGCCGTGTGCAAGCACCAGAGCGCACCATGCGGCTGTGTGACCGCGGCGCTGTGACTCTGGCTGCAGGGGCGCACCCATGCGTGATGGGCTGCGAGCCAGCTCTGTCACGCCCACCCTCCATTGTGGCTTTTAGTTACAGGCTAGGAAATGGGAGGGTCGTTGCCAGAGGTGACCGTGGGAGCCTGCAGGGCGTGAGGCGGGGAGGACACAGCAGTTGACTCTTGCTCCTGGGCCATGAAGGGCGAGGTGGGAATGGAATAGGAAGGAAGGAAGAGTTTTGGGGGGAAGCGCCAGGCCAGGCCCCTGCCAGCCCCACTGCTGCCCGAGCTTGAGTGGGGTAATATTGAGGCATCTTAGATTTATACTCTGCCTTGTACTGAAGACTCAAAACTTGCCTCTTTGAAGCAGAATGTACAGACACCTCAGTGAAGCTGCCGGGGTGGGGGGGGGGGGTCTCATTACTTCCTTGTTTAACATAAGAAAAGGAAGGTTCCGGAAGGGAAGTACTGGCCCAAGGTATGTTGGTCATTTTGTAGTTGTTGCCGAAGCCGCTGGTCTATATTTGAAATAGTCGGGAGCAACCTCGAGTGCCAAGCTTGCCTTTGCCCGTGGCGTGGTGTCTTCTTGCGCAGGGAACACGGGGTTTTGGTAGCGGAGCCAGACTGGCAGGTGGAGGAGGGTGCCCTTTGCATATGCAGCTCTCCAGGGGCAAAGCTCCGAGCACTCTCTCCTGGGCCCTGCCTGCCCCACAGAGTCACCCCTGAGTCCGTCATGAAGATGCTCCGGGAGTCCCTTCACCGGCTGCAGGATTGCTTCGTGGCCCTGGCCTCGTAGGGAGGGGACCACAGACGTGCCCCGGGCGGGAGGAGCCAGTTATGCTGACTGGGCAGATGGGGCCCACGCACCGGGGCCTGGGGAGATTGAGAGGAGAAAGTGGCTGAGCGCAGCTCCACGAGGCCTGGTGATTTATGAGAAGCAGCTTCCGCGGGCCATCTGGCCCAAGAACTTCAGGAAGCACATCCTGTGTGGAGGCGCAGGCAGAGCGGGAGCCCTGCCAGGGAGGAGGAGGGCGGCGGGGGAGTGGGAGGGGGCAGGTGCTGGGGAGGGGACCTGGAGGCAGGTATGGGGCAGAGGCAACGTGGAGAGAACCCCACGGAGAAAGCACTGGCAGACCCCATCCTCTGCGCTCTCAGCTTCATTGGCTTTAAGGTGAGATGACAATTGAGCTGCCGCTCTCTTGAGAAGTTTAAATGGGCTACTGCTTCTCACGTAGACAATGCAACGTGGGGAAGGGAGAAAGCTGATGCTATTTGAGTGTCTTCCACACCCCAAGCCAAGGCTTGGGACTACAAAGATTCTCAAAGGGCTACTGGGGGGAGGTGGACTATTTTGTAATGTGAACTATTTACAGTGAACTCTGGGAGTGCAGCGATGAGAATGACTAAGCTCCCTGGAGGTGAAATTTGGGCTGAGACTTGAAGAAGAAGTAGGAGCTTGGTGGCCAGTGAAGAGGATACAAAGGGTACAGCCCAAAGGCACGACACACTGAGGTCAAAAGTTGGTTCACTCATTTACACTCCAGCCATGAATAATCCACTGAACTCCAAAACCGTGTAAGTAGCTTCCCTCTTGATATCTCCATGGGATGTCTGATGGGTGTTTCAAACTTAGCACGACAAAGCAGAGCTAAGGTCCCCTGGCCCTCGTTCCTGTACCCACAGCCATCTTCTTCCTTCTGGGTCTTCCCTCCCTTGGTAAGTGACATCACTGTCATTTACCAAAAATCTAGCTTTGGTGTCACCATGTCCCTCATGATATCCCGTGGTGCCAGGCTGCCCTACTTCCTACCAGTTTCTGGAATTGTGCATTGTGTTCCTAACCTCACATCCCCAAGTTCCACCCATGGGCACGTCCCGCCGGTTCTGCTCTCCAAGTCCATCCAGAATCCACTTACTTCTTTCCAGCTCCACCACTACCATCATTGCCTAACCTACCATGCAGGCCTGGCCAGCCACTGCAAGAGGCTTCTATTTTGTTTTTCTGTCTCCACATCTGTCTTCACAATCCATTCTCTCGTAGCTGCCAGAACTAGGTTCACAAAATAGAAATAACATCAAAACACTCCCCTGCTCAAGCCTTTATCAGACAGTTGTTTCCACACTAATTCTGCATAACAATTCACCCTAAAACTCAGTGCTGCACAGCAGAAAGTGTTTATTTCTTGCTCAGGTATCTGAGGGTTGGCCAGCACTTGGCTGGTCTAGGCTGAGTTTGGCTGCAGATTGAAAGTGGGGTCCAGGGGGACTCTGGATGTGTCTCATCCTCTCTGGACAAGCGGCTGCTGAAGGCATGACTTCAGGGAGACACTGGGACACTAGAGGACAAGCTTATCAAGAAGTGAAGGCCTTTCCAGTCCCAGATCCCAACACCTCCAGCACCATCCTGGGGCCAAGGCCTGTGGCGGAGGCCAAAGTCAAAGAGAAAGGACGTCCGCTCCGTCTCCATGAGGCCATGGGAAAGCGGAGGACATATCATTTGTTAAAGTGGAATTAAGAATCAGGGCCAGTAGTTGAATCTTCCCCAAAGACTTGATGACTTTCCACCAAATTTAGGACAAAAGTGAAACTCGAGACCCTCCGGATCTGGCCCTTGGTATAACTCCAGCCTCAGCTTTGACCCCTCTTCCCCTCACCCATTGCTCTCTAGCTTTGCTGCCTTCTGGACTGTTCCACCAACATTCCAAACTCTTCCTACCCCAGGACATTTGCATTTGTCGTTCTCTGTCTGGAAGCGGCTCCTCAGAGATCTGCACACAACAGACTCCTTTTTGCTATCAGGTCTCACTTGAAATGGTGCCCATTTGTGGGCTTGTTAGAGCTGCATTGGCCTGGGCTGCACCCCAGAGACCCTGGAACGGCAGGTCTAGGGCTGGGTTTCTAACCAGACACTCACAGGTGACGCTGATGCTCATGTCTCGTGGACAGATTTTGAAAAACTCTGCTTTAAAGGGAAGAACGCCCCGGGTACTAAGAGATGGGGAGGCCCTGTGTCTGCTGGGCGTTCAGGGAAGACTTCCAGGAGAGGTAGTGATGGAACTGAGGCTCGAAGGGTGTAGAGGAGGTTCTCAGACACACGAGACTGTATGTTTGGGGGTTATCTTCTGACACGGTGGGCTTCCCGGAGAACTTCCAAGTTATTCTCTCTGGATCTCTCACCCCATTCGGCCCAGGCCCTGCTGGCACCGCCTCCTACTGAGAGCTGCAACTGATGATGACATTATATACGACCACCATCCTGGCTTCTTGAGACAGCCAATTCCACAGGAAGTCTTAGAAAGCTTTTTCTCTCTAAATGATCTTTTTTAGTGTCTGTCACCCAGAGTTGTAGAGATTTTATATCATCTATGAAATCCTATTAAGATTTTATTTCCTTATTTTCCTTTTATGATGACTGGGGTTTACTTCCTGAGAGAAGGCCTCAGGAAGTGGGTGTGCCTCAGCAGGGCGTGGGGAGGCTGTGTGACTGGGCAGCCTTGTCTCTGGGGTAGCACAGGCATTCAAAGCTGGCAGCATCCTTCAAGGTCATGTGTGGCCCTTTTTTCCACTGAAGTTGTCCTTCTAGAGCATCCTCTGACCCAGGAGAGGCAGTTGGGGGTCTGTGGAGGCAGGAAGAAATGATCTACACGTCAGAGGAGCTGGGTTAAGACCTAGGCCTGGGTGGGCTGCGCTTTTGGGATGGCACCTATCTGGGTGACTTTTGGCAAGCCATTTGCCTTCTCACCTCTTCTGCACATGTGTGTACACATGTTATGGTGAAGATAAGATGTGACACAAACTTGTGGCCAGGGACTGAAAAAGGACTACTGCTCACTCAAACAGGCCCAGTGGTGGGGAACCCACCCAGATACTCCCAACTAGGATGAAGTTACATCCCGACAGACGCATCTGAAGTTGAAAATTTTGTAGTGAAAAATGCATTTCATATGCCTGGCTCACTGAACATCACAGCTTCGTCTGTCCTGCCTCAGACACACCCTGAGAACTTCCACTAGCAGGCACTTAGGCAGCAGCCTTGAGAGCTTGTTTGGAGGTTCTAGCAGCGGAGCGCAGCTCCTCGTATACCCTCGACCGAAGACCGGTCCGTCTCTGTTCGGGAAGGCCGTCCTCTTCGACCGAGCGCGCAGCTTCCGGAGGGACGCGCATGGAGCGGCGAGGGAGGAAGGGGACACCCGCCTAGCCAGCCAGATCAGCCGAATCAACCCTGGCGATCAGTGGGGTGACAGATGTTGCAGCCAGATCGCCCTCACATCCCGGCCTTGAGTTTCATCTTGCGACTAACGCCTTCCTCTTCTCACCGGAAGCAGGAGACAGTTTGGTTGGCATGATGGGATGCAAAAACAACACCATATACGTAAACCACTGTTGGCGGCTGGTACCCCATGGAGTATTACTCATGTACCCCGAGGTCACGTGGCTGATGGACCGTGGCTCTCTGCCCCTGTTAGTCAACCTGAGAGCTCCACACTGTGATTGGCAGGCCAGAAGGGATCAAAACCTGGGGCCTCCCTGGTGGCGCAGCGGGTTGAGCGCCGCACCGTGAAGCAGACCGCAGCCACAGCAGCGCGAGTTCGATCCCAGGCCAGGGAGGGACCCACATGGCACAGCAGACCTCTCCTGCCTTGCCTGCTGCTCCCCTCAGCAGTGGATTTCTGTCCATCTGCCTTTTCTGCTCCCTACTCTGTCTCTGGTGAATCCTCTCACCTCCCAAGACTCTGACCTGTACCCCAACTCTTGTGTGCATAAATAAATCTTTAAAAAAACCCTCAAAACCTGAGGTACGGTTCTGAAGGAAGGCACATTGTTTTTGCTCCATTGTTACATCTGAATATCACTCAGTTGAACTGCTGTAAGTCGAAGACTATCTTATCTGTACTTTAAGAAGTTGAGTGTTGAGATCCAACTGAACTTGGATACCGTTAGCTGGCCCCTTCGTGATCTCTTGTGACACCTGAATCTCAAACCTTGAGAGCCTCATCTAAACACCAACTTAATGCTGACAAGAAAGAATCAGGGATAGAGGCCTGTGGCCGCTGCTGGGAGCTTCCTTTCAGGTGCTGGTTCTCTGACGGCTTAGGAGAGTCACCTGGGCTGATTGTCAGCCGCTCAAGACTCAGACCTCACCCCAGAGGTGTTATTGAGGGTAGGGGTAGGGCATCAGTGTGGTTATTAAAGTTGGCCAGCTGGTTCTAATTATGCAACCAGTCCCCTTAGGTCAATGCTGGATCTGCCTTGGGGCACCAGCACCAGCTTGCATTCCCCCACTTGTCCACAAGGGCACTGTGAAATTGTCACATGGATGCCAGATGCGGAACCGAATTCATCAAGGTTACTCCAGGTCAGGTTAAACCTGGAACCACAGTAACAAAACCACTTGTGTTTTGCTGGCTCGGGCCTCATCTCAGTGGACCTCCCATCTTTAGGGTGGGAAGAGAACTCGGCTTAGCAATAGGGCTCATCATCCATGTAATGGAGTTTACACACTTCTTTCTTTTTCCCCTTCCTGCTTACACCTGTTGCCCATGAGCCAGGCGAAGGCACCTGACTACTCCCGACTCTGCTGATACGGCAGGAGCGACAACGCCATATGCAGTATGCACATCCCAGAATCGTACCGCTTGACTAAGCAGTATTGGGTCTGGCACAGGAGTGGGAAGTCTTGTCTTCCTTTCTTGGGTCACACATTGCTAAGTGGGCCCCGCAGGAGGGCTGCTCGTCTACTTGTTTCCTTTGAGTTAACCATCAACAGTCTCTTCCTACAGTCTCCCTAGAGGACCAGTGTGGGAGAGCCTGTTATGGTCTCTTTACAGTATGTGTTAGCGCCTTTCACACCACACCAAAAGATTAAGCTGATTCTTACTCAGATTAATTTGTAAAAACTACTTCCTGGCCGATATGCCCCAACATTTGTCTTCTGAGCTCACTGTACTCAGTTATCAGTCTTAGACTCTAAACCCAACTCAGCTTGGGCGTGGACTCAAATTAGGTCAAAATGGGAATTGCACATTCAAAGTCTGATTAATTACCTGGTTTCTCATTTTAGCCCCATCATCTGAGGAAATAATAATTAATAGCTGCTGCTTATTAAGTGCTTCGTCTGGGCTGGTGAGATGCTAAGCGCTTTACATGGTTTAATTTTATTTAAATTTTGCAAAAATCTTAAAGAATGGGAGTGATTACAACCCATTTTACAGATAAGGAAATAGAAAGGTAGAAAACTTAAATAAATGTCCTACTGTCCCTTAGTATGTAGCTGGAGGAGCTGGGATTTTAATCCAGATCTGTGACTCAGCTGCCTCAACTCATGGTCTGGCTGGGCTGTTCCTACAGAACCCACATAGATTCCTGGAGCGCCTTTCCCAAGAGCTCACGGACACCCAGGAGCTAGGAGAATCAGACTTAGCTGGAGTCTACGATCAGTGATTATAGTTCCACATTTTTTATTGTCAAATTGGATGGCATATGCTTTTCTCTTGTCTTTCCGTTTTCTAAATTGTCCGTGCTCCCTTGAGTCCATTTGGATCAAGGATTCAGTGTTGGATATCAGCATGGCAGCGTCAGCAGTGCTATTAGACACACACCATCAAGTCCACCCCTTCACCAGAGAGAAGGGATATACTTGTCCAAGGCCACACAGTGAGTTCACAGCAAGCTGGGCCCAGGACCTGGGCTCCTTCTCTCATAGCTTTGCATAAATCACCCCTCTCAGGAGAATGGAAAAGCCAGATAACCATAGACACAGTCCCAGCCTTAAGCTAAGATTTCAGATAAGGAAACAGAAAGGTAGAAAGGGAACCTTTGACAAAAGGGAACCTGAAATGGAGCTCTACTTTAACCGTTCAAAGCACGACTATCTCTAGAATCAAGTGTGTGGATTGGAAAAATCTATATTTCTTCTTGTTTCCCTTTCCCCATATATCTGTTGGCTCTTCTGAGAATGCCAGGTACTTGTTAGAATTAGAAAATCAGGGACTTCAGTATTTAGGGGTATTGAAAGGGAACTTGCTTGAGCTGACACATCATATTGAGTGATCTCTTAAGAAGAGTCCTCTAACCAATGGTATTAGTAAGTGGTTGACGACCTGCAAGAAGAAGATGAAGAATGAAGAGGAAGGAGGAAGAGGAGGAAGAGGAGGAGGCAGCAGAAGACCTGACTTACAGCTTTTGCCTCTTCCTCTATGCAAATATTTCCAAGATGACCACTTTCCATTTACCATGATGTTAGCCAGCTTGCAAATTTCTTGAAAATTTAACACGTGGGTCTTGTGAGTTGGTATAGCTTGGCCCCAGAGCACCATTGCCTCCAAATCTTCAAATACTTTGCCAGATTTGGATCACTGGATTTTGTTGTGAGCTTCCATTGTAACCGATAACGTGATGAAACGAATGGTGGGTGGGGGTGTGTGGATAACTTGGATGTCTCATTGATGGGTTTCTTAGTGGCCTAGCCCTGTCTCAGTTTCATCTCTTGATGAAAATGTTGCAATTTCTAACCTGTTACAGAACAAATAGAAGTGTGACTTGTGCTTCACAATCTATGAAGCTGATTCCATATGATTTTGACAGTTCTATCACAGTTCTCACAGTTATGTTTTCTCTCCTTTGGGGATGGCAGGATGTCATGTTGAGATACTGTTTTCTTCTGGTCCTTTCTGTCGGTCCTCTTCCTCAGCTTACTCTTGCTTAACTTCCGGACTTTGACACACCACACACACCTTATAAATGTTCCATGTTCCCAGCTTGGTGGCCTTGGAGGAGGGGGAACAGGACTGGGTGGTTCCAAATCTCCTTGGCACACATTCTCAGGCATGAGTGAAGAATCAGTGATTCAGTTTGAACAGAGAAACTGCAGACAGATGTGCTGCTTTTCACATCTGGCTATTTGGAGCACAGCTGGATTTGGCCACCGATTCTTTTTGCACTTGTGGGGGAAGGGATCATTTCTTTTATTGGGCTGGTGTTTTCATCTGCATGGTAAGGAGACTTAGATCGTGTTTTCAGAGATGCCAGGTAGATTGGGGATGGGGGAGGGCGGGACAGATATTTTCTTAAATCTAGGAGGACTGGCAGAAAGGTAGACGGGCTGAGGATAAAAAAAAGGCAGCCCTGAGACCATGGTCAACTCCTTACAGTTGCTGTCAGTTCATGAGAGAAAGCACAAATTCATTTGTATCCCCAGGACGCCGGTCATACCTCTGCTGGGGTTAGGTAAACCCATAATTCGGATGGCACTGAGCCAGAAAATTAGCAATGATCAATGAAAGGGGAAGGATGATGAAATAAAAGTGGAGTCTCAATTATGCTCTAAATGAGCAAGACGATGTTAAGTCTTTAACAGAGGAGGGGCTGGGAACTGGAGGAAGAAAAAACGATTACTTGGAAGAATTCAGCGCCCTAGTCTGGACTTACATTGATTTCCTATTTCAGTTCCACAGATGGACCATGAGGCCTTGTAGAGTGCATGTGTCCCCTGCTCTATTTATCCATGATCTGCATAAAGGAAATGTAAGTTCTCTGCCCTGCTTTTCTGGCTGCCAGCGCTGGCTCCTGGGCGGGCCTAAGGGAGTGACTGGCGTTCATACATTCAAATTTACCGGCTGCTGGGAAGTTAGATTGTGGTTTCAGGGACAGGATATGGCCATGTAAACCATGGTCAAAGTGGCTTTTGTAAAGTTATCATAGTAATTTGTTGTGTTTGTATGCAATAGAAGGCTGAAATATTGCTGTGTAGTTTCAGCGATCTTTTCAAGAAACATTTCTTTTTTATTGCTCTTTTATTTATTCATTTTGAAAAGGCTGCTAAAAGGCAAAGAAATTGATGTTGAATCTGGTGATCTGCCTGACAAATGCAATCATTTGGGACCGCCTGGATCAAATCTGGAATGGGGGCTGTGCTGTATAAATCCAGAATGTGAGACATAGCTCCCAGCTGGCAAAAGCCCTTTCTGTTGAAATGGCCAGAGGGGAATGACATTAATGAGTAGACAGCAAGCAAAATTCACTGTTTACGCACTTTCGATAGTCTTTGTAAGCCGAGTTGTATCAATAGACATCTCTACCTGCGGGTTTTCAAGGCAGATTAACTGAGAAGAGCTGTTACGGTATAAAAGAAGAAGGCGTGCTGGGAGAAAAATGAAATCAAACATTCACCCGTGCAAACACTTCCTTCCTGGCTACTACTCAGATGTTAATTTCTTTTTCTTAAAATATAAAATAAAATACAAGATGTTGGTGCTGTTTGGAGATGGCCCACATCCGTGCCGTAATGAGACAATTCTCCAGAGTGCAGCTCTCAGTGGGGCATTTTTTTAAATTCTTACTGGTTTTGGACGACCGCCTGTAATGAGGAAAGATATGGTAGAGGCAGGAGATGGCTGTTGAAAGTCTGTACCTTCTTGAGCATGGAAGTACAAAAGGGTCATGCATGTATTTAGGTTTTAGTGAAAATTCAATAACTTTAGCTGCAGACACTTTGCTCCGGAACACTCATAAAGATGAGCCAGCTAATAATGGGCCCAGGTTCCAGTTCTGGGAGAGGAAGACTGGAGCTGTGCCAGGGGCAGCTGCCCCAGCATCGAGGGAGGGCTTGTGTGTACTGGCCCGTGGGCCGGCGGAGGCTGGATGGATGCTAAGGCATTTGCTAACAGCATGGGAGGTCCAGGTTGAACGGACACTGCGTGGCTTCTGCTGAGATGGGGCAGGCGAGGAGGACTTCGGGGATGTCCTGATGGACAGACAGGCTGTTACAAATGGGGAGACCCTTCCCCCGATCCGACCACCTTCCCAGGTCTTTTTGTCACTGCAGCACAGTGGCGTGAGAATCTCGGTGAGATGAGCTAAGTTTGAGTTAAAAGACCAACAGAGCTCGAGGAGAGAAGCACCGACCAGAAGAAGGGAGAGGATGAGAAGCTGTGGGGTCAGACTGAGCGCTCTCCCAGGCACAGCTCGCTTCATCCTCACCACCACTGGCCGCGGTCACACTCCCATTTCAGAGAGTGTCTGAAATCTGGCTCTCTGCCATGCCCGCGCAAGCGGCAGCTGCAGGAGCTGACCTCAGGTGAAGGCATGGGCCCCCTGGCCTTAGCCCAATCAGGCTGCCGGGGGTACCAATCTGCTAGCCTCAGGAGGAGATCAGAGATCTAGAAAGAGAAATCTGGGATGAGGTCCAAGCCAGTGACTTACTTTGTGCCTGGGCTTGCCCATGTTTGCCAAGAGCTGTTTGAGAACGACCTTGAAGTCACCCCTCAGCCTTCCCCGTGGACACATGCCTTCCTCCAGTGCCAGGTTCAATGCTTCCTCGGTGGGGTTGGTCACATTTGCACAAGGCTTCCTGGGAACCACTGTTTGAGCAATTAGGACCTGAGCGCCTCAACCCCAACGAGCATTGCCGGAGGCCTGTGCTCATCAAAGGGCTCCTAATTAGTACTGATTACTGCCAGGCACAGTACCTGGCACCGGGCATCTGGCCTACTATTGTGAAGGCTAGGCCATCATTACCCTCATTTATAGACTATGAATCCCCATTTATAGAAAAAGAGAGTGCCTTGATCCTAGTCTAAGCTCCACGCTCACGGGTTAATGCTGCCAAGGAGGCGGTGAATCTCCCTTCTTGAGAAACACAGAGCACGCCTTTGCATTTTTATTTTTAAGATTTTATTATTTATGCTCATGAGAGCTGGGGCACAGGCCAGAGGCACGGGGGATGAGAGGGTTCATCAGAGATAGAGCAGGGAGCAGAACAGACAGATGCAGTGAAATCCACTGCTGAGGGGAGCAGCGGGGAGGCAGGAGAGGTCTGCTGCGCCATGTGGGTCCCGCTCCCTGGCCGGGGAGTGAACTCATGCTGCAGGGGCTGCGGAGGTCCCACAGTGTGGTGCTCAACCCCTTGTGCCACCAGGGAGGTCCACACCCTTGCATTTTTGTGACTCGTGGCTGTGGGCTGAGTGTCCAGCCCTGCTCCTGGACATGGCTCCTCGCACCCAGTTCCTCCTCCAGGCTACCCTGCCATCCCCAGGCTCGGCCCTGGGCCCTTTGTGCCTGCCGAGTTGCTTTTTTCTTCCCTGCAGAGTCCTGGAGCCTCTCACCCAGCGGGGCTGACCTGCCAGTGATAAATACCATTTAATTACAGAACAAGCTTTCCTGCCATTTCTCTCAGCACGGCTTCTATTGCCGAAGATTAAACTTCATTCCAATACCACTGAATTACCTTTTTAAACCTATTATTTCAATGTGATTAACTTCACTTCTTTTCATTTAGCTGTAAGCAAAATCTTGTTTACAAGGCAAAAAAAGTCTTTGCCTTAATATCGGCAATAATAATACAAACGAACATTGCAAGAAAATAATTTATGTGAAAAACAGGAAAAAATGGCATTGATACATGAGGCTCCTCTTCAATTAATAAAAAGGAGGAAATATTTAAAAACAATTTATCAAAGAAACATATACAGTTCATACATCATGCATTTGCAAAGAATGTACTCATATTCATTCTACAAATAGCCACGAGACCCCGGGATTCTAATTCTTTTGTGTGTGATGGAATCTGAGTTGTGGTGAAATCCAGAGCTGGGTTGGGTTAACAGAATGCCAGGTCAGGCCGGGCCAGGAATGGAGAAAGAGGCCCGTGGCTGGTAGGTGCCATCTCCTCGCTGTTGCGTGTGGCCAAAAGGCTTTTGAGGTTGTTAGAGAGAGCCGTTGCTACCACAAGCCGGGGTGAGGGACCGTAAGACTGGGGTTGTTTTTAAGGCGTACCCCTGCCATTACATTTCATTTTCTGGACTCAAATCTGAACCACAGAGTGGATTAACAAATGACAAAAGGGAGAGAAATATTTGCTGGGCGATTCAGAAAAAAATTGTTTTTGTTTCAAGCAAATCCTGGCAGACTGTTTCTCGAAAGTTGTCGAGGCCGGCTGGCCTCTGGGAAGCGTGGCATCTGTCACCGCCGTTATGCAAATCCTCTCTGGTTGGGGCCTGAGTTTGGAGAGGGGACACGCTGCTGCCTGTTGGCAAGACAAACACCGTCTGCTCCCACCCGCCTCTCCCCCTAGTTTATTTTGACCATTTTCTTTTATGGGTTTCCCTGAGACGCACTTCACAGGGAGTTCCTTTACAGGGCAGTGCAGAGAAATTAGCATTTACATCATATTTAACAGTTTACAATGAGATCTGCCCACACATAAAGCAACACGCTTGTCTAAGGGAAAAAGCAATATCAGGATGAATATTTTCCACATATGGTGTCTGCGTTTTAGCTGACGTTTAGACTCCTCGATGGCTGCAGAGGGAAATCGGGGAGCTGGCATAAGTCGGCCTTCTCAGTCCACATGGGGGGGTGGGGGCCCAGCCCGCCATGCAGGAGCAACTCCCAGGCTGTGGGAGGGCGTGGCTGAGCAAACGAGCAGATCCAGGCAGCGGATGGCAGCCACCTTGGCCTCCTCGTCCCCCTCAAAGGCTCCGTGTCCTTGTTGCCTTCCTTCGCGTCTCATGGGTTCTTTGGGCTTCTGTCTCCCCTCCTTCCCTTCCCCGTTTCATTACGTGCATTCACCGATTCCGCTGCAGCCCAGGGCTGAGCCGGGGCTGGGGGCGGGGTGGTAGATCTGTAGCAGATCCCCACAGATTGTCTAAATCATAGAATCTTTTCCAGGCATTCAACACACACCCAGACACGCACAACCAGGCTGACCGACGTCCCTTGGCTACGTGCACAGAGTTGGAATCACTTAGGGACTACAGGGCTGGCCTGGAGAAGGGGCTTCCCTAGGCGGAGTCCCCACTCACAGGGTGCGGGGATCCTCTGTTTCCCGCAGGTTCTCAGTCCTGTTCTACCCAGCAGCTGATGAACACTGGTTGTCAGGAAATGCGGCTACATATTCTCATCTCATTCTCAAAACAACTCTTGTTTTGCACGAGAATAGGAGGTGGGCATAGTTGCGGGCATCTGCTGCGGGGGCCTGCCACGTCCCCCTTGGGTTGTCTGCACTGTCTTTCATCCATGTGGTCCTGCTGAGGGTCACCCCCTGTGTCTGTGGGAGCCTCTGGGGTCTGCACCCCACTTGCCATCTCAGAGGGGGCCTGTCAGAGGGCTAGGGTGTGAGAAAAGCAGCAGAGTAGATTGAGCAATCAGTGCCTGAGAATGGGGGACCACCCGCTGGGTTAGCCACCTCTAGGGGTGCCCCGGGCCCCGCAGTCAGGGCCAGGAACTGGCAAACCCCAAAGTGCTGCCTTCGTCCAGGGCAGGGCAGAGGCTCTAAGGCTGGGGGAGGTGCCAGGATCCATCAGGGCAGGTTGGCAGATGTGTTTCCAGCATCTGCCTCGCTCCTGGTGCTTGGCAGATGGGGTGCGGGACCAGGCAGCTGAAAACCTGGATGGGATTCAAATAGCTCCGTTTCCCAGGCTGAAAGCGGAGCGTTCCCAGAGGGCAGCCCCGGAGCCAGCAGCTCCAGGGTGCCCCCAGCCAGAGAAAGTCCCATGGGCGTCCTGCGCAAGGCGTGGTTTTGTGCCATGGGGAGTGAGGGTCTGCGTGAAGATCCTCCGGCTTATGGGATCCCTCCTTTCAGTAACTGCTCTTGTAGCTCCGCATTTCATCCTTGGGGCGCTCGGATACCCCGTAACTTTGAGATATGCCCACTGGCAAGATGGAACCATCAGGCTGATATCTGACTGAGCCTTCTAGAGCTGCGCTGTCCAATATATAGTAGACCGCAGCCCGATGTGGCCGCGGAGTGTTTAAAATGTGGCTAGTCCAGACTGAGCTATACTCCACGTGCGAAATATTCACGGCAGGTCAGAAGAGAGAGTCAGATGTTTTTAGATGGGTGATATGTTGAAATGACAATATTTTGGATCTATGGGATTAAAAAGGATATTTAATGAAAATTAATGCCACCCACTTCTTTTCTCTTTAAAGGAAGTGGCTACTAGAAAATAAAAATGACATACGGGGTTTGCATTCTATTTTCTCTGGACAGCGCTGACCTAGGCCAAAGCCCTCGAAGCATCATTCTCGGCCACGCTGTGCCTGGGCCCTCAGCAGCGCACGCCCTTCGGCCCACATCGCCGGGGACGGCCAGACCAGACCTGAGACCTGGGCCGATCCTCGCTCTCTTGGCCAGAATGCGCATCAGATCCGGTGCGCAGGCCCAGTGGGCTGTTCCTGGAGCGCAGCGACTGCAGATGCTGCTCTGGCTCCTCTGAGCTGCTGCTCCAGTGTCTGGACACAGGACTTGGGCTTTCCCCCGGGGCCCAAAGGCAGGCTCCAGGGGCGTCTCTTGGCATCCCCAGAGTGGTCTCTGCTCCTTGGGGGGCTGCGTTTCCCCTGGTTGCCCCCTGTAGCTGCGCCCTCTCCTGCCTGGACTAGCTGCTACACTCCAGCTGGACCCGCAGAGGTCCAGGCGGGTCACCTTGCCGTGGCCACCTACAATCCGGGCCACCTGGACCTCCCAGGGTGCTCTTTCAGGTGTGGGCCACAGGGGTCACCGCCCCAGGGGTGGGGGCAGTGGGTGGGGTGCTGTGTGTGCTCTGCAGCTCACCCAAGCTCACCCTAAAGAAGGACTTTTCCCCTTTGCTCAGAGGTGCATCTCCGAGGGCAGCCAGAACTCCCCACTTTCTGTGGCAGGCCCTCTCTTTTGGGGTGGGGGGGTCTGCTGCATCTGCTGTCCCCCTCCCTGGATAGGTATTTATCGCGCTCCTGCCTGGCGGGCACAGAGCTGCCCGAGGTCGAAGCAGCAAACAAAAGAGCCAGCGCCTGGCCTCCCAGGGCTCACGCTGGCAGGGGAGACGCCCGCTAACCCCGATCACAGCGACCTGCTACTGTAAACTTCAGGCCACTTGGCGGAGAAGGCTGCGACAGGCCGTTTCTTCGGTCCCCTCCCCGGAGGTGTCGGTCAGTGTTGGGGTCATTTTTGGCTTTGAGGGTGGGCGTGACCCCCAGGCGCTAGTCTGGGGAGGGTTCTCTGAGGATGTGAAACTGTTGCCTTTGGAAAGCTTTGCCCTTGCTGGGAGCGGCTCTGGGCCAGACTCCCCAGGAGAGGGTCCCGAGGATGGGGTGAGACCGGAAACGGTCCCCAGCCTGCTCCCAGGCAAGATAATCTGGAAGGGAAACTGATGAGAACAGAGAAGTAGCTCAGCAGGTCAGCACTTTTCTGGGCTGGCTAGTGAGATGAGGACCGGCTGACGTGGGAGGGGAGGGGCTGGGGCTCGGTGGGGCTCGGCTCAGGCCAAGGGGGTGAAGGGGGCAGGGTGTGCTTCCTCTGCCTGCGTCAGACCCCCGCGGCACGTGCAGACCCTGGATCTGTGCAGCCTGAGTGCCGAGCACTTGGTGGTTTGACGGGCCTTGCGTTTCACTAGGTCTCAGAAAAGCCTGACGGGGCACCCCAAGTGGGAAAGAACCCTGAACCAGGAGCCCCGGTTCCAGTGCTGATTTTGCCCTCCGTGTGACCTTGGGCCAGCCCCGTGCCCTCTCTGGAATGTAGTCTCCTCATCTGTAAAATGAGGGGGCTGGACGGGGTGACCTCCAGGCCCACATGCACGTCTCAGGTTCCGGGCCCCGGGAGTCAATGACGCGCTTGACTGAGCCGTTCCCAGCTGCAGCCTGGAGGTCGGGGTTCAAGCCTGTTATGAAGCTGCCACTCAGAGGCTGCCACTTCTGATATTAATTTCTTTTCTCCCCACGAGGCTGGCAGGGCCGGCGATTGGCTCCAGGAATTGCCTCCGGCCTCGGGCGCTGAGCTGGACCCGGGAGGAAATGGAATTGAAACCCTCCAGAACCCTCCACCCCAGGCTCTCAGGGAATCCAGAGTCACCTCCTCAATGAGCGAGCTCCTGACAGCAGGGAGCTGGTGACAGACGCTTGTTCTGCTTGGCCAGGGAGCTGTGCTCGGCTCCACCCAGGTCCTGTGTGAGCAGAGAAAAAGCCCTGATTGGGTCGGAAGTGCAAAGGCAGGAACGTGGGTAACTCCGCGGTGATTTGAGTCACTGGGTAACCTCCACCACCCCAGTTCTTCATCAATAAACTGTTATCACCCCCTTCCCCATATTAATAAGAGGATTAAAATAAGCTCGTGTTCCATTATATCATACGTAAGCACCTGTTACAGTTTAAAGCGGTAGCAGATTATAATTATAAAGCAATAGCAATGATAAAATACTTATCACCTTTTCAGTCGAAAACAAAAGGTGCTTGGAGAGCTTCTTACTAGTGAACGTAGGCTTCATTTGCACAGTTCTGGCCTCTGAAACACCTTCTCTATGTCCACGATCTCATTTTATTCCTGGTGGAGCGAGGCAAGGGGGTGATGGCGTGGAAGCCACCGGGAGACCCCAACATCACAGCTGCCTGGGGCGACGTGAGCCCCAATCTGCCTTCTCTAAGTGGGTCATTTCCCATCCTCTTACCCTGTTTGGGTTCACACAACTCTCAGATCCTTTCCCGTGGTTCTCGGACTGTCCCTGTCCCTGACTGGACTGTTGGTCACGGTGCCAGGATCATTGCTTTGAGAGCGGGCGTCACCCCATCTTTACGTGGCTGGCAGGAGGAGTGACGTAGGACAGCTCTGTGGGCCCCACATGCCTCCACCTCCCCATAGCTGGTGGGCCCCTACTTCAGTCTCCGGTGAGTGCATCACAGGGTGGTTCACTTCCTCGATGACCCCAGACGGATCCATTCTTTTCCACTTACTCCACTTGAAAATACTTAGGCTGCTTCTGCCACACCCCAGTTTTCTTCCTGTCTTGGGGCTCTCACTGCTCCCGTCTAAAAAAGCTGTTTGGGCCACTACCAGATATCAGCCAGCACAAAAATTTCAGGTTCCTTCCCAGCCCCAAATGAAAATGTCTTTTCAGGAAAAAAAAATAAAATAAAAAGGCCCCCGGAAACAACACCTTATCAGAATAATAAAATTAAATTATAACAGGGCCGTCAGTGACACAGTATCTGCGGGTGACAAGATGTAATCTCAGTAAAAACATCGGATCTGTCTGTTTATAGATCTAATAAATTATGTTAGAATTGTGCTCTTGTAAATCCAGGCTGTCGAGGAAACCCAACAACTAATTCATCAGTTGCTCGTCGAGAGTCTGCTTCTCCGTTCCAATTGCTCACCGCGTAGATAACAAGGAGCCTTACAGACCGGCTGGTTAAATGTCATTTGTTTCAGAGCTGTAACACCGCACGGATCATCGCTCACACATAGTCACCCAATTATATTAACCTGTGCAGCAATACGGTGTAATGACATGGCATTAAGGCAGCCACTTCAGAGGGGCGCCAGCGTCCCTCGCCCGGGAAGGGCCCTGCCGCACCTCCACAGCTCCCCTGTCATTTAAATGCAAAACAAAAGCTCTTGAATGGAAGGAGCAGAGAGTCAGCTCTCTCTGGCAGCCTCTGAAATCTAAAATAGTCTAGGCTTTATCCCTGTCAGCTCCAAGGGGTTTGCTGGCTGAGGATTTTATTCAGCGACTCAATTTTCCCAAAGGATGTGATTTGCCCCCTCCTCTCCCTGGAACTTAAAATTTTTTGTCTTCTGCTGCTGTTCTGGGCTTGTTTCAAAAATAGGGAACAATGAGATGAACCGCACTGGGGGTGAGAGGCCCAGGATATCCTGTTGACAGAGGACGAGGCACAGAGCTTTTCTGGGGGATGGCATGAGGGGACATCCGGTTTCCTTTGTCTTGCCAGAGACACAAGGGACAGGCCACAGATGTAGCTGGTGCTAAGCATTGCATGTCTCAGTCTACGCATTACTGACTAGTGGAGGAGCCTGGGTGATTCAAGATTACGCATGTGTGCGTTAGGGGGTGGCGGGAGGAGGTGCCCTTTGTGTTACAAAGGGCATTGAACAAGTCATGTTTGGAGAGGGTAGCTGCATTCCTGGCCTCCACCCATGGGATACCAGTAAAAGCCCCACCAGTTGCAACCACCAAAATGATCTCCAGGCGTTACCAAATGCCCCCTTGAGGGCCATTCTCAACTGGGGGTGATAGCACCCCCAAACTAAGAATTGCTCATCAGGGACATGCCCCTATTCTCTAAATATCCAGCACATTTCACACAGTACCGGGTGTGTACGGTGTTTTGGGCTCTTTAAGTTGCTCTGGAACTTTTTTGGTAAAGAAGGGCCCGTCTCTGAATCCCCCAAACCTTCTCCTCCTCAGAGAGGCACTCTGCTCTTTAGGCTCTTCAGGTTTGAACCTCAGCTCTTCTGCTTAGCGGTACCTAAACCTGTCAGACTTCGCTGCTTCCTCTGTGCAGCGGGGAGGATAACAGCACGGCCTCTTTGTACTGCTGGACGGGTTAAATGATTCGTGCGCCGAAGCCCCTGGCATTTGGTGTGATTTCCATTAAAGCTCGCTCACTGGGGATAAGGAGTTGACTTAAACTTGAGGACAGAGCATAGCCAGGGGTCAGGGCCAAGGGTCAGGGCCAAGGGGGTCAGGACCAGGCAGAGCAGGTGTCCCTGTGTAAAGGACGTCAAGGAAGCAGCCCATGAGGACGGACTACGCGTGCTCAGAATCGGCTCCTCGGCTACGGCTGCTGGCTGCTGTGACCTATCAGTCAGCCAAATACGCACACTTGGTGCTATGTTGGAAGTGCTTTTCAAATGTTGCGTCATTTAGTCCTTATAATAACTCCGTGAGAGGCGGGGAGGGGAGTATCACTACCTCTGTTTTACAAATGGGGAAACTGAGGCAGAAAGTTTTGTTTTGTTTTTCTTAGTAACTTGTCTAGTGTCAGCCATCTGGACACAGATCTCCTGAGTCCATGGTGCTTGGTCTCGACTGTTATATTCTGTGGCTACCTCCAGGGGACTCCCTGATCTGCTTGGGGTTTGTGTGAGACAAGGCAAGGCCAGGGCAGACCTCTACCTGCCCCACGCTGAGCTTGCTTCCCAGTTTCTGTTGAAGTTGGCCACACCTGTTTCACCTTCCTTACCCTTCTATTAGGATGATTTCATCTTCTCTGCCACCATATACTTCAGCTTATGAAAGCACACACTGTCATCTTTTATAGACCCAAATCCTGGCATATTAACCAATATGACCAATAGTCATTTCTACCAGCCAAAAGTCAGCCTGAGATAGAAAATGGAGCCACATGGGGAGAAGCCGGGGCTGGGTACTGCCTCAGTGGCCCCACTTTCCTTCTGTGGGACTTGTAAGGAGGTCATAGCTCTCGGTTCTTTCATCCACCCAACTCTCCCCCCTACCCGCAGTGCCACTGCCAGCCCCTGGTGAGGAAGTGCCTATGGGAAGATGGTGGACATCTGGGGTGTGGTGGCCTGAGGGAGGGGTTTGGCCCTGGGACAGACTTGGGAGTCTAAGGGATGGAGCTTTGAATTTACTCTTTACCCATATTCTTCAGGAATATGTGCTTTTTCTTAGAAGCAGGTCCCTGTGGTCAGTTCATGAGACCATCTTGTTCCCCGAGGAGCACCTGAGTCAGTCATGAGACCGAATACACTGGCACATTGGAGAGAAGTTCAGAGATGTCATCCGAGCCAGCTCTGCACATTCAGGGCCCAGGGATTCAAGTGGCAGCCAGTTGAATAGGGAAGAGTACCAAGGAACATCTCATTTTGTTTATCAGAAAGATCTTATGTCTGGACAGATTTTTCTTCTTTCTTTCTTTCTTTTTTTTTTTTTTTTGATCAAGGATGAGTAAATAGGGAAAAAAGATTTACATGAAGCCTTGAGAAAATTTTTACCATAAAACAGAGAACATAGTACTCAGAATGCAGAAAAAGAAATTACTCTTGAAAAGGACTGATTATAGTAAACTGAAGAAAATTTTAGAACACATCTAAATTTGCTTTTCAGCAAAATGTAGGGAAACATACAGTTTATGCCAGGAGAAAAAAAATGAGCTGATGATATACCAATGGGAGATATGAAGGGAACAAGCTGAGAGGAGTTAGAAATAAAGTAAAAGATAAATGAAATCCAAAAAGACTAAATATAAGGAAGCAAAATTAACATCAACATTAGATGCATCCCAGGGCAGAATTGGCAATGCAGAAAATAGAGTCCATAACAACTTAATCTCCAGATGCCTCCGTGGCATAGTCTGTTCCATGGAGATAGCAATAGTGCCTGCTTCAAGAACCTGAGTTAAACAGCATATGAAATAAAGCATATGGAGTTCTTAGCAGGATATCTGCAATGAGGCATGTCTTTGATAAATATTATGAGCTATTATTTGTACAGTCAGAAAGTTAATATAAAAAAGTAATGCCACCGCATATTTTGACTTTAATTGTGCACTGGACACTGAATTTGAAATCAGAAATCTTGGGTAAACTTGAAAAACTGCCACAATGTGTGTGTGTATGAAAAAATATTACAAATCTGAGAAGTATTTTATTCAAGAAGTCATGGGAAAATAGGAAATTTGGGGGAAATAATGGAAAGTAATATTCAACAATGAAAGCAGAAATAAATAATTTAGAAAGCAGAAACAATAAAATTGATAATAAAAGCCAAGAGAATTTCTATATATATCAAAAATCTCTTGTGTGACTATAAAAAACCTAAATTTAAAGCCAAAGAGGGTATTTGACATCCCAGAGAGTTTTTAGGAATGCTAAATCAATAACTAAACCCTCAGGGTTTTATGGAAGTATCTTTTTTAATATACAATCTAGTGATAAATGGTTTCAAAGCATTAAAATAAAAAGAAAATTAGCATACTTTCAAAAATTAAATACAACCAGAATTATATAATACCAAAATTATATGAAGCCCGAAAGTTGTGGCATCTTACTTAGGAGTACAGTTACCTAAAAATATAAAACACTAAAAGGATACTACATCATGAACATGAACACTTAAGTACTATTTCAGGACTGCAAAGATAATATTAGAAAACCTAAAATTTAAGTTCTTGCCAGTGTGTTACTGTGCCATGTGAAGTAGCCTGGGTAAATTTTTTCCACATTTGGAGACTCTGTTTGAAATTATCTGTCCACGTATTGTCTGCCTCTGAGATCCATGAACAATACACTTCATGGGGCTGACAATACCGAGATGCCCTCCACGAGGTCAGCATCTGTCCTTCAGAGTTGTGACAGCAACAAGGGCTTTGGTATCCATATTCAGCCATTATTATTAACCAAAGGCAGCCACTAGTGCTTCACATGAGTTCTCATTGAAACCACTAGGACTGAGGTGTGGACACGCCAAATGACTGGCATTGATTTGTAATCAAAGCTCTTTTCACATGGGCAATTCCTTATCATGTGTGCTATTGGGGAGTAGGAGAATTAGCAGGTATTTGTTTATTTAACAACAGTCAATTGTTTTCTAAAGTAATGTCAGTGGAGCTAAGAGGACCGTTATTACAATGTAAGAATAAGTAAAAAAACCACAAAAACCAGTATTACCATCTTGATGAAGACTACCAAATTCACCTTAAAGTCTCTTAAGACTTAATATTTATTTCTGATTTTAAAATTCTTAGTTAACACAAGTTTAAAGACTCCTTGCTCAACAAAATTTTTGCCATGAAGTAAACATTAAACATATATAACCGTGAAACACAAAAGGCATTTTCATCGAAATTGAGATTAAGATTAGGGCCCAACTCCCTAGAGCTGTGATAACCAAAAAAAGGCGTCCAGATATTGCCAAGGGCAAATACATTCCCAGTTGAGACTCACTGATTTTGAGAATCACTGTTCTAGATGTCTTAGTTATTGCTATAAAAGAAGGGAAAGCGCCAACTATGTATGGAAAGAATTGTGATATCAAGCATTGTTTTAGAACTTCTAGCAAGTGCAATGAGACAAAGTTTTTATATTATAAATTATAACTATTGAAAGGAATTATTGTTATTTGGAGAAATCGTGCCCATCAGTCTAGAAAACTTAAGAGAATAAATAGTTCATTATGGTGGCTGGATATGGAATAAATGCACAAAACCCCCCTACCCAAAATTCCAACAATAATCATCAGAAAGTATAAGGCACAAACATACTTTATTCTGACAGCAACAATAATAGAAACATTTGAATAATCAGCTCAATAAGATAAGTACTGGAATGAATATGAAGGAAACATAATTTTACTGAAGGTGTTCTTGGACCTCCCCCTCCTAGTGAATTTTTTAAATTAGATTTATTTAGTTATATTTGACGTCATTTGTATTCCCCAGGTAGTTCCCACCACCATTTCACCCGTGCACCATCACCTCAGCTAAGTGACCTTTTAAAATGAAAAAGAAGTCACTGATAACAGTCTCAGTGGCTTCCCATTTCCTATGGAACTAAGTCTAAACTATTCACACTTTGGCCCTTGCTGACCCACACAAAGATTTGCTCCTTTTCATCCTCTGGGCTTTAAGAGGACCCAAGGTATTTGCACACAGTGCCATATGCTATCCAGTTCTGCTCTTCACTAACCTGTACAGAATTTTTCATTTGTATAACAGTTTTCACCCCCTTCATAACCTGACCCTCATTCTTCTTTGCGTATATTGCATTAGCCAGCGTCTCTTGAAAATATAAACTCCAAATTTGAGTGCAATACGCTGAGTGTGTCTAACCTGAGGAAAAATGCACCTTCTCTCATCTTCATATTTTACTTCTCTGTTCTTCAACATTTCCATAATGCAAATGGACCATTTAGCTCCTGGCTCTACTATTTATTAGCAAGACACATATTAACCTCTTTGAATCTTAGCTGTCCTTCCATAAGATGGGGATAACAGTGCCTTCTCACAGTGCCGTGAGGTTAACACATAGCACTTGTTCTTTTACCTCTTGGTGTCCCAGTTAACTATGTCCTAATTCTCCCACTGTTTTGTCACCTTAATCATTATCACCATGTTGTCCAGGCCAATGGGATGTCTCTGCTGGGTTGCTGTTGAGGCCAGCTCGTTGAAAATGCTCGATTTGCTAAGCCATTGACTGAAAGAGGAGATATTTCCCCATGGGCCTTCCTGCCCCAACTGCCCTCACTTTGTAAGATTCTCAACCAACAGAGAAAGGGTTATAACGGAATGTCTCCCTTTGGAGCTACACCACACTGCTCCTTACCAGAGTCAGAGCCAAGGTGAGGTGGGGGTGGGGGGAGCTGGCTGGGAGCAAGGAGCATTCCAGATGAATTCCTCTCCTAGAGCCAGAACCAGCCCTCGGGCTCTGGAGGCACCATCGACAGCCTCCCCCAACCCCCTAGCCCAACACCTCATTGGTCACGGACACTTCCATTTCACGGTCAATTGGCCATAATTTCAATTATGTGGGAAGCTTTTATTTTACATGCAAATTCCAAAAAAGGACTCAGAAATCTGTGGAGAGTCCTAGGTACAAAAGACCAGGAGTTTAAGCCCAAGAGGTGTTCCATCCCCGTATTCTATGTAACTACCCCACCTGCCCGCGACACTCAGTGAGTGTTGTGAAAGCTGATTATTGGGGGCATATGGGAGGCACAATGTCCAGCGTGTAGCAGGCACTAAACATTATTTGGTCTACTGTCTGTCTGCTTGTTTTTAGCGAGGTCAGTTTGGTAAGTGTATATCGAAGATACCATATTTATAGCTTAAAAAAACCTTGCATATCAGCACAGTCAAATTAAAAAAAAAACCAACTTGTTAGGCTAACAATCTCGAGTTTTGATTTGGAAACCCAGACTCCAATTCACGTGATAGGAATTGAGGCTCAGCTGGGGCTGCTTCTTCCTTCTCTCTGCCTTGGCTGACAAGCTAGGTACCGTGTAGAATAGCTGCAAAGTCAGAGAATGGCAGGGATATCTATAGGCGGGAGAACTTCAACCTTGGCGTCCCATCAGACCATGCACGCAGCTCTTAAAAGCCCTGATTCCTAGGCGACCCTCGTGCCACAGTGGCTGTGGTCTGCTTCGTAGTGTCGCTTAACCCACTGCACCAAGGGGGAGCCCCCCAGCTGTGTAAGTCTTGCAGGCTTTTTTTTTCTGCCATTACTGTCATCTGCAAGAATTTTCACACATGCTCCAGGACTGGGGCCAGTTCTCAGGCTGGTGTCCTGCGAGTCTCCCTGGAGTAGGCTGAGGCTCCAGTGGCGGCAGCTGTTGTATCCTGACCCCTCTCCTGGTGAGGTGTCAGCTTCCACGGGGATCAGGTATCAAGCCAAGACCAGTCAAGGCCAGCCAGAGGAGACCTGGAGGCTGGGGTGTCCATGCGGGCAGGCAGCAGGTGCGGGCATAAGCTTGAGTTGCCCCCACCTTGACTCTTCCTGATGCCTTGAGCAGTGGGGGCAGATGTGGGCATGCTTTCTCCCTTCTGGAATTCACCTGGCTTCTCTGAGGGCTCAGCACACCCCAGGGAGGTAGCACAGTGCTGTGGGCTCTGACCTTGGAGCCATCAAAGTGCTGCTCAGCCTCTCTGCTTGGCACACACCTGGATGCCCAGTTATCGTCTCTGATGTCCAGTGCAGGCGGAAACTACTCCCCTTGTTTTGGTACTCAGACTTGATCACTTTTACTGATTCTTGACCAAAAAACCAAATAACCCACCCCCAGATGATTTAGATTGTGCCTGACTATCAGAAAGTCATTTCCTCCTTGCTGTGACTTAGCAAAGCTCGGCTGTGTCACAGTAGAAACTGTGTGTGACAAATTGAGCGGATGAGTGCGGGTCTTCTGCTCAGAATCATCTGAGACTCCTTGGTAACCGCTTTGGCAGAACAGCTGCTCAGTCAGTGGGCCTGGATTTGAGTCTGCATCGTATTGCTGTGCAACTCTGGACAAGTTACTTAACCTCTCTGGGTCTCAGTTTCCCTCCCTCTTTTTTGTGTAATGGTCTCATACAAAGCGTGTTGTCAGCTATTGATTTTAACTTTTCTACTGTACAGGTTAGAAAAGGTCAAATTCCCCTGCTAGAGACATTTACAGCATAGATTCCTTTTCTAACAGGACAAAATGACTGCTGAAGATTCAGTAAGATCCTCTCTGTATCAATGAATGTTATTTGGGGGGAGATTTGACTGCTACTTATTCCTCTAGAATATTAGCTCCATGAAATAAGAACCTCGCTTCACCTGCTCATGGAATAATTCCAGGCTATTCCAGAACATGGCACATACTTGGTGCTCAGTAAATATTTGTTAACTGCTAAACTCAGGTGTGGCCAGTTCACATAGTCAGACTCACTGGTGCCGCACTGGGCCACCAAGTCCATAGACCTCCTAGAGCAGACCCATTTTACAGATTAGGTAACCTCCAGACTGGGGTGAAAGTGAGTGCTGGGGAATTCAGCTTTCTCTCTACCTTGCAGGCCAATTCACATGGGGGGAGTTTGGGAAATCAGGGTTTGGTGAAGCTAAGTGTGGATTCTTATCTCCCCAGCAAGGACAATGAACAGAGTAAGTGGAATAGCACAGTAGCGTTTCCAGAGACAGAGCCTAAAATTGGGGATCAGCAGAGTCCTGCAGGGGTACAGGACCTAAGGTGAAAATCTGGACATGTCTGATAACATCACCCAACTCTCATGAGGGTTAAATGAGATCATGCGATTCAAACATCAAAGGACAATAGCAGTGGCTTATAACACAATGAATAAAGGAAGAACCTGAGTCCATACAGCTAGAAATAAATGGATAAAGAGACGGGGAAAGGAAAGCTGTTCTTATGGTATCCTTACAGTGGGACGTCAACTGGGAGAGGTCGAAGATGTGGTAGATTTAGAAAAATCATCGTTTTACCACCATTACAGTGATCATTGTGCCAGGCAAGAACCAGCAATAGAGACTAAAATAAGTGAGCGCAAGAATAAGTTTGCTCACCTCTGAGCATCTCTCCTCGCGTGACTTATGGATATCAGAGGGAACATAGAATCCTTACAGCAGAGACAACGGGGCCTCCGCATTAGCCAAATGATTGAGGCAACATCACCAGTCACAGGGCAGACAATGCACAGAAGGGCATCTTCTGTGATGCACAACTTGAGGGGCCTCCCCGGTGGCGCAGTGAGTTAAGCAACGCATTATGAAGCAGACCGCAGCCACAGCAGTGCGAGTTCGATCTCCGGCCAGGGAGGGGACCCACAGGGTGCAGCAGACCTCCCCTGTCTCCCCGCTGCTCCCCTCAGCAGTGTATTTCAGTGGATCTGCCTGTTCTGCTCCCCACTCTGTCTCTGGTGACTCCTCTCACCCTCTGCACCTCTGGCCTGTACCTTAGTGCTTGTGTGCATAAATAAATAAATCTTTTTTAAAAAATTCACAACCTGAATAATGATGAGGCCACATCAACCCAGGGATCTTTTAGAAGGTAACTAGTCTGAACTCTTCAAAACATCTCAAGGTCTGGGCAGGCAGAGAGAGGTGAACTGTCCTGGATCGAAGGGGTCTGAATAGACTTGACATGTGCAATGTGAGGTCCTGAACCAAAACCATTTCTCTACAAAGAGAAATGACCCTAAAAAACAGGAATGGGAGAATGGCAACATGGGAAGGTGGACAGTGGACTAGGTAATCGCATCGATGTGACTTTCTGGCTCTCGGTCATTATGCTGTGGTTATGGCAAGACACTGTCCTTGCTCTTGGAAATGTGCCCAAAGGCTTTTAGGGGTCAAGGGGAAAGTGAGAAAATGTGTTGGAGGCCTTGTTTCCAGGTGTGACTGGAGACCGAATACAAGGTCACTTTCTGGGGCACCCTCAGGAAATATGCCCTTGGTTGGAGAACCCAGCCATTTGCCTGCTCTGTGGACAGAGATGAATGGCTTAGAATTAGCCCTCAGAGCTCTGTCACCACCCAGCATGGGGGGGAAGTGGGGTTCCGTCCACCAGGGTCCCAGGCCTCCTCCCCCATACCACCAGCTTCCTTTTACTCTGAGGCCAGGCCCAAGACATAGTGTTCTTCTGTTCATGCGCTCTCTCTGCTCCCAGTCAAAACCCACTTGAAAATACATCGAAACAAAATTAACTTGACAGGGAAATGGATATTTGAATGAAGCTTCTGCTTAAAACAATAATTTATCACGTTCCATCGTATGTCTCCACAAAACCAGGATCACGGGTGGTTTAGCTGAAATGAGGGAATTCATTACTCCCCGAAACATCTCTGGAGCTCGTTTCACGAGGGTTGGGGGTTGTGGGGGATGACGAGGGAGCGGGAACAGACATGGACGAGGCCCCCATTCCTGTGGGACCTCACTGAACCCTTTTCTTCCACAGCCTCATCAAATCCTCACGGTCCGTCCACTCCAGGTAACCAGCAGGGCCTCACTAGAGACGGCGCGGGGGGCTCTTCAGAGTCTGGGAGCCAGGATGAGGCCGCCCGGCTAAGAAATGAGGGCTGAGTGATGGAAGAATCACCACGACCCTCCCTCCCTCTTCTGGGCTGGACTGGGCTGTCTTCTCCCCGTGTGGCGTCCGGACCTCGAGGCCTGCTGGTGTGGGTGCAGCAGCTGCAGACCTCGTCTTGCCACTGGTGCCTCAGCCTGGCCTCAGGACACACGCTGCCCCAGGCGCTCTTCCAGATGTCCGCTGGATGTGGGGTCACCACAGACAAAGTGCAATGGAGTGAGGGACCCCCTTGGAGTGCACAAGAAGGTGGTGCATATAATTTACTCATTCACTCATTCGTTCTGCAAACACAAACACAAGTGCCTGTGTTCTGCATATGTACTGGGGATATAACATGTTGCTTGGAGTCTGGAGTCTCAAAATCTGGTCCCAAGCAGTATAGCTTGGGATCTTGTCAGAAATGCAAGTTTCGGGCCTCCCTGGTGGCGCAGTGGGTTAAGCAACACACTATGAAGCAAACCGCAGCCATTGCAGCACGAGTTCGATCCCTGCCGCCGGTCAGGGAGGGGACCCACATGGCGCAGCAGACCTCTCCCGCCTTGCCTGCTGCTGCCCTCAGCAGTGTGCTTCAGTCCATGTGCCTGTTCTGCTCCCCACTCTGTCTCTGGTGAGTTCTCTCACCTCCCTGGACTCTGGCCTGTACCCCAGCTCTTGTATGCATAAATAAATAATGTAAAGTAAGGTCAGTCACAGTCATATCTGACTGTGAGACCAACAGCTAGGGACAGACACTGCAAACTTTGGAGCCTGGAGCATTGCAAACACAGTCCAGAATCGCATAGAGGTGCTTCTTGCTTTCCTCTGGCTGGAAGCCTGGCCTCTCCCTGCCTCCAGGCTGAGCAGCTGCTTGGACAACCCAGCGGGTGGCCGTGAATCCACCCTGGCTAGGCATCCTGGCTCTACGGGGAGCCCAGGAGTGTCTTGGGGAACTAGGGTGGAAGCAGCAGGGAGGAAGGGGGAGCCAAGAGAGTGAGCACCTTCTTAAGGTGTGTTTCTTCTTGGGAAAGTGAGGGATGACAGCGAGTCAATCAGAACTTGCAAAATTGATTCAATCTGATGGCATTAAAGTTGGGTAGGGGGCCTCCCTGGTGGTCCAAGGGTTGCGTGCTGCACTGTGGGACTTCTGCAGCCACTGCAGAGAGAGTTCGATCCCTGGCAGGGAGGGACCCACATGGCGCAGCAGATCTCTCCTGCCTCCCCGCTGCTCCCCTCAACAGTGTGTTTCAGTGGATCTGCCTGTTCTGTTCCCCGCTCTGTCTCTGGTGACTCCTCTCACCCCCACCCCATGCCTCTGGCCTGTACCCCAGCTCTTGTATGCATTAAAAAAAAAAAGTTGGGTAGAGGTTTCGAGAAGTATTGGGGACAATAGTTGACAAATTTTGGTGTGCAAAAAACATCTTACAGAGTTTATTAAATATCAGACTGTCACAGAACACCCCCACGTGTTCCTGGGGAGCCCAGAATTTGCATATGTTGGAAATCCCCTGGTAATGTCTGCGCAGTGGTTAGAGGAACACCCTTTGAGAAACACTTGTGACGTCCTCTCGGGGCCTCAGTGCCGGCTCTTACCTCAAGCCATGTGCCCAGGCCTCTGCCCTGAGCACCCTAACTTCTGGGCTCTTGGAATCAGGCTTGTGGTTTTGTGCAGGTTTCTCGGAAGAAGATGACTAACGACTCTCCCCCGACGGGTGATGGAGAAGGGTCCTTCGTCTGGCTGGGAGTGGTTAATGGCGCTATAAGCAACGGAGAAATAATGAAGCCTTTGAAATCTAATTAGAACATGAAAGTTGAGCTCTTGTTCTATTTTTGAACAAAGCCTGAGTTCAGCAGGAATAATCAATAGTGGAGCTGGAGCTGCCCATCAGCCCTCGCGGGCCAGGCAACCAGCTTCCTTCGGCAAGACTGACAATGGCACAGGGGCTGGAGAAGGGGGAGGGGGCCAGAGCTAGACATGGGGCTCTCCTGATGTGGGGGACAGTTAGAGGAAGACAAGGGAGGTCGTGAAGCCTCCAGGCCCTCTCAAAAGTCCCACCTATTCCTCGGAGGCAGAGGGGCGCCTGTAGGGTGCACGGCGCTTAGTCTTCTTGCCCAGCTCGGAGAAGGAAAACCCACCTTGTCTGACTGTCACCGAGTGCGCTGAGGGGATGGCTCAGTGGACGAGTGTGAATTTTTGGAGCTAGCTCCTAAGTTGAGGCTCAGGCTGCTTGCTTATTCACGGTGTGATTGGACAAACCTTGCACCCATCTGAACTGCAGAGGCCGCACCTTATAAAGTGGTGATGACCATACTGACCTTGAGAATGACTCCATGAGACAGTAACAGCAATGGCAGCTCACAGTACGGAGCTTTGCCACGTGCTTTATGTGCCTGCGTCCTTCGGTTGGTCTTTACAACATCCCTACGAAGGGAAGCAGAAGGATTTGCCTTCTGAAATTGCAAATAAAGTGACCACCTTCATGTCTGGCACACCGGAGGCATCAGTTTCCCAAGTCCCCTGAGCCAGAGTGAGGCCCCAGGAACCACTGTCCACTATGGGATGTTTCTGGTCCTGGCTTGCCAATGGCCAAGCAGGTGCATTGGGTGGCGATGGCCTGAGCCCCGGTGCAGTCTGGAGATGCTCACGTGACAGTTGGGGCAGCTTCCCAGGAACATCCCACCCAGATTTGCCTTCCTTGAAGAAAAGTAATGCAAAAGGTCATTTTTCACTTTTAAATAGCTTTCATTCTATGTCTTAATAAATGCACGTTTGTTGATTTGTGTAAGCATGATGTGGGAAGTCTGCAAATGGATGTAATCTGCACCGAGGGCACATGTAAGCACCAGTGAGCACTTTTGAATAATGAATCCCTCCCGTAAAAGACGGACGCTATTCATAATAATTCCTTGCTTTTCTCATTTTGCCGCGTACAGTAGCGATTAATCAATTTGCAATGTTATGTCACCCGCAACAAATTGCTAGCACCAAGACAAATTTATTGCTTTATGATAAAAGAACTTGTTTAGGTAGAAATAAATTAAATTTGGGGGTTGTTCTTTGGGTTTGATGCGCACATGGGTGACCCACGGAGGGTGGATTGGGGTGGTAAGGGATCCAGGTGATTTCTGTCCTGACCTGGGGCCTGGGGGGGAAGCCCCGGATGAGAAGGTGTTTGCTCAGTTACTGACACCAAGACAGAGCAGCATCGAGAGCTGTGGTTCTCCCGCTTGTGTCCTGGGCGCTTAGAGGGAGTTTGTGCGATTTAGACCTTTCCACAGAGAGGCTGGACAATCAGCGAGCCTTCCCCTCCTTCTCTACTTCACCTAATGACAAGACTTCGATTTACCTCGAATTGGCAGGAGGCAACTGGCATGGGGTTTAGGGGTTGGGGGGTGACAACCCCCCATGGGGTTGGGTGGCACTTTGATTCACCAAGTCTCCTGGTGTATTAAAGGGAGAGGGCGAGAAGAAGAACGGAATGGTATTACCAGACAGTAGCATAGTAAATGTTACGCTTCGTCGATGATGCTTTGAACACACACACTATTTAATTCTGTGTAACGGTGTTCACATGGAGGCTGCCCAAAGCCGGGGGCGCTTCGCGGGGTCGGGGCTGGGCTGATGGCGCAGGATGGACCTGGAGACCTGCAGTTCTGCTCTCCTGTCTCACATTCGCAGAGAAACCGCTCAGAGGCTGAGAGCGTTTTGCCGGAGGACAGAGTGAGGGGAGACGAAGAAGCGCCTGACTTCTTGGGCAGTTCGTCATTAATTTATACTTCATTAATTTGGAATCTGGAGTGAAGTCGGGGACGGGTGCATTAATTCTGCCCTCCCAACACACACACACACACACACACACACACACTCGAATTAGGGCTGTTTTTCTTAAAGCAATCTGACAATCTAACAGGATTTGTGAGACGTGGTTTTCGATAAAGAAAGATGTCAGTTCCACTGCCCACATTAAGTGGGGTTCTCTTCCCCGGCTCATCAGAATCTGTGTTTTCTGCTCTTAAACGGGGGCTGAGGCCACCCCCTGAGAATCCTGGACATACACTGCCTGCCGGCAGCCAGGAAAAGCCTCCCCCACAATAGAGGAGTTCGGGGCTTTTCTCTGTTCTCCTCGGCTCCTTTTAGTCTGGGGGTGGGGAGCGCGTCCAGAGGCCCCCCCGTCTGCAGAGGCTCCCGCCATCTTTCTGCAGGATCTGGGCAGCCTCCTGGTCGCCCCCTCCCAATCTCAGTGCCCACCCCGAGAGCCCACGGACGAGGGACGGAGGACTTAGGCCCTGGCCGGGGCCATTCTGCTGCGTTGGCACGGGGTGGCGGGAGGCACGCCGGACTCACCTGGCGGCGGCTTCTTTGTCTTCCCCTTTCCCTGCTCCACGGGCTCCCGTCGGCCCAGGTCCCACCGGGCGGCCAGCACCCTCCACGCACCTGGCCAGCCCTGCCCACTCCCAGTGCCCCCCCCTCCAGCTGGGGGTCCTGGCGAAGCGTTGGCCCGCGGCCCTCGGTGGGGCTGGGTCGCCCCTGCGCTCGCTGCCCGCCCGCTGGCTAATTCTGATTATTTCTCTTTCTCCTTGCTCTCTTGGGCGCCTTTATTCCTGACCGAGCATTTTCTCTGGGCTCAGGATTAAAAAAAACCCACACTGCTAATATCCTTGTCAGCCTTTTCCTGAATCATTGCTGTGCAGCTCCAGGGAGGCACGGGCCAGTGCCTTCTGGCCGGGACGCTCCGTCCCCGGCCTTCCTGTGCTGGTGGCCGGGAGCCCCTTCCTGGCCTCCTTGCCCCGAAGGCAAAGCCCAGAGGCCCGGCCCCCCTGAGAAATGCCCAGCTGGGGAGGAAGGGGGACAAGAGCTGAGAATCCGTCTGACCTTTTCCTTCGCGCAGGTGACTTCTCTCGAATGCTATTTAAAAATTTTTAAGTGCTTTCCTCTACATTATCTCATTTGCCGTTATTATCCCTGTTTTACAGATGAGCAAACCGGACCTCCGAGGACTCAGTGATTTATTTGAGGCGCCCAGCTCCTGAGGGTCAGGACGCCGGTGTCTGCGAGCTGAGTCAGGTGCGGGAGGAAAAGGCGTTTCTAGCTGGCAGGTAAGGAAGCTGAGGCTCGCGTCGCCAGGAGGGCTTATCTCAGGTCCCGTGGCTCCAAGAGATGGTGCTAGAAGTTGGCTTCAGGTGTCCCAGAGCCCAGGGCAGGGGCTCAGAGCTGAGCTCTGCTCTTACACCGGTCCTGGCTGCAGGGACAGAGCCCTGTTCTGGGCTGGGGTATGTCCTGTGTCGTGTAGGAACCCGGTTGAGTCCGGGCTGGGTAGCGCATGCCAGAAGGGACCTGGGAGCCCTCCTAAGTCCAGGAGTCCAAGGTGGCAGGAGGCTGTCCTGGTGGCGCCTGTGCTGTCACGTACCTGGCTGGGATGCATGTTTATATCTCGAGGGAGAGGCCTGGTTTACTGTCTGGCTCATCACTGCGTTTGCCTGGGTGCTGTCTCCATCTCAGCCTGTTCTGGGGCCAACTGACCTAACAGGGCTCTGGCTGGTGACACGTGTTTCCAAGTTCTGGTTCAGGCCTGTCCTATTGGACTCAGGAAGAAGGTTCCATTTTAGCAAATGCTTCCTCCTTCAGGCAGCCCTCCTTGATTCTTCAAGACAGAGCACTACCCCGCCATCCCCTTTGGTCCTGCCGCACATCTCTCAGTGGTCACATGCCTGTGTATAGGGCCAACTGTTTCCCCATCTCTCACTGTGAAAACGCACAGACGCACTATCCCTTCACACGTCCACAGACACAGTCACTCGTGGCCACCGGTCACCAGGACATGCGCCCACCAGCCTTGTCCTTCCCCGGAGACAGCCACACAGAGCCACTGACCCCGTGTCACAGTCAGACATAGTGTGACACATACGCACACGTCTGAAGACAAAGGCAGACCCACCTGGAGGCAGAGTCTGTTGTGTTGGGCAGGGGCTCCCCAGGACGCCCCTGCCCCTGCTCCCCTTGGGATTCTCTTTTTTGTTTGGTTTTAAAGATTTATTTATTTATGCACACAAGAACTGGGGTACAGGCCAGAGGTGCGGGGGCTGAGAGGATCCACCAGAGACAGAGCGGGGAGCAGAACAGGCAGATGGACTGAAACACACTGCTGAGGGGAGCAGCGGGGAGGCAGGAGAGGTCTGCTGCGCCCTGTGGGCCCCCTCCCTGGCCGGGGATTGAACTCGCGCTGCAGTGGCTGCTGATGCTTCATGGTGCGGCGCTTAACCCCTTGCGCCAACAGGGAGGCCCCCCTTGGGATTCTGTGGGCCTTCCCCAGAATATACAGGGGAACTTGGCCTCCTCTGGCCTGCGTTTTTGGGCATCAAACTTGGACACCGAGAACTTTCTGGACAAGTAGCCTTTTCTAGCTGTGGCCTCTCTTGGTCCTTTTTCCCAGCTGAACCAGCCTCCGCTATCTCCGGTAGCATCTGCCCGCATGGCGCCCTGATCAGATAGGCTTCCTTCCTGCGGCCCCGGCACCTGTCACCACCTGACCTGGCACCTCAGCACTTTCTCAGTGATTCCCCAAGGTCAGCTGCTGCTTACTCAGTGATTTCCCCCTTCGCATCTGAACCTGTGCTATCCTCGCCCTCACCTGCCCCGGTGCTGTTGGCTTAGAGGCACAGGAGGCAAGAAGGCAAGCCTCTGGGTACTCTGGCTGGTGTCAGGTCACAGAGACACCGAGTCCCAGAGGGGGACAGCAACAGAACGTGGTCCCTGGAGTCTGAAGGGCTCGGGCTTGAACTCCGGCTCTGGCCTTGCCAGGGGTGTTGCTCTGGACAGGCTTCTGCAAACCTCAGTTTCTACCCCTGTAAAATGGGCACAGCCATGTGACCTTAGAGAGCTTGTGGCATTAGACAACTTTAGATGCACGGGAAAAACAACAGAAGTTGACACATGATGGCGTGCCCTAAAAATGTTAATGAATAAGATAGTTGTTTTAGCAATTTCTTTACCCCTATTGCTAAGACCTCCTAGCAGGGCCTTAGGGAGGGTCAGAGAAGGTTCATGAGGGCGTGGGCAGGGGTCTGGGCCTCTCTCCAAAGCAGGAGAGCACTGGGGAGGTAAACAGCTCCTGTCATGGGTACTGGCTGTCCCTGGGTTCTGGTACTGACCGGTACTGCCTTTAAGGCCCAGGGGAGGGAGGGAACTGTGGGTAAGGAGTCCTGCCTGGGCAAGGACCACATCAGCGTAGTCATTTTCATGTATCGTCCCGTTTACTCTCAAAACGATCCAGCCAGGACGAACGAGGACGGGGCTCATAAGTGACTGAGCTGGGACTTGAACCCTTGATTTCTGACTTGACGCAATGGGCCGCTCCCCAGCCTCCCGCCAGCTCTGGACCTGAACAGCAGGAAAAGTGAACCACATGCAACCATGAAATCCGCTTCCAGCTTCCTTGTCCTCCGAGGCAAGACGCTGGACAAATCCATCCAAATTTACTCCAAATCGCACTCCACAGGACAAGTCAGACAAAGACCTATTTATGTAGCTGCATATGAAATACGGCTTGTGTCTTAGGACTTTGGTATAAAAAAGACTACTTTTTTACCGTCATACTCTCCAAGTCCCCTTTTATGAGAATGCTGCCTTCTTAGCGGAGGCTGATCTGGAAGGCAGAGACTGGGGAGTTTTTTTCCATCAACTCACGGGTTGCGATGGGTCATTCTCTCTCTGGGCCTCAGCTTCCCCGTCTGTGAAAGAACATGGTTTTCTGGGTAATTTCTACAGAACTGCAGCTGCATTCCTCAAGGTAGAACTCACACTAGCCCAACAAGGGATGTTTTCCAACTTATAAATTGGCTCGCAGGAAATCATTCCAAAGGTGCGTGCTTACAGTGTTTGGTTAATGTGTTCAGAGAATCCAGGAATACATTCCAGGGGGTGCAGAAGCCTAGGGAGGTGGAAGGGGCCGCCCCACTCTGGGCTATGAGTCCACACAGAAGGATTCATCTCTGCAGCACGTGTCTTTGTCCCTGGCTGAGGTCCTTGCCCTCCCCCTGCTTTGGAGGAAGCAGCCAGGTTCTCAGTCCAGTGCACAACCCATCTCTGCTCTGGTCTGAGGTGACTGGAAACCTGTGCAGGGCCCCTCCTTCCTCCAGAGCCAGACATTCTCGGGGTGAAGGGTGGTGCTTGCTGTGTGTGTTTGGGGTTTCTGCGAAGGAAGACACAGCCCTGCCTGGGCACTCTCCTGGCACTTTTTTCGGGGTGGGCTGGGGGAAGGGCATCAGCGTCCAGTTACTGCCACCAACAGATCAATATGTTGACAGACCAGCTTTCCTCGTTTGTCCATTTAAACACCGATCCCCGTGCGGGATTCGGGCTGACCAGCTCCATTTGCCAAATGCAAATGCATTAACCTTACAATTGGGTAATCTAATAAAAAGGATCAATGGGCTGATACGGTGCTTATGGAGTCATTTACTCCAAGCGAGAGCAATTTAGCCAGGACCCAGATGCGAGACTTGGGGGGAGCTGAGAGCAGGGCTCACCCGGCCAGCTGGCCCTCCTGGCGAGCTTCCCCCAGCGAGGCCCAGGCCGCCTGGAGCTGCCGGGCCGGCTGGCCGAGGGGGCCGGGGAACCAGGAGGGTGTTATTCATTCATTACTGCCACTTCAATCACTTAGAGGTTCAATTAAGTATAAATCATTAGTGGTATTTCAAGTTACTTTCTCCAGGCCCGCACCTAACACACTTGGCCGGTGGCGGGGAGCTTTTCTGCGACTAGATTTAGCGTGCGAGTGAGCGACGCGGTCATATGGGTTTTTCTGCTATGAAATTGATAAATGAAGCGGGCATTCGAGGTACAGCAGTAATTTCTGTGGTGCAGCCAAGTGCTCGCTCCCTTGTCTCCTCCAGCGATGAGGGCACGGGCCCCTGCCGTGCAGCAGATTCCCCCCAGGGGCCCAGAGGCCAGGCCAGGCGGCAGCCCTGGGGTTTATTTCCTCCCAGAACTTCCCAGAGCTAGCCTGGTTCATTAGCGGGAATCTACCTGGGGAACAACAACAACAAACAGAAAGAGAAGGGGGAAAGGGAAGGTTCCCTCAGCCTCACCCGCTGGTGCTCATCCTGTCACCGTTTCTTCAGGGCGTTGAGCTGGCGGTGTGCGGAGGACGAGACGGGGCTGTCCTCTTCCCAGAGATGCTGTGTGGTCCCCCGTGGCTGGCGTCTCTGTCTGGAAAGCATATTTTCTCCTAATCGGTTTTACAGCTCTTTTAAAGTAATATGTCAGATCATTTTCCCCATATACATAGTTAATGAAAGTAACCCTACAAATTCATTTTAAATAGATGGAAGTTGTTATAACCCTGATCCAGAATTTATTACGTTCATTACAATCTTGCTGAAGTAGGTAATGTAATGGACTATTACTTTTATTATCTTTTTAATCCCTCAAAATTATTAGGAACTGACTAATATTTGGCATCACCCTGTTAATGTTTAAACAGAAATTGATACTTTAATCCGTCTAATAAATGATGGGGGCACTTTGAGTGAAAACAAAAACCTTGATGGGGTTTATCTCCATCAGTCCCAAAGACTTTTAAGTGGGACTCAGGGGTCTGAATGCGATTATTTCCAGGCAGGGTGTCTTCATCCAGTGCTCAGGAAGGACAGGAGAGCAGAGATGGAGACAGTGACAGAGACCAGACTGGCGGGCGGTGAGAAAAACAAGGCAGAAAAGTGAGGGAGAGAAACCCCACGGCCACGTCCAAGTTCTAATTCTGATTCGCACAGAGCTCTGATTTGTTGTTATCCACGAGTGAGAGTCGCGTAGCTTTGCCTTCTTGCGTTCGTCCTCGGCTCCCTTCCCTCCCAGATTAAAGAGATTTTTCTTTCTAACCATTTCCGTGTCTGTAATCAGCGTGATGGCTACGCATTCGCCAGCATCTGTGTGTTGCCGAGACAAATGACGGGGTCACGTTCTCCTAGCGAGGAGTGGAGACCTTGCTTGCAACTCAGAAAATAATGATGGCTGCTCAATTTGCAAATTTCCAAATCTCACCGTGAAATGGGAGGGGGCGGGAGGAACTGCCGCTGTGTGTCTCCCAGGAGCGGCTGGGTGGTGCGTTTACCGGGTGGAGCTTCCTGCCCGGCTCCTGCCGAGAGGGTGACGGGTGGGACTTAGGAGAAATTGATCTCTTGCACTCTCTCGTTTTTTGCAAGGCCAAATGCAATGCTAGTCACTTAAATTTAAAAAAAAAAAATGTTTGTTAGTTCTTTCGGGGAGAGAAGTACAAAGTACTGGCCTTTTTGGCATGATGATAAAAGAGATAAAAGACAAGGGAGGTGCATTTGGGTGAGGAGAAGCTGCATTTTTGCGTCACCCCATGAGTGTGTTTTCTAACAAAGAAAGCTTCCAGTTAGCGAAGTCACTAATTAGCACAGAGAAGCTCATTAGAATTTAAAGCTGCTTGGCTGTAGCTCATGGCTTTGCTCTCTTGGAAAGCTCAGTTTCCAAAGCAAGGAAAGTATTGATGAAATTGACTGGGCATGAGCTGAGTCTCGTTGGTGCCCACCCAGCAAGAGGGGGCTCCCCTGTGGTCCCGCGGATGTGCTTACCAGGCGTCCTGGAGCTGGCCCCGGCCTGGGCTGCGGCAGTGCCCTGCTATCGTGCCATCCTGCCTGGGCCCCTCGCCTGCGGGTGCCCGCTGCCTCTCATTTCCCGAAACCCGTTTTGATCAATGCAGGGAAGCTTGCTCCTAACTAAGTTTGCTCCTGATGCCTTATAAATCGCTGGCTGCTTCGTCAACGCCAAGTTGACAGGGGCCGTGCGTCGTTTGGGGCTTGATGGAGAGACTAAAAGGCAGCTTCTCAGCATGTTTATTTTTAATAGACATAAAAAATGAAAACAGAGGCTTTCTCCCTGCTCGGAACCCTCCTTGACAGAAGAACACGGCAGCGATGAGGCACAAATGGAGGTCCTGGCGTAGGGGCTGGCTTGTTTATTTGTTCGTTTGCCAAAATACACTGTGATGGGCCCTTCCTGGTGGCGCAGCGGGTTAAGCAAATGCACTATGAGGCAGACCGCAGCCACTGCAGCACGAGTTCGATCCCTGCTGCCAGCCAGGGAGGGGACCCACATGGCACAGCAGACCTCTCCTGCCTCCCCGCTGCTCCCCTCAGCAGTGTGTTTCAGTCCATCTGCCTGTTCTGCTCCCCGCTCTGTTTCTGGTGGATCCTCTCACCTCCCGCACATCTGGCCTGTACCCCAGTTCTTGTATGCAGAAATAAATAAAATCTTAAAAAAAAAATACACTGTGACTATGAGACCCTTCAGCATGGAGAAGCCTGGGCTCTGGCCGTCACCATCTATTTCCTTGCCCACTCCTAGTGCCGGGTGCCGAGTTGGGGCATCTGTGTGATGAAGCTGTGGCTACGATCTCCACCCCTTGGGCTCGAGCTGCGTTTTGTGGGTGCTCTAAACCTCCGGGTTCCTCTGGCATCTGTAGGAAAGCCATGTCTTCTGAGGAACATTGTGGAAATCAAACCCCTCTGCCTTTTCTCTAAGCCTTTTCCTGAATAGAAATAACTCCGCCCTGCAGCTTTATTGGATGTGGATGGTACAAAAATAATTTAATGGAGACCATCAAAGCAGAAAGAACAGATCTTTACAAGCCAACTTTTTAGATAAAAATAGTTTCATGACAAACATGACAAAGAGCTATATCCCTCATCCCCAAAGAGCTTTTTCGAGTTGATAAGAAAGGTATTAAAGAGTTGAAGAGAAAAATGAAAGTGCATGAAAAAGAATTTACAAAAGAAGAAATCCAGGTAGCTGATATTTATTGGGCATTGGCTACCCCCCGGCACAGTGTACGTGGACTCCCCCATGCGTTCTGCACAGAGACCCAATGAGGTGGGTGTTCTTATTCTTACCCCAGAAGAAAAGACAAAGAGAAGCAGCCTTCTGGAAAGTTAAGTTGTCGCCTCCAGCTCATGCAGAGCTCAAGGAGGAGCAGGTAGGTGCTCTTCCGCTCTGCTGTGACCCCAAGAACTCACAAACCCCACGAGCAACCAGGGAGTAAAGCGGGAGGCAGTTCATGTCCACTGGCGAACACCAGTATGTTCATTCAAGACAGACAGATTTTGCTGATCAGATTAACAGGGAATGAAAAAAAAATATTAATAGCCAACACTGCCAAGGATGGGCTGGAACAGACACTCTTAAATACAGAGTGCAATGTAACAAGCTCTACCAAAAGTCTTAAAAATCTACAAGTCATTTGGCCCACTCATGCAAATAGCTTATCTGCAATGGTGCGTTGAAACCAATGTAGATGATGGATCCCGAGAAAATAAAAACGGAAGCAAAATTTTAGGCACGTGGGGCTGCTCTCAGCATTGGGTAGTTCTCCAGGTGACGAGAGGTTAACCCTTCATGGCTCAACCACTCAATGAAATATTGGAACCGATGATGGGGAAAAGCTTACCCTGAGTGCAAAAGGACAGCAGCATATAAAGTGGTGTGGAGAATGTCAATTGTATAAAATGGGGTAGGCACAAAAATGGAAGGAAACATAAAATGTGAACTGGGCGGTGAGTTTTATGTTACGGAATTATGTGTAGTTTATTTTTTGTTGATGACGTTTTTTCCAAATTTTCTACCCTAAACATGTGAATGCAGGTCACCATATTATTTAATGCCGTGCTAAGGAAATTAGAATCATCACCAATTAAATGTATGTAATACTTTTGTATCACTTAGATTTACACGTGCGGAAAGAACTCTGGGGTTTACCTAGACAGATGTAGTCATAGGGCCTTTGCGCATACATGAGAAAAGGAAAATACAGTGCAATGACTTCAGCTATGCCTCAAATGTCTTCGTATTGGGAGAGTCGTTGATGTCTGTGCCTTTCTCCTCACGTGTCCCCTGTAACCTCACAAGCATCCGTGGTGGCAGATCTTTGAAAGTCACTTCTCTTTTCCCTTGGGACTTTAAGCTGCAGATACCTGTTTGCAAGTTTGGATGTCCCCGCATAGGACAAGGACATCAAGTCTTCTGCCAGGCTGACAGTGATTATGAAAAGCATCTCAGTTTCAGAAATGTTGAAGTGGGGAAAAGAGAGTGCACTTCTTAGAACTGATGAGTCTCTAAGGCTCCTGCCTTAGGGGGCTGTTAGGAGATGCCTGTGCTTGTGATGGGCTTAGACACAGCAAGTCCTCCTCTCGTCACCACTGCTGTTACAGCCTGTCCTCTGCACATGCCCTTGTGTCCCGAGTGCTGCAGCTTTGGTCTCTGCAGCCTAGGGGTACCGTAGGTGATGCCCTCTCGGTTTGTGTCACTGTCCTCTACGACACCTGCACCGTGATGAAATCACCAAGTGAAGCATTTCTCTGAAGTTGTCCCCATCGTTCAGGGACCCATGACCGAAGATGTGGCTCCCCAGAATCCCCCTCCGTACTTGGAGCCAATGTGCGGTGCTGATGAGCCACGCGTGTGTGGGTAGAACCTGTCCCACTTCCCTCTCCATCTCCTACCTGCTCTCTGGACCTTCCCCTTCTCTCTCTGCTGCTCCTTCCACCCCCTCCCTAGCTCTTCTGCAAATAAATGGCCCTGTCACTCCAGCTCTCTTGTAGGTTTAGAGTGAATGGAAGTGTCTTTTGGAAAAGCTTGTTCTGTCTGACACCTCTGATCAGCTCAGGGCAGGGCCCTTTGCACTCCCCTCTCTTCTGCTCAAAGATCTGCTCGCTGGCTTGGTTAATGATTTACAGGGCTGCTGCTGGGCCCGAGCGCGCTGGAGCCCAAGGCAGTGACAGCTGGGCTGTGCCTCTTAGGAGATGGTGGCGTCTTGAAAGGGTCTGTGGGTCCTGGCTCTCGTGGCCCCAGGCAGAGTGGCTGGGGTCTGCCTAGGGGAGACCATTTATTCCCATTTGCGATTCTTTAAAAGAGAAGTTCATGGCTTTTATGATGAGCCTTATACATGCATTTAATGACAGTAAAGTATTTGATTAGGTGCATTAAGAAGAGGTCTGAGAGCTCTCCAGTGTCCTTACTTTTAAGTGTGTTTTAACTGCTTACAATGAAAGGAACGAGACAAAAATTGAGCTGTGGCACCATCTTCATAATTTCTGAGCTGTAATTGACACACCTTTGCTAGCACCAGGAATGATCCAGGCAGGTGAACACGGGGAAGTGGAGCCGAGGAGCTTCTGTTTCCTCTGGTCTGCGTACCGACGAGAAAGCTTAACCTGCCATCCTGTAACACTGTCTCTGCAGCTGGCTTTCCAGCCAGGGACGGGCACGGACCGGCACTAGTACCAGCTGGCAGTGAGTCACTTTCTAGCACTGTACTAGGCTCTTTACGCCTACTGTTGTATTCAATTTCAGCCGACACTTGCTATTAGCTCCAGTTTCTAAGATGAGGCACCCGAAGCTCAGCAACGTAAGGTGCCTTGCTCCAAGTTTGCAAATGGCAGAGCCGTTATCTGAAAACAAATCTTTCCGATGCTAAGTCTTGGCAAAGCCATCGGGTGCAAAGCTCAGAGAGGAGAAGGAGAAGGGCGAGGCATGCAACTGAGAAGCACAACCCTCAGAAGGGAGCCGCTTCTTCCTCCCAGCCTCCGGGCCCCAGCCCCTTGGAGGCGTGCCTCACCGTGGAAGCAGAATCAGGACAGCAAAAGCCACTTGAAATGAGCTGCACCCAGACAGGCCGCCATGCTGGCGTGATTGATACTGGAGCATGTAGGTGTAATGAAACTGATGCCGGCTCCTCTGCACCTGTGATTTATTGAGGACAAATTTAAGATGAGAAAGGGCCCCATACCAGGAGCTGCATCTTCCCCTCCGAGGGCGGCTGGTCATCCATCACCAGCCATTGCAAGGGCCCATTGCAAGCGGCTCATCAGATGAGCCAATAGTCTCTTTGTTGGGGTTCCTAACAAGTGTTGGATCAGCAAAAGTCTATTTATGCTGGTGGACCTTTCAGGACCAATTTGTAGTGGGTCACTGATTCTGCTGGGGTATTATCTTCTTTACTACTCGGGCCAGTTGGGGAACGCGGCAAAGATTAATGGTTTTGGCTGCTGACTTGCCACCGCAATCTACTGCTTCTGGACCAAAGATTAAGTTTTTTTGTGTTTTACCAGAAAGGCCCACCTTTCGGACGAGATGTGCTTTGATTTACTGACTTGCTGATGGGGACAGGAGTCGTGGAAATGTACTTGGTCGTGGTGAGGATTTGGCAGAGAGCTCTTGGGTCTCTGGCAACGGTGCTCTTTACCCTCGGCCCCTGGGCAGGGAATGGGCAGCTCTGGCTGCCATGTTGGGGTCCTCCAGGCCCTGGGGGGCTCTCCTGGAGCTCACAGAGTGTATAAGCCTCATCTGGCACCCAGCAGACTGGCTCTGGGGTCAGTGGCAGAGAGCGCCCCAAACTTTGTTATTTAAAACTGTATTGCTAAGAAAAAAATTACTTATGGTCTTTCCTTATTATTCACAAAATTGCACATGTTCCTTTAATATGTTTTGGGGGGGAAAGGAAGCAAATAAAACCCCATGCATAACCTGAGCACACAATGCTATCACTTAATAATGTCGTTTATATTTATTTTACCCAAGCGTTCTGTCATCGACACCTCTCTGCCATCTGTATTATTTCACACAATGAAAATCACCCTGGATTTAGATGGGTTTTCTTTTTATTACATGGTTTTGTATTCTGCTTTCCACTGTGAATATTATATCATGAAGGGTCTCCCCATCTCTTCATCATTTTAATCAGTCTTCTCTTTCTTTCCTTTCTCAAGAAATCTATGATTTGCTGCGACATCTCTGGTGCCAAAGGTCCATTCTTTTATTCAGCAAACATTTGCTGGATACCTTCTTTGGCTGGGATCTTGTGCGGGGGTCACAGAGCTGAACGAGGCACAGTGTTCTGATGGGGGGTTGCTGAGTCAGCTCACGGGACCCGCTTGTGCCGCAGGGAACCCCCCTTTCTTGCCTCTTTCCTGATGCAAGCATCCTGATGGCCCAGAATGCTGCAGGGGGCGTGGAGATGGGGCCTGTCACTCACCACCCCGCCAGTGTCCCTGTAAGATCATAGTCCCAGAGCGGCAAGCGCGAGCCTATTCTGCTGTTGGCTTGAGACATTCCCACCTTGACTTCTCAGCTTGGACCGGAAACCAAAGCCACAGCAGCCCAGTCTTGGAAAACTGGAGCGGAAGTCCTTGGGTTGGTTCCTAAAGAGCCAGATACCCAGGCGGCTGCAGAAGCTACGAGGAGGCAGAAAGAGATGGCAAAAGACTCTGCTCTTGACTTGAAATCTAGGAGATCTGAGGCCAAATCTCTCAGCACGTGACTTTGAGCAAGTCGTCTTTCTGAGCCTCATTTTTCTCATCTGAAGGGGGTTCGGTCGCCCCGTTCCCAAGCTCTGTGCCTGTTCATGGCGTGGAGAGTCCCCCATGAAGGTCCGAGCTCTGTCCACGCCAGCCCTGGCCCGGGCCCATTTTCCTGATCCTGAGCTGACTCAAATAGATGGATGGGCTCTAATTGTTTCAACAACATGTCTGAGCTTCGCAGGGCTTTTCCTCGGAGCCTTTGTCTCGGGGCCATAAATCACTGGGCAACTGTCCCTGTGCTTGGCTGGGACTTCCTTCCCTTGGTTGGGGCCGGCTGAAGGAGGGAGGGCTGAGTGGGGCGCAGGCCTGCTTTTCACCATTAGTTTTTAGATCTCTAATTGGGAGTCTTACTTACTCAGCGATTCCAGTGGTTCCTTTTGTAGTGGCCTCTTCTCGGCCCTGGGGCTGTCTGCCTCCCTCCCTCTCCACGCTGCTTCCAGATTACATTCTTTGAGCAGGAAGAGCATCGCAGAGACGACACACACACAAGCCGTCCCACTATTTCTCTTGACAGGTCACAGGAGCCCGTGTCAGTTGGTCCAAGTCTGAAGTCTCTGCGTGACAGGGTCTGTTAACAGGGGAGATGTTTGTCTTGGTTCAAGAACAGCAGTGGACAACCTCAGATAGTCACGAGCCTGAACACCCTCATCTCATGTGAATCTTCGTGGTTTGCCCGTTCTGTGCTCTCATCCTGTACTGAACATTCTTGGAGATCCCTCCTTCTCCAGAGGCTCTTTCCTGCCTCAGGACATTTGCTCTTGCTGTTCTCGTGGCCCAGGTCCTTCCTTGGGCTCTTCACCTGCTTGTCTCCTCATCATTCAAGTTTCAGCTTAAAAGTTACAGAGCCCTTACCCCACCATCCTGAACCACAAGTCATGTCCCAAAAGTAGAATGATGACACACAATCTGTTTCATTCCTCTGAATTTTCATGGCGTGAAGACATATTTAACAGGTTCAATCCCTTCCCCACTTTCAAGAAAAAATTTCATTTATCTTCAGGTAGAGATTTGGGGGTGGGGGTGAGAGGATTCACCAGAGACAGCTGTAGTGGGGAGCAGAACAGGCAGATCCACTGAAATACACTGCTGAGGGGAGCAGCGGGAGGCAAGAGAGGTCTGCTGCGCCCTGTGGGTCCCTCCCTGGCCCGGGTACTGCAGTGGCTGCCTATAGCTTCATAGCGCTGAGACTTAACCCCTTGCATCACCAGGGAGGCCCCTTCCCCACTCTCGGCTATCAGCCCCATGAATGTGCTCTGTCTCCTCAGTACCTTTCTCGGTGTCTAGCACGTTGCAGGCTTTCAATAAACAGGATTATTGACGAAAAAAATGAGTGAGTGAATATGGATGAGTTGGAGAGTGAATGAGTGATTGGAAGGAAGGAATGATTAAGTGAATGAATGAGTGAACAAAAGAATGAATGAATTGTAGAGGGAATGAGTGAATGAAAGAATGAGTGAATAAATAAATGAATTCCAGAATGTTGTGCAAATGTTTGTTTTTCTGTCTCACCCTGTTTTACCTCTGATCCCCCTAGAGCCAAATCTCACCCAAAGCCATCCCTGAAATCCTCTTTCTACCTGGTGGTCTGCCTCCATCCTCTGCTCTTCTTTTTCCTTTTAACATTTTTATTAAAATCTCCAAACATACCGAAAAGTAGAGAGAATGATAATAAACCCTTCCATCCTCCTTACCCCACTCTCATTGGAGTACTGAAAATAAATCCCACACATCTCATCTCATGCATAAATATTTTAGGGGGATATTACTAATAGATAAGGACTTAAAATTTTAAAAAACACCACCACAACACTATTATCAGCCCTAACGACAACAAAACCCAGTTCCTTTAATACCTAATATTTATTTGATGTTCAAACATTTCCAGTGGCCTCACAAATACCTTTTTAAATCTAGTTTGTTCAAATTAGACTACAAACATGGCACTAGGTTGATACGTCTCTTAAGTTTCTTTTCAACTATAACAACACCCATTTCCCCCCCAGTATTAAAATGACAGTTCTTTCTCTCTAATGTCATGTGTTTCTCGATGAATGTGGATCATTCATCATGCAGTGTTTCACAGCCCACTGATTACCTCCTTGTGGTGTCAGCTAACATGTTCCTCTGTTCCCCGTGTTTCCTGGAAACCAGCAGGAAGTCCCGATCGGATGACAATTGAATTCAATTGTTGGCAAGAAAACATCTCAGATGGTGTTGCGCATCCCTTGTTGCATAACATCCTGCCGTCTCGTCGTCTCTCCTGTAAAGATGTTAAGATTGATCGTGGCTCACGCAGCCCTTCTTAATGAACTCCTGACTCCATCACTATTTCCATTGCAATATGAACTTGTTTTGCAAAACAAGTCAGTCGAGAACATTGATCATATTGAGCAGATGCGCGAGCAGCAAGGTCTGAGAGCAAGTGCACTGATTTAGAGTACCAGACAGGAGGTTCAATTTCTCAGCATTTCAGCGTCCTTGACTATAGGCTAGGACTAGTGATAAGGTGCATAATAGCCGCACAGTAGCCCAAAAGTGACTTTGAGAACTGACGCTTGGGGGAATTACTATGATCTTACTATGTATTCATTTACTTAATCTTCCCTTCATCCTGTGACATGTATGTGCTATTAGCCCCATTATACATATGGGAAAGAGGAGGCACAGACTGGTTAGGTAACTTGCCCAAGGATGCACAGCTAGTAAGTGGCAGAGCTGGGGTTTGAACCCAGGCAGATAGTCTCCTGTGCTCTTCCACACAGTGCCATGTAACACACCAAGCCACTGGGCAGTTCCCTGCTTTCCTCCACGCAAGATGCTTGTCAAGTCATTGCAGGGTATGAGGACATTTTAGTTTTCAGCCTAGAGGGTGTGTGAGGGGGATGTGTGTGTCGAAGTGAGGCAGCCCACAATGGGACAGGGGATTTGCTTTTAGGGTTCTACAAAGTCGTACTTTCTGACTCTCATTGCTGCAAGATGGGCCAGAACCAGCTTGAGAGAGTTCCATGCTTGCGAGTGGTTAGGAGACACAAGATCCCACTTCCATGTAGGTAAGCTCTCTTCTTTCCAGGAAAACTCTCCTGGAGCCCAGAGAGGCTAAGTGCCCTGCCTGAAATCATACAGAAGTTTTTCTTATGCTAGGGTTAGAACACCAGACTCAGGCTTGCAGTGACATGTCTGGATCCCCAGGTTCTCCCATGCCAATTCGAGAGGGCTCGTTCTCTAGTCACCCCGTGCTGCCTAGCCATGTTCACTTGGGCAGACTCCTCTGAGAGGGAAAGCAGACCGACAGGTAGTCTTCCCTCCTTGGTCTCTACTGCAGTTGTCTAGGTCTGCTAACTTACACTCCAAAGGCATTCTGGGAACTGACCTTTCTACTTCCTTGGTCTCAGTCTTGAAGCAAAAGCAAAAAGAGGTGCTGAGCCAGGATTTTAACCCAGATCTTCTGACTCTGATTTCAGAAGGGCCAGGAGCCAGGCCAGCATGTCTACCGCTGTATATAGACTGTAGTATATACCGCCGTGTATATTGCATATACCGCTGTAGTATAGACTGTAGTATATACTGCTGTATATAGAGACTGTAGTATACACCCCTTATATACTGCTGTACATATAGACTGTAGTATATACTGTTGTATATGTAGTATATACCTCTGTATATGTAAACTGTAGCATATATTGCTGTATATATAGACTGTAGTATATACCGCTGTATATATAGTATGTACCACTGTATCTATAGACTGTAGTATATACTGCTGTATATAGAGACTGTAGTATACACCCCTTATATACTGCTGTACATATAGACTGTAATATATACTGCTGTATATGTAGTATATACCTCTGCATATGTAAACTGTAGCATATATTGCTGTATATATAGGCTGTAGTATATACCCCTTATATACTGCTGTACATATAGACTGTAGTATATGCTGCTGTATATGTAGTATATACCTCTGCATATGTAAACTGTAGCATATATTGCTGTATATATAGGCTGTAGTATATACCCCTTATATACTGCTGTACATATAGACTGTAGTATATGCTGCTGTATATGTAGTATATACCTCTGCATATGTAAACTGTAGCATATATTGCTGTATATATAGACTGTAGTATATACCCCTCATATACCGCTGTACATATAGACTGTAGTATATGCTGCTGTATATGTAGTATATACCTCTGCATATGTAAGCTGTAGCATATACCGCTGTATACTAGTACATACCACTGCAGTATAGACTGCAGGCCTATCTTCCAGATAAGGGAAGTGAGGTCCTGAGAAGGGCTCCAGGAGCTCCCGCAGCCTCGCCCACAGCATGGACCTGGCTGGCCCCCCTGGACCCCAAAGCTTCCCAGAGGGGTCTCCCCACCTACATGCAGACCTTGGAGGGGCTCTGGTGAGCTCTGAGAAGCGTGAGACTCTCTGAGCCTAGGGAGCCGGGACCCATCTCCCAGCCTGTTGGTCCAGTCATCTGATTACAGAGGCCCAGACAATAATTGAAGGTGGCTTTGGGTCCTCCGAGCAGGAGCTGGCGCCGACACCTGGTGGCTCGTTGGCGCCTCGAACCCTGGGCAGTTGCTAATGGACTGTGGCTGATGCTGGGACTGATTGGCTGCCGGCCCCAAGGTCCTCTGGGGGGAGCCTGGAAACTGTGGCCTGCAGCCTGGAGACACTGTCCCTTCTGCGAGCCACAGGGGGCTCCCGGTTCATCCAAGGCAGGAGCAGCTCTGGGCCCACGGGGTGAGGGGAGAGAGCTGTGACCCTCCCCTGCCCCACCCACTGAGATAGGATGCAAGATGAACCTTCCAGAATGTGAAATTTTAAAAGTGGTCAAAAGGCTGATTCCTCACTTCCTCTCCCATTGCTTGCCTGCCCCGCTCTCCCGCCCCTGGCGGAATGCTAGTGGGATGAAGAAGAACGCTCAGGTGTCCTTAAACTCGGCATTGGGCCGAGACAAACCAGTCGCTATCACTCCCCAGACAACAGAGAGGACACGAGCCTTCCGGCCGCTGCTTTCCAGAGGCAGGACACAGCGAAGGCGCAGAGGCCAGAGCATGCAGGGATAGCACCAGGGAAGGTTGCGTATTAGGGTTGAGAGGCTGGAGGAGCAGGCCCCAAGAGCAATACAGAAATCTCAGACTTTAGCTGCTTGGCGATAGGGAGCCATTGAAGGCTTCACAGGGAGGGCAGGAGAAGCACCTGCAGTTTGTCCGAACCACGGAGCTGTCCTAGGCATATTCGTCAGGGTAAAAGGCAAATACAAGGTTGAAGCATCTGACTTTTTCCTAGGACACCCAATATTTATGCACTTTGTTCATCACCCAAATTTTATTCATTTACCCAAAGAGTGTGAAAAAGGCGCATTAGGAAACTGGTGTAAATTCAGAGCAAGTCACCATGGTAACCTGATTAGCAGCTAAATTAAGTTCATGATTAAGAAGAAATAAATAAAAATAACCCACTTTCTTGACTAGGGCTACCCACTGGCGAATGCTGAGACCTTGGAGAGCCTGTGCCTGGATTGCTGGGGTCAAGGAGGGAGGCACAGAAGCGAGAGACTGTGCGTTAACCCTGCCTGGGCGTTGGTGAGGCCCCTGGCGGCCAAGTCGGGGAGTGCAGCCTACGCCTCTGAAGATGTAAGCGAAGATTTTCATAAGGGGCGGTCCCTCACAGGGTGTCTTCCCCAAGCCCTGACCCAGCCTTCTCTTGTCTGAGCATCTCTTCCACGGTCCGCTGCCCCTCCGGTACTAGGACTCGGTGTGCTAGGTGCTGGGTACCACCACATGACTCAGAACTGATTTTGGTCCTGGAAGGGCCCAGTTTAGGCAGGGCGTGATAAAGGGAGGTCAGTGTAATGCTATGGAAACATGACTAGCCCTGAGGCTTCCTGGAGGCGGTGATGCCTGAGAAAGACAGGTGTGTGACAGCCAGGCAGTGCCTCATTCAGGGGAGTAGTCTCAGCCTTTTTTTGGAGTCCCCGCAGGCCGTTGGTACCCCACGGCTGGCATTGCCTTTGGTCCTGATGAGGGATCTCCCTGTGCTGTTAGCACATCGCAGGGATGGAGAGGCCGATGCAAAGAGGAAAATGAGCCTCCCACTGGCCCTTTCAAGCTCCTCCTGGGCAGACCGGGCTGTGCAGTGGTGACAGTCAAACAGGCTCTGAGTCCTCCTCCTGTCACTGTGTGAGCTGTGGCCTCCCGGGAGTCATCTCACTTATTTGAGACTCACTGTCACTGCCTGTGGAACGGGACGGAGGTGGTACTAGCCCCTACTTCGGAAGGTTACCCTGGAAGGCAGCAAGCTGGTGCAGGTTGCTCAGTAAGACCCTAGCTGCTGCTAATTTCACTTTCACTACCTGGGAAAGTCGGCCAAGACTGTGGAAGAAGAGAAGCTGCTGTGGGGGAGGGAGCAGACTTGACTGAGCTCCCAACTGATGCTACAGCTGAGGCTCCTTTATTGCCTACTTCCACTCAGCCGGGGCTGAGCAGAGGGCTGGAATGGGCGCGCTGGTCCCTCCCCACAAGATGTGATGCTGCCAGCAGTGACTCTGTTCCTGGGGTGCCCCAGGAGCCACGCCTGAAACTTTCCTAGAAGGGAGCTGCTGTCTGAGACTCTTCCTCCCACTCTCCCTCCTTTCCCCTCTCCTCTCGCAGATTGCAGGCCCATGTCTCAAAGTCTCCCCTGCCTCTTCCTGCCCCCTCTCCTCTAGACAGCTGTTTTCCCAATAAGTCTCTTGCTTTGGCATTTGCTTCTCAGAAGACCCAAAACGAGAGGGTCAGAGGGAGAATCTCACAGGTGGGTGGCAGTGAGGTGGAAATGAGACCCCACAGCGAGTCACAAAGGTGAAGTGTCAGGGTATTCAGAGCTTCAGTGTGTGCATGTGTGCATGTACATGCCTGTGCACTGTGTGTACATGTGCATATGTGCATACATGTACATGTGCATGTGCACTGTGTGTGTGCACCACAGCCCTCTGCGCATGCTTGCACCACGGCATTGACTATATTGACGGGGCACAAAGTCAGTTTCTACCAGAGGACGAGCCGCTCAGTCTGTTCCCGGCCCTGAGCCTGCAGAGGCCTCCCGCCGGTCAACTCAAACGCCCGAGTGCCCTGGGACCCGTCTAGATCGTGCGTTTTTCTTTGAAGCAATTTTGTTTTCATTTGCTGGTATTTCAAATGGCATCATGTGCGCTTATTTTGGCTTTTTCCATCCTTCGTTTCTGTGACGGAGACACACACGCACAGATCCATAAGTCAATCTTCACGCCCACATAGAGGGGAGACGCGCTTCATAGACACCACACCTGCCAGCGGGCCCTCTAGCCACCCCGCCCCCACGCGTGCCAAGCCCACACCATGCCCTTTCTCGAGAGGAGCTCAGTCTCTCAGCTCAGCTGGACTGGATGCATCTTTCTGGGTGCTCTCCTCCTCTCCCCCCACCTCGAGCTCCCAGCTTCTCCCCCATCTCTCCCTCCCTGCACCGCAAGCTCAGGGAAGCTGCAAACCCAGCCCTTACATCAAAAGGGAACTTGAAAAATACTTGGAGCAAAAACTGCTAACTGTGCATCCTTGCTCCGTGCTGGCTCTGATATTAAATCAGGAAATGGCACTGAACAGCCGCTCCAAACACAGAAGCAGGGTTGTCAACACAGAAACCAAAAGCAATCTCTAATGGGAGAGGTGAAAGGGAGCTGGCGCAAGGCCGGGATGGGGGGCTGAGACCAGCACCGGGGTTCCGAGCTCAGGCTGCCCATGTGGGCTCTCCGGCTGCCGGGATGCAGTGGCCCACGGTCCTGGCCCGGTGTGCACCTGGTCTTCATGAGAGAGAATTAGGCGTGCTGGTTAAACACCTTTCACTGCTGCTCTTCATTTCCACGGAGAACTTACTGAGCACCTGCAATTTGCTTGACAGTGACCCAAAAGAAGCTGTGTCCTCTGTGGAGATCATCTAACCCTTAGCACAGAGGGCTGACTCTTTGGCCTGGCATTCGCCCCTGCAGAGGCCTGAGGGTTAGCTCCTGCCTCTCCGGGATGTTCTCCCAGCGCTTGGGATGCTGCTTCTACTCTGTGCCTTTTCCTGGGCTGGGTGAACTACTAGGTCTTCCCATACTTCTCTGTCTAACAGCTTTCTGCTCCCCCTCCAAAGCCCCAGTTCACGGCCACCTCCACTCTGCAGCCTACTGCCAACTCCTCCCCACCCCTGCGGGTCATTTGCTTGGGGCCTCCAGCTCTGGACTTAGCACCACCATCATACTACCTCTCCGGCTGCAGGGGGTGTGCAATTCCTCGGAGGGGAAGAAAGCAGCAGGTGCATCCTAGAGCCCTCTTTCCCCAGCGCTGGTCGCAGAATTGACATAAATAGAATTGTCATAAAAATGAAAAACCAGTTACTTTCACATATTTTTTTTTAAGATTTATTTATTTATGCACACAAGAGCTGGGGTACAGGCCAGAGTTGTGGGAGGTGAGAGGATTCACCAGAGACAGAGTGGGGAGCAGAACAGGCAGATGGACTGAAACACACTGCTGAGGGGAGCAGCAGGCGAGGCAGGAGAGATCCGCCGCGCCATGTGGGTTCCCTCCCTGGCCAGGGATCGAACTTGCGAGCTGCTGTGCCGCAGATGCTTCACCTGCTCAACCCGCTGCGCCACTGAGGAGGCCCTACTTTCACATATTTCTGATGGGGAATTAGATACGTGCCATCTTATTGGAGGCTAATCTGATAGTGTTACTATTACAAATGTACTCACCTTTCAATCTAGCATTTTCAATTCTTATATCTGTTCTGGACAAATATTTGCACACATGCAAAATAGAACGTGGCGAAAGCCCGTGGTCGCTGAATTGTTTGTCATTGTGAAAGAGTGGGAATAGCTAAAACATCAGTGCGAGACTGGACAGAAAACTACAGGACCTTCGGTGGCTGGAATGGCGTGAAAGCAGATCTCCGTGTAGTGACACAGAAGGTGCTGAGTAAAAGTGAAAAACAAACTGCGGTTCTAGACAGAGATGTTAAAACTACGTTGTTGCAGGTTTTTTTTTACAGTAGTCTTCTAGATTTTTTATAATTCATTCTTAGAAGGAGAAAGAGAAGCAAGAGTTTGAGTGACTGTAGCAGCTCCTGACGTTTTGAAATAAGCCTGGCTGGGACACAGTCAAACAGCATCATTGCTTTCATGGCCCACAGTAGGTTGTGGTAGAGGGTGTTACCTACGTCCCCTGTACCCAGAAGCTTGCTTCCTAAGCTTTGACGAGCACGCATGGGTAGCTGGACCCTGGGTCCTCTAGCGCACCCAGATAAGGGGAGGAAGGAAGGGGGAACCAGCGGGATAGGATCCCTCAGATGACCCAGCCTTTTTCTGAGTTGGTTCTTGGAGTGAAAGGGAGGGAGTGAAGATGAGTCCAGGAGTGGTTGTTGATGAGGGGGCAGGGGAGCGCTGGAGGGCATGAGGAAAGGCCGAGGGTTTGGGACTTCCTGTTGCATCAGCGTTTGCCGAGCTGGTGACTTCATTTGTTCATCCTGCCACAGTTCCTCCCGGTGTGGGCATGCGCTGGCCACCTGGGGACACAGGGATGACTGACCGAGTAGCCTTCTCTAGGAGCTCATGGTCAAGTTCCACGTAGTTTCTCAGAGTGTGTTGCTGCGACCCGTGCGTCATGGTGAGCCGGAAAACTTAATGTGCGAATTTGGGTATTGCCCTTAGACCTGTAAGGTCAGACTGGGGCTCAGGCACCTGTGTGTGTAGCACTTTTTAATGCACGGACTAGCTGACCCTGGCATTCCCTTGACCTCTCTGTGTCATCTCCTAAGGCCTCTCCCGAGCACGACGTCTACCCTGGTCCGGTTTCAGCTGTCCAGCCCGGCCAGCTGACTCTGCGAGGTGCCCAGGACCCTGCTCTGGCTCCTGAGCTCTCTGGCTCTTCTCCCACCTCCCCTCTCAGGTCCAGCCCCAGACGCTCTGCGGCCATGGAGGAGCCAAGACCAGCTCTTCTGACCAAGCCTTTCAGAACCAAGAGATGGACATACTGCAGGCAGGAGGTGGCTTGCGTGGAGGAGTGGAGCTTCCATAGGCTGTGGTGTGGAAGAACTTTCAGGAGGCAGTGAGCATAGGGCAGAGGGAGAGGGGTACAGTGAGAAATTGGGGGGCTGATTGGCAGGAACAGATCCCTCGGGGGCTGGAGGACTTGCCAAGTTGATGACCCCCCTAAGCAGCAAAGGAATTGGAACTAGAGATGGGGCCTGGGGTGTTAGGTAAAACGATGAGATTCATGGACCGTGAAAACTGGCTCCCCTGTCCTGTGGGATAAAAGCCAAGTCAAGGCCTCTGTCGCTGCCCAAGCAGAAGACGGCAGCACCACAAGGGTGAAGGCAATGGACGGAGATACAGACCTTGAGTGGAGTGAAGGACGACTGGGTGAAGGTCTGGCTCGGGGAGGTGACTGCCTCAGCCCAGGGGAGCAATGATGAGGCTTCAGAGTCTCTAAGGTGGGCCCTGGGGTCACTGGGGGGAGGGGGGTGCAGGGAAGGGTCCTATTGGCTACCAGCAGCTCTCAGGGCACTGATGTCTGTCTCTTTCTCTCTCTCCTGTATTTAAGAGATGAGCTCATGGATGGACAGATGGATGCAGCTGAAGGCCAAACTCAGGGCAGAGGCAACACCAAGGATTAAGGTCAAGATCAAAGGTTGGGCTGAGGCCAGAATGAGCCGACACCACACAGCCACTGTCTTTGCACCCACTTTGGTCCCTCTCCCACCCTCAGGGCACACAGTCTGGGGAAAGGAAAGTGATGCAGGAAGGCATGTTAACCCCCATCCTTAAGACTGGGCCCTTGGGGAGACTTGGTGCTTAGTGGAGGGGCAGGGAGACCTGGATGGAAGCATTCGTTTTGCGGGGAAATGAAAATCCTGACCCAGGGACCAGCTGGAGGACGGCAGAGACACCCAGATCCCCAGATGCCATCTGTCCAGACAGAGACCACATGCATCTGTGTATTCAGAGCCCTGGACACAGGACAAGAGTTGTGCTTCTACTACTGCAAAACTGAAGAAACACTCAAGATGAAGACTATTAGGACACTGATCGGTCTCTATTTACCTACCTAACTGCCCGCCCACCTCTTAAATAAGCACGATATTTGTTGCTACCTTCTCATGACCTTCTACAGTCATGAGAATTGAAGGGAAAAAGAATGCTGAAGTATTTTTGCAGATCCCCCTGCAGATGGAAATCACTTGTCATCAAGGATCCCGTCTCTGTTGGAGGCAAACTGCCCACTGGTTGTTTAATGCAGTGCTGTCCGTATGGAGCAGAATTTAAGTCACAGATGTAATTTAATGCTTTCTAGAATTCACATTAAAAGAAAGTAAAAAATCATTTCAATAAAAAGCTCCTCCTTCCAAGGGTGTGCGGGGAGGTCCCTAAGACCCAGAGAAAGGGCCCTGAAAAGTGGGGGTGACTCTGACTTTCTACTGGGACCCACTAATTCCTTTGTATGCTTGAGGCCACCAGGACCTACAGCTCCAAGAATGCCTTTTTGAAAGCACTGGGCTGGAATCAGGGGCAGGGAACAGTGGAAGGGACAGACGCCTTGGGAAATCGGAAGAGGTTTTCTTGTGCACTCCAGACCTTGAGATGCTCAGAGGGAGCAGGGAGCAGCAGCCACAGAACCCCCAACCACTGAGCCGGGCACAAGTGGCAGAGCCCTCTGGGCTCCTTGCAGGAGGCAGGAAAGCTTAACACCTGGGTGGTACCAAGGCAAAAGGTGGGCTCCTAGGGGTCTGATGACTCAGCCTCCCCTTCCTCACCCCTGCAGAATTTGCCTGTGCATCCTCTGGCACCCAGAATACTACAACCTGCAACCCTCAGGGCTCTGAGGCTTGGAGTTAGGGTTCCTCCAGCATCTTAGCCAGGGCAGAGAACCTCTGTACTCCCTAGAAGAACAACTTTCTACCCACACTCTGCAGTGCCTCGGACAAGGCAGGGCATCCAAGATCACTGTAGCTAAAGAAACCCAAGGCCCCGCTTTGGGGGTTACCTGCTCTGCTCTGGGAGTGGGGAGTAGGGAGAAAGGTTTGCTTTTGGGTGAGGACTTGTAATTGTTGCAAAGGGCTGGAGAGGACAGACTGCTCCCTGCGCAGCTGACACTGGCTTCCTGCAAAGGAGGTTTGGGACGCTGGCTGTGCACGACTCCTGTTTCCCTGGCCCTTTGCTGCTTCCGGATCTCCACTTTCCCAGCACCCCTTCTCTCTTCTCTGCTCCCCTCCCTGAACCTTTAGGGTCCAGCTGCAAACCTACAGACCAGGAGCGTGCCAGGTGCTCTTGGAGTGCCAGGCACAGAGGGAGCCCTGGGCTCGGCTTCTGGAAGCAGAAGGCCATGTGGTTTGGGGAGACCCGAGGCAGGCGCAGGAACCTTTACTCTTCCCAACAGCGTGCCCCTTCACTCACCTCGGTTCCAACATTTTATTTTTGGTAGAGATGGCTTGGGGGTGGGGTGAGGAGCAGAGGCGCTGGCTGGGCTGCGGAAGCAGTAAAGAAACAGCCCTAGGGCAGGGGACCCTAAAACGAGCGGGGCACTCAGGCTAGTCCACCGGGAGAGCGGCCACAGAGGAGGCAGGCGCGGGCAAGGGGACAAGAGGAGAGCTGCTGCCCGCACAAGGCATGAGACCTAGGGCACCTCAGGCACCCGAAGATTGGGGAGTGCAGAGCTGGGACACTGGACCCGGCGCTTCCGTCTTGGTCCTCCACGGCGAAGGTCTGGCGGACCCGAGGGTCCAGACCGGCCTGGTCTGCAGCCCCTGGAGGCTCGCAGGAGGCCGCAGCCGAAGGGCTTTCTCAGGCTCGTCTCCTGCCGCGCAGAAGGAAGGCGCTGCTCGGGTACCGAGACGGCGGGGTGGGGCAAGCCCGGGATGGCACAAGCGCGCCCTGGCACCTCCAGTGGGGACCGTCGTCCGCGAAGCCCCGAGACACGAACTAGTGCTGCAACGGAACGGCCCCCGACGCGGGCAGACGCGACGCGGCCCCTTGCAGTGCGGTACCTGGCCCCGGAGCCCCACTTCGGCCAGGAGCGGGGCGCGACCCGGCCCGGGCTCTGCAGAGAGCCGGCCTAGTCGTTGCAGCGGCGAACACGCTTCGCGCGGAAGCTTGGAGACTCGCTTTTCCAGCGCTCGGGTGGCTGAGCCAAGTCGTTCAGTCCAAGTTTTAGTTAAAGTATATTTATTTTTTAAAAATAGGCAGCCCAAGACCACCCCCTCCCATCACGCTCACAGGGGCGCAAACACAGCGTTTGCAGGTTCATGGTAGGCAGATATTTTACTTTCTAACATGAGAAAGAGCCTGGCTGTGTCTGTGCCGTGTGGCCCCCAGGCCCTCCGCGCGGCGTCGGTCGCGCCGGTGCTGGCCGGGCCGCGGCCGGGCCACACTTACCCGGGGCAGCTGCCGCCGCCTCTCGCCGCGCCCCGCTGCAGACCAGACCCGGAGGCTACGCGGGAGGCGGGTCGGGTCTCCCGCTGCAGCGAATTTGCGATTTATCGGGTTTCTGCGCCCGGGCCGGCGTCTCGGGAGGAACCCGAGTCTGTGGAGTCTCTGGGGCCGGCGTCGGGGTCACCCGCGGTGCGCAGAGCCGGGTCTGGACGCCCCGCGCGGTGCCCCGGGCTCCCCGTCTGCGCTCAGGGAGGCTTCGCATTCGACAGCCCCGAGCCCCCTCGCTGTGGCATTTCTTCGCCTCGCCGTCAGCCCGGCTGGCCCTAGACCTTCCCGTGCGGGGAGCTGTCAAAGGGCGCCCTGCCCTCTCCCTAGCACCCCTAGAGAGGGGGCGCACGAGGGGGCTCAAGGGGAGCAAGGAGTACGGCGCTCCGGCTGAGCCGGAGGAAGCGACGCGAGGGTCTGCGCGTGGCTCGAGGGGAGCCTTTCCGTGCCTGGAAAGGCACTGTCAGGGCCCCTTCTTGGCCGGCGCTGGGCTGGGTGGGCCCGGACGACCCGCTGAGTGCAGGGTGCTCTGCCTCCGCCGCGGGCCGGGCGCTTCGGCGCCTTTGCGCGCAGTGACCACTTGGGGTCGCCCTTTGTGCCTGTTTGAGCTTCCCCGCGGCGGCTGAGGCCTGGCTCTGCTTAATCGTTACAAAACGTTCGAACAAAAACAGGGTCCGCTCGCCCGCAGCCGAAAGCCACCGCGAGCACGGTCCCGGGCTGGCCTCGGCCCCGAGCCTTGGGGAGCTCAAGGTTCCGCGCGGCCGGCTGGGGAGAGACAGTCGGAGGCCTGGGGCGGCCGCTCTGCGCTCCCCCTTTATCTTCTGCGTTTGTGGGTGGGGTGAGTGCGGGAGGCGCGGGCCGGGAGTCCCGGCTCAGCGCTCGGCCCGCACCCGCCGGGAGCGCCGCGGCCTCTGCCTGGCCCGGGGGAGGTGCCCTGAGACTAGAGTTGGATGCGAGCACAACTCCGGAGGCCCGGCGCACCGCAGCACCCCGAAGGGCGCAGACGTGCAGCGCCGGCATGCCCGGCACCCGCGGCCCGCAGCGGCGCGGCACACCGAGCGCCCCCGCCGGGCGGGGACGCCTGGGAACAAAGGGCCTCGGAGGTGCTGTCCCGGCGCTCATCCCGCGCCTCCCGGGGTGACACGAGCTGGGGTGAAGGAGCAAAGGGCCGAGGGCGAGGGGCGCCCGGCAGGGGTGGAGCGGTGGTCTGCTCTGGCGGGGGCGCGCGCCGAGGGCGGGCGGCGGGCCCGGACCTGGGAGGTGTGGGGGGCTGGGCCGGGCCGGCCGTCCCGCTCGGCTCCAGTCCTCTGCCAGGCCCCGCGGCTCCAGGGCTCCTCCGGCTGCCAGTCAGCTGACTCGGGGGGCGGAGGAGCTGTCAGGCGCGCCCCGCCCTGCGCTGCCCGGCCGCGGGGGCCGCGCAGCCATTGGCCAGCGCGCTGGGCCGCCCGGGCCCCCGCGCCCCGGTGACATCAGGAAGGCGATAAAAGGCCGCGGCGGCGCCGGATTCGGCACAGCTGCACCGCCGGGCTGCGAGCGGCTGCGAACGGGAGAGCCCGAGAGCCGGAGAGCCAGAGAGCGAGCGGCGGGCGCTCGCCCGGCGCCTCCCCTCCGCCCCGCCGCGCGCCCCGCTCGCCTCCGCACCCCCTCGCGGCGCGGCCCGGCCCGGGCCCCAGCCCCGAGCTCTGGGGCGGCGCAGGCAGCCTCTGGACTCTCCGGCGCGCCGCCGCGTCCCCAGACAAAGGCTTGGCCGGCGGCCCCGGCCCGCTGCGCCTCGGCTCCCGGTCTCCGGGGCTCGCGGCTCCTCGCCCCCGCTCTCGGCTCGGCGCGCCCCGGCCGGCCGCAAAGTTTCTCGGGCGCCAGCTACGCCTGCGCCTCGCGTCGGCGATGGCCGCGGAGCTGAGCATGGGGCCGGAGCTGCCCACCAGCCCGCTGGCCATGGAGTACGTCAACGACTTCGACCTGCTCAAGTTCGACGTGAAGAAGGAGCCGCTGGGACGCGCGGAGCGTCCGGGGCGGCCCTGCACGCGCCTGCAGCCCGCGGGCTCCGTGTCGTCCACCCCGCTCAGCACGCCGTGTAGTTCGGTGCCCTCGTCTCCCAGCTTCAGCCCGACCGAGCAGAAGACCCACCTCGAGGACCTGTACTGGATGGCGAGCAACTACCAGCAGATGAACCCCGAAGCGCTCAACCTGACGCCCGAGGACGCGGTGGAGGCGCTCATCGGTTCGCACCCGGTGCCACCGCCGTTGCAGAGCTTCGACGGCTTCCGCGGCGCGCACCACCACCACCACCACCACCACCCGCACCCTCACCACGCGTACCCGGGCGCCGGCGTGGCCCACGAAGAGCTGGGCCCGCACGCGCACCCGCACCCGCACCACCACCACCACCAAGCGTCGCCCCCGCCGTCCAGCGCGGCAAGCCCTGCGCAGCAGCTGCCCACCAGCCACCCGGGTCCTGGGCCGCACGCGGCGGCCGCGGCCACGGCGGCGGGCGGCAGCGGCAGCGTGGAGGACCGCTTCTCCGACGACCAGCTCGTGTCCATGTCGGTGCGCGAGCTGAACCGCCACCTGCGGGGCTTCACCAAGGACGAGGTGATCCGCCTGAAGCAGAAGCGGCGGACCCTGAAGAACCGGGGCTACGCCCAGTCGTGCAGGTATAAACGCGTCCAGCAGAAACACCACCTGGAGAACGAGAAGACGCAGCTCATTCAGCAGGTGGAGCAGCTTAAGCAGGAGGTGTCCCGGCTGGCCCGCGAAAGAGACGCCTACAAGGTCAAGTGCGAGAAACTCGCCAACTCGGGCTTCAGGGAGGCGGGCTCCACCAGCGACAGCCCCTCCTCTCCCGAGTTCTTTCTGTGAGTCGCGGCCGGTCCTGGCCCCCGCCCTTGCCCTAGCCCGGACTCCCCGCCCCGCGCCCCCAGCCCTGGACTGCCCCGGACCCTGTCCCTGCCACGGCCCCAGCCTTGACCTGTTTGACTGGAGGGAGAGGGAGGAACGGCGCGCGGGACGCGGGCGACGGGAGGGCGCGCGGGCAGGCAGGGGACGTTGGCCGAGGCGAGAGGGGCGCGCGCCAGCGCCGCCTCCTAGACTTGAGTGGAGCCAGGGCGAGCCGAGGCGGGTGGGAAGCCCCAGAGCAACTTTCCTCCGGGCTGGAGGGCGGCGAGGCGGAGTCCCGAGGAGTCGCCAAGGCCGTCTACGCAGACTCCTGGCTTTCTGAACTTTGCGCGTTAAGCCGGGGCCGCTGCTCGCCGCCCGGAGCGCAGTGCAGCCCAGGAAGAGAGCAGCGAGCAGACGAGAGGCGAGGGACCCTGGCGTCCCGCGGGCGCGAGGCGAGACTGAGCAAAGGAAGGACAGACGGCTCGGTCTGTCCAGGGCCCGGAGAACACTGGCTCTCTGCCTCAGTTAGGACGTTCTGCGCGCAAATCTCATCAGTTTTATTGCCTGCTCGATTATATAGAAAAATACGAAAATCTGCATTAAAAATATTAATCCTGCATGCTGGACATGTATGGTAATAATTTCTATTTTGTACCATTTTCTTGTTTAACTTTAGCATGTTGTTGATCATGGATCATAACCCCGTATTTCTTTAAGTGAGAAGGGATCGCAGTTCGGAAACTTTCTCCCGCGGTGCTGGCGGGGTTTCCACCCGGCTGTCCCGTCGGCTTGTAAATACCCGCCCCGCCAAACCGCTGAGAGAACGTGGCAGCAAGCTGAGCGTCTTTGTCTGGGTTTATTATGATGATGGCAAACATTTATTTTTTTGTAAGTGAAGAAAAAGTTCCGGGCATTTTGCATCAGAAAACAACTTTGTCTAGGGACACCCTTGGAAGTGGCATCTTTTTCACCCGGCCCCGTTTGGTCTTCTTTCCCCTCCCACTTTAGTTTAAAAATTTATCCTTCTTGAAGGAGGACTGGGGTCCCAGTCGGAGCACCGGGGCAGGGCAGCTGCGGAGTTCTGCTCCCCCAAGTTAGGGAGGGTCCTCTCTCCCAGTCTGGTGTTGTGGCTAAATTGACACCCGTCACAAGTAGAATGGACAACGGATCTGTTTGCTTTTCATTGCAACCAGAAGCCCCCCCACTCCCACCTGTCCCTTGCCAGCCTCCAGGTGCTCACTCTGTGCCGGGGCCACTTTGTCCATCACTCTCAGTTGAGCAGCTTCGGCCTGGCGAGTCTTGGGGCTTCCCAGCGGGACCGAACTTGTGTTGAACAAACCACCGCGCTCAGAAAGGCTCAGAATGTATCTGAAACCAAACATTGGCAAGTAATTTTGCAACTTTCAAGAGCGTTCTTTAGACCAACAAGTTAAGTGTGTTTCTTTCCCTGCTTTGGAGATAGCGGGGACTAATTGGTGGCGTCCGTCCTCCCCCTTCAGTTGTATAATAGTTATAGGGAAACCTGGGTGTTTTTCTTTATTATTACCTTTTTTTTTCCTGCAGGTCAGTAAAAGGATTTAAGTTGCACTGACAAAAATACCAAAATAAAAGCGTATTTTTTAGTTCCCCTTTGAAATTGCTGGCGCTGCTGGCCAGATGCATTTTTGAGTTTGTATTAGTTGATAAATTAACAGTAATAACAAGATTGTATGAACCGCATGGTGCTTGCAGTTTTAAATATTGTGGATATTCGTCCTGCATCAGAAACGAGCTTTGGTTTTTACGGATTCAACTGTGTTGAAATCAAATTTGCTGCAACAGAAATTGTTTTTATTTCATGTAAAATAAGGGATCAATTTCAAACCCTGCTTATGATATGAAAATATTAAAACCTAGTCTATTGTAGTTTTATTCAGACTGGTTTCTGTTTTTTGGTTATTAAAATGGTTTCCTATTTTGCTTATTAAAACCATGGAAATGGTGTTTATTTAGAGGAATCTGCGCTCACCTGACTGTGACTCTTCTCTTGCCTCTTCAAGGTTAGCTCCAATTTTCTGTCACTTTTACCCCCCCTGGCCAATGAAGAAACTTACTAAATCCATGCAGATCTCTCCCTTGAGTGTGTGAGTGTGTGTGTGTGTGCGCGTGAACCTCAAATGTGTTTTCTGCTTCTCACCGCAGGTACAGGCAGGCCAGGATCGAGTTTGTGAGCAGAGAGGGAGGTGCATGGGGGGCTTTGGGGTGATAGCCAGAGCCCAGGACCCTAGGAGCTAGCACCCTGATGGGGCAGTGGGCTCAACAGCCCTCTCCTGCTTGCCCTCAAGCCTGGGCTGCAATGCCCTCAACTTTCTGGAGCTGCCCAGAACTGGGAGCCTCCTCTGAGTAGAGGCCCAACTCTCCCTCAGGGCTTGCAGAAGAATTCAGCACCAGACTCTGCAGACTTATTTCCTGGGGTGGTGTGCACACGGCATGCCTGCCACTCAGGCCTGGAGCCCTCATCCCAAGGAAAGACATGGCATGCTGCAGGCCAGGATTTCAGTGGCTCCCCAATTCAGGGGTTAGGGGAGGTCGAGGGCTTTAGTCTGTTGCAGCGGCTCCAGCTCCAGCCTGGAGGTACTCACCTGGGACGCCTTCCAGAACCTTTTCTTTCCCTGACTCTTAGATGAGCCCACCTCGGTCTCCCCAAGGCTTGCTGGGCTTCCTTGAAATCCTGTGTCTCACTTAGGGTTGGCCTCAGACCCCTCTAAGAGTCAGAGCTGGGACACCTCCACCCCTAAGTCCAAGAAGAGTTCCGCACCTTTGGCAATGGCTGGGTCCTAGGTGCTCTGGTCTCCCCAGACCCAATACCTGCCGCCAGTGAGACTCAGCTGTCCATCCCTGGGGTCCTCTGGCCTGGGGTTTCTAACATGAAATTTCATGGGGGAAGTGCAGGACACCGAAGCAACAGACCTAGCCAGAAACCAGAGCTGGGCAAAGCCTGGGAGAAGGAAGGAGAAGGACACCAGCAGGGAATTGGTTTTGGCTTTGGATTCTGGAGGCCTGGGGGTGGAGGTAAGTGTCTGGCAAATGTGGTGCTGGGGAATCCAAAATGTAAGGATACAAATAATATTAGCAGCCATTTATATTGAATAACATTTGGTGTCATTTAGTAGGAGAGATTGGAGACTTTCCAATAAAAGTCAAAGACCCAGTTTCTTTCAGCAGCTCAAAGGGCTTTAAGGCGGGGAAGGCTTCGCCTGTGCCCTGGGAGGCGGCTGCGGCGGAGAGCGTCGCTGTGGAATAACAGTCTGTGTTCACCCGGGTAGAGAGCACGGGGTATGGCTGATGCGCAACTGCGTGTGCCAGTGCACACGGTGGGACTTGACAGAAGCATGCCTCCTGACACAGCTGAGTCCTCTTGGACAGCAAGGCCTGGGTCAGTTGGCACTCTGGAAGAGAGCCCGCTGTGAGAGGCAGAGGCAGGAGTCCACCGGCTGAGACCTGATGCCCTCTCAACCATCCCAGCCCCAGTCTCCTGGACTCAGAGAAAGCCTTCCTCCTTGGGAAGGGTTGCAAACTTCCAAGCACTGCTTTTCTTCCCCCAGACCAACCACAGAGGCAGACCCCATCAAGCTGACCCCGAATGACATGGAGGCTCAGGCCTGTGCATTGCTTCTCTGAGACGCTGACAGTCCCACGACGCAGCTCTGGCAGCACACGGACACACAGACACGCAAACACCCACACGCTGCACCCACACAGCTGCCCTTGCCGACGCAGCCCGTGTCCGCACCCACCCACCACCGTCTGAGCACTCGCGGGCCAGCCCCGGGCGCGCAGCGAGAGCCGGCAGAGTCCGCCGCTGCGCACCGGAGGAGGCCGGGCCTCCGCAGCCTCCCGGGCGGCTCCCACACCAGGCAAGCCCCGGCCTCGTCTCTGCCTGCAGCCTGCTGCCGCGACCCGCCGGACGCCTCACGCTCGGCGCCCTCAAGCCCAGCCAAAGAGCTGAGGCGACAGACTCTCTCTGCTCGCCCCTCACCGCACATTGGGTTTCTCTCCCCAGGCTTCCAGCGGTTCGCCAGCTCCCCGCGCTCTTGCACGGACCGGGGGGGGAGGAGGAACCGTCCCGTGCCTGGCATCGCCCTCCCCTGCACGGGCCCGCGTGGACAGGCAGGCGCTGAGACACACCTGGGCGCACCCAGGAGACACAGGCCCCGACGGTGGCCGCGCCAAGTCGTGCCCGGCTGCGGCGGCCCTTCCCGAGCACAGCCCGGCTCTTGCGACCTGGATCTCGGTGGCGGGAGGCTGTGCCGGCCGCGGTGTCGCTGCCACCTCCAGCGAGGCTCCGGGGCCTCTGAGCCCCACCAGTGCCCGAGGGGTGGAGGCATCAGCGCCCCCTCTCTCCTCCCGTCCCCTCCCATCCTTTCTGAGCCTTTCTCCTAGCTCTTCCTTCCTAGATTCTTTCGTTTCAGAAAACTTTCTCCTTCATTTCCCCCTTTTGCTTTTCCCCGCTGTCATTACCCCCACACGCAGCGTGGCGGGGTAGGCAATGCGCAGTGGAAGAGGAGTTTGTGGCGCCTATTAATTGTGCACGCGGACCGGCAGAGAAGATGCGGGTCTGGCCCTGGGCGTCTTGCACACACAGCTCGGGCTGGTGCTGGGGCCCTGCTCGGGGCTCCAGCTTCGAGGGCTGCAGCGAGCCAGCCTTTCCCCTCCCTCCTTCTGCGGGTGGCAGGGCTGTCTGGGATTTGCCGGGAGGAAGGTCTCTGCTGGCGGAAGTGCGGGCAAATTTCCTTTCTGGAGAAAGGGTTTTGCGGAGAAACGGGCTGAGATTCCTCTTTCAGTCACAGCCAGACTTGCTTCAGTCCAGGGTGTCTGGGCATTCTGAGGCTGGACGATGCCCCTTCGCCGTCAGAGGGGACCGGCTCCCACCACCCGGGCAGCCTGGAGCTTCCTGGGCGCGGCTTGCAGTGGGAGCCGCTGGGTCCTGCACGGGACACATCAGAAAGGGCATCTGGTTCATTCTGTGACCTAGAGCTACACCTTCAGCAACTTCAGGCAACCCTCCACCCCTCACCCATCCATCCCTACTTTCTTTCTCTCCAGGCCAGCAAACAGCTGGATTTAGAGATTGTGTTTGCTCCTTTGCAGCCTTTCAGATGCAAAACCTGCATTCAGAGACCTTCTGTTTTCAGAAAGGAAAACCTAGAACAGGCTTCTTGCTTAACCCTCCCCTCTGCAGCAAGCAGTCTGAAGGCCTGGCCTCTCTTCTGGGAGGCAGTAGTGTTTGGACTTGTTATCTGAGGAAGGAAGGATAAGCGGTCTCTCTGCCCTCCCACATCCCCCCCACCAAAATAAAAGCACTCCAATAGCAATTTCTGTGGACAGGGCCTTTTCTAGTGCAGCTCTCCTAAAAGAAGTCACTCTGTCTAAAGGGCTGCTCCGGTGCTTGTGCCCAGCACAGTGCTCTCAGGAGACTGTCAACTTGCAGAGAAGGGAGAGGCCTGTGTCCCGGATGTCAGAAACAGCTGGCTTGTGACTTCCCAGGCTGGTGCTTTCCTGTCCCTAGAACTAGCTCCTGTTGGAGAAGGTCCATCCTTTCTACAGTTCCTGCTCCTGGCAGCAGGTGTCCAGACCCTGGGGAGCACATATTCTCCACGCCCTGCAAAGCCTGCCCGTGTCTCCATGCCATCCTCAGCACCTGTAGCTGCCTCCTTGCCCTGCCCACCTGCTCCCTGTTCTACAGGCATTTTCCTTGCCTTATGTGGCTTCTTAATACCCTTGTCAGTGTTCTACACATATTATCTTAAAAGATGCATTGCGATAAGAAAATTGGCACTAACTATTCTCACTAGGAAGAAATTAAATCTATGAGATCTGTTGCTGCTTCAGTGGGGAAAACCACCTAAATTAATAATAAGGATTTGTTCTGAAGCAAAGTCAGCTTTAGCTGCTTCTCGGCTTTCTTCGCATGCAAAGTTACTTTCATGTAAAATAGGACCATTCCTTACACTGGTCTTTTTTATTAGTTCTAAAAAGGGGTGGTGTCCTCAGGCTGGTGGCAGTGGGAGGAGGCCTGGTACTTTCTGGAAAAAGCCAGTTTCAGGATGAGAAGGGACCAGAAGCCCACAGACCCAATGCTTATATTGTGTTTTCTGTTCTTGGAGTCCTGCACATTTTACCTTCGCTTGCACTTCTGGGAAAGGGACGGGGTAGAGTGGGGGGAAGCAAAGAGCTGGGGGTGGGGGGTGGGCAGGCAGGCAGTGAACCTGGCTTGTGACTCCATGGGAGTCAGGAACAAGGCTGCCTGGGCTCATGCTCATGTTCTCATGTGTGCTGACACGCTCATCACCTTGGCCCTGCCAGGTGCCTGCACCAGGCCGTCCTGAGGCTGGGCTGTGTCTTTCTGAGGCTGATGACCCCTTTGCTGTCAGAGGGGACTGGCTCCCACCACCAGGGCAGCCTGGAGCTTCCTGGGTGCAGGCTTGCAGGGGGAGCCACCTGCTTCCATCTGGCCACATCTGGAAGGGCATTTGGTTATTCTGGACTGACCTGGCCAGGACTCAGCTGGGCCTGTGCTGAGAGGGTGGTGAGGGCTGCTCTCCCAAGGAGGAGCTCAGCATCCGCCTCCTTCGTGTCCCGGGAGCTGGAGCTGGCACGCTCGGCTCTGCCCACTGCCAAGGGCAGGTGGGCACAGAGCCGCAGAGGGGTGGCTGAGTCACCAGGGTGGGCCCATCGTAGTTCACTAGACTCTCCGAGGCGTGGGCTACTGCTGTTTACATAGGTCAGTGATGGACCAGTAGGCCCAGAGTGGTCATTTCTTTCTTGCTCGGTGTCGGTGGAAGATCTAGAACTCGAATACCCACCTACAGGAGGCCAGACTTTGCAATTTGCCACACTCCATGAGACCATGATTCTTTATCTGGACATGGCGGGCAAATGGGAGAGAGGCACACGGGGGAGACAGGAGGGTTGGGAAAATGCTTTTGGGGGGACAGCTTCCCTTCTAATTCTCCTTTCAGAGGCAGTCTCTCTCTTGGGGGCACACTTAGTGCTCTTCAGCCACCTACACGTGTGTGTGCAATTGCACATGCACTCACATGTATCCACACCTAGGTGTGTACATCCAAATGCTCATGCACAGAGTTAGGACTTGCGGGACAAATACAACCAGGCAGCAGAGGGAAATTGCTGCTCTGCCTCCCGTTCTCATCTCACAGAGGTGCTGCCGGGGTCCAGAGCATGTGCATGCACATGTGTGTGCACACGCGTGTTCATCAGCAGCCCTCTCCCCTCTCATCTGCTGTCAGTGATATATATGTATCGTCATCACGGCAAGTGTTTAGGAAGAGTCAGCCTGTCGGTGAGGCAGTTTGGACGGAATCATCCGTAGCTTCACCAAAGCTGTTTCCAGTGTGATATCGAAGCTTTGGACCTGCACAGAGGTGCACTGACATGCTTAGTGCAGGCACGGACACACCCATGTCACACACGCTCATACAGAGCCAGGAGTGCATGTGCACACACGCGCAAAGGCAGAACCTGCATGCGTGTCCTCAGCGCCGAGTGGACACTCCTGGACAAGTGCCTACACGTGTGTGTGCAATTGCACATGCACTCACATGTATCCACACCTAGGTGTGTACATCCAAATGCTCATGCACAGAGTTACCCCCTGTGCATAAAACTGTACAATCATGCACTTAGCTATATTGAGACTTACATGGAAACACAATTTATTACTTATGCAGGTACATTGTCACAAAATGGATATTGATCCGTGCACATCCCCACGTGCTCGTGCACATACACACACACAAACACACGTTGGCCTTCACGTTCACTCACACACAGACGCCGTGTCATGAGTACAGCATGGCACTGGTGGGGTTAATGGAAACCCACACTCCCATAAATATTTATATGGAGCACTCAAGCTCTCTAAGTGGGTGCAGGAAACTCTCCCCAGCAGCCCCTGTAAATCACGCAGCTGGTCTGTGTTATCTGTCAGATCCAGGACGGTGCCACGCAGGTTTGCTCCAGGAAGGTGGCCACATACGTGCTGGAGTACACGGTCCTCTCCATGCCTAGCCGGGCGTGTGAGCAAATGTGCCAAAGCCCGTCTAGGGCTCCTCTGGAGCAGCAGAGAGGAAGCATTTGAATGGCTCTGCTGCTGCTGCGCGTGCAGTGGGAGAGGGAGCCCTTTCTGCAAATATCTGAGACTTGGCTTCTCCAGGGAAGACAGCAGTGACCCTGGAGGAACAGGACATGGGGCTGTGGCAAGGGTGAGGGTGCAAAAGAGGGGCGGGGGCCCTGGGCTGACCCGGGTTTGCTGGGCAGGGGCTCTAGCTTCTGGAGCTGCTCTCATCCACCCAATTTTGGGGTCCCAGGAGCCTCTGGAATTGCAGTTCTCCACAGTTGCAACGAACTGCGTTTGGAGGATACTCTGCTTTCAGTTCTGCTACCCAAGGTCATTTGTTCAATCACTGAATACACTGAATAGATATTTATTGTATGCCTTCCATATGCCAGGCACTGTGCTAAGTGCTGACAGTACAATGAGCAAATCAGAAACAATTATGGCAAACAAATCCTCATGGAGTTTGCAATCTAATGTGAGGGGGAGGGAGGAAAGGAGGGAGGGAGGGAGGAAGGGGGAGAGAGAGAGAAGCTAGATATTATGTTAATCGGTGTACAGTTCCAGAAAGAAATGCTGTGGAGGGAATCAACCTGACCCTCTAAGATCTATATAATAGTGATGGTGATATAGAGTGAGAAAAGTGATCAGGGAGGGCTTCCTGGAGGAAGAGATATCTGTGGTCTGAGCAGGCGTTATCCAGGTCAAATGAGTAGAGGGAAAAACTTCTAGGTCTAGATTTCTTTTAGATGTAATTAATTTTATAATAAGTTATTAGTAATGTTTGTTTCCTCTCGGATTTTCTCTCCCTCTACTTTCTCTCCTTGTTCTGTTCCCGCCACAGTGGCTGCTTTGCTGTTCCTGCAACATGCTACCTGCCGTCCTTGCTCAGGGCCTGTGCTTGAGCTCTCCCTGCCTGCACCCTTCTCAGCTCCTATAAGCCCTGACCCAGCGCTTCCCCCTCGGTAGGCTCAGCCTGACCATATTCTATGAAACTGGGCGCTCCTGACCTGACTGTTCTCCTCTACCCTTGCTCTTCTTTGTTTGTTTCCCTGCTGCACCTTAGAATCACCTTAGAACACTGCGGTATTTATTCACTTTTTGCTCATTTTCCACTTCTTCCTGCCAGTGCTTATGATCTACGGGGTCAAGGTGTGGGGACTTGTGTGGGGAAACAAAACAAGGATTTTGTTTCCTGATGTTCCTGCACCCCAGATGGGGGCTGGCACGTAGTAGGGCCTCAATAACCTAGTCATGGTTTGATTGCTTAGATGACTGTGCATTGAGTAAAATGTAAAGAAGACTTTCATAAATGTTATTTCATTTCTTCTTTTACATATCAACGTCTCCTTCCTTCCTTCCTTCCTTCCTTCCTTCCTTCCTTCCTTCCTTCCTTCCTTCCTTCCTTCCTTCCTTCCTTCCTTCCTTCCTTCCTTCCTTCCT
>JAGFMF010011769.1:5824348-5864677 GCA_019455555.1 Galemys pyrenaicus
CCTCCCTCCCTCCCTCCCTCCCTCCCTCCCTTCCTCCCTCCCTCCCTTCTCCTTCCTTCTCCCTCTCTCTCTCTCTCTCATCATCTGCCTGCCTGTCTGAGTATATCTATTAACCTATCCAGTTTTTAACGACTCCTTATAAAATACATTACTACATTTTTTTAAAGGATCGCTTCATGTCACCCTGCATATTCCTGAATACCTCGGTGATGTGCTTTGCACACATTTTGTTTGATGACTGACATCAGTCTGAGAGGCGGGTGAGGGAGCAGTGCAGTGGGACTCAGGGGAGGTGGAAGGGGGGTTCCGGGCCAGGGGACCCACCTGCTCCAGCTCCCTGGCCCCCCATTTTATCCTTCCCCTGCTCTAATCTTACACAGGGGGAAATAAAACAAAACACAACTCCTCCTCCCTATTGCTTTCTGAGCTGAGAAGAAAGCTTCCTAAATACTTTGTCCCCTTGACAAGTTATTTTTAAAAAGAAATAATGTCTCTAAATCCAACGTTTGTGATGATTTCTTTAAAAAAAAGAAAACACTCCACAAATCAACTGCTCTCTTGTTTTAAGCAATTGCTCGGGTTTGGAGAGCTGGCTGCTTGGTAAACACACTTTGTAAACAGCCAGAGAAGATTGTATTCAGTGTCCTCAAGTCAAAATCAGCCTTCCCCCAAGCTCCTGCTTTTTGTTTCACTGACGCTGGAAGAGCTCCCTGGAAGCGGGAGGAGATGAAGGGAGGCTGACAGAGCCTCCTTCCTGGAGGGCATTTCTTCCCCCAAATCCTACGCTGGGGAGTCCCAGCATGTCTAGGATCATCTTCCCCTGCTGTGCCTCCCCCATTCCTCCCCCACCCCAGCCTTCCTCATATGACTATTGCCTCTTCACCTGCTGGTTGGAAGGCTTTAGACCCATTTCACACCTAGGTAAACTGAGTCAGGGGACGCTTGTCTCCAAGCAGAGCTGGGAGAGCCCTATGTACCAACTGAACTCATAGAAGTCCTTCTTGTTCCAAGAAACCAGTTGATTTCTTGGGCATGGACCTACTCTCCTACTCTCCTATCCCCCCCCCCCCCCCCCCCCCCCCCCCCCCCCCCCCCCCCCCCCCCCCCCCNTCCAAGAAACCAGTTGATTTCTTGGGCATGGACCTACTCTCCTACTCTCCTATCCCCCCTCCCCACCCCCCCCACCCCCCAGGCCTTTTCCACCACCACACCTTGCTTTGGAATGTCCCAGCCTCACTTCCCAGAGCTTTATCAACTTGGCGCCCAGGCCCCACCCGCTCCTCTCAGGCCCCAGGGTCCTCCTTCAGAATTTACCTCTGACACTCACTGTCTTGTTTGCAACATCAAATTTGCCCCCGAGGACATCAGCGCTCCAAACTTCAGTTCCGCCTAAACATTGCTTTGGTAGTGCAAGAGGGTGAGCCCAGATTCTGGGGCAATTTGTAGAAGATCAGAGTAGAAATGAAGTGCAGCAGCAGCACCTGGGAAGTGTCTGTCCTGGCCTTCAGGGGGCTCCCCATGTTTGCTGCTCATCAGCCTGTCCAGCCTCTGTCTTCTTCAAGGTGACCAGAGACCCAACTTTCTCTGGATTTTGAACTTACAGAGAGTAGGAAAGGTGCTTATAATTTGGATTATAGACATCATGCATCTAAAATCCCTCTTTCTTTTGCTTCAGGTCTCTAAAATGGACGGGCCTGTTGAGTCCTTGTGGGTGTCCCGCCTTCCTCTCTGTTTGCATGAAGGAGGAGAATGCTTCAGAAGACAAGAAGGGCCCCCAAGTCCTGCTCTCAAAAAGCAGAAGCATTAGGCTGAAGTTCAGGAACTCGTTGATAAGTAACAGACGTTCATTCTGCTGATGGCAGACCTGTGAGCAGAGATTGGTCCTGGGGATTCCTTAGGGCATATTTTCCAAAAGGTGGTTTGTGTGTGGCAAAGGACCCAGATTGGGGTCCCTAAGATTCTACCATGTGAGACTCATTAGCTCTTGTCTTTGGTAGATACATCAGGGACTGTGGCCTTGAAGGTCCTTATTTGACAATTTCCACGTGCCTGGCACTGTTAAATGTTTTACAGTTATTAACTCACCATAACCCTCACCATACCCTATGGGGCAGGGGAATGCTGTTATCCCAGTTTTCTGCAATAGGAAATGGAATCAGAGAAGTTGAGTTACTTGACCGAGGATGCACAGCTAGTAAGTGGCAGTGCTGGGAATCAAACCCACGCTGTCTAAATCTGGAGTTTGTATTTCAACTCTGTACTCTTCTGAAGCTGGGGTTGGATGGTATGTGAGGTAGATTTTGCAACTGACTTAAAAAGTCTTCTAGGGCCTCCATGGTGGCGCAGTAGGTTAAGCAACACACTATGAAGCAAATGGCAGTCACTGCAGCATGAGTTTGATCCCTGCTGCCCACCAGGGAGGGGATCCACATGGCGCAGCAGACCTCTCCTGTCTTCCCCGCTGCTCGCCTCAGCAGTGTGTTTCAGTGGATCTGCCTGTTCTGCTCCCCACTCTGTCTCTGGTGACTCCTCTCACCCCTCACGTCTGGCCTGGACCATAGCTCTTGTATGTGTAAATAAATAAATCTTTAAAAAAATAAAAATAGTCTTCTAAGATTTTATTCAGTGTAGATTTGATTCAGAGCAGAGGCTTGCCACAACTTCCCCCAACCATTTGCCTTCTGCATTGTGGAAGCCCCTCCCACCCTCTTCTTGCACTGTCTTGATGCTGCCTTTAAATTAATCCTTCTGAGACAAAGTCTTGCTAAGAAATCATCCATGATGCCCCATTGCCTCCGGACACACCCCAAATTCTTTGGTCTGGCCTTAAGTTCCTGCATTGTCAGCCTGGCCTCTCCATTCAGTCTTCTCTGCATCTTGCGCTCTCGCCAGGCTGACCTTGAACCTCCTTGTGTTCTGCAGCCTCAAACCCCGATCTGAGCTGTCTCCTCAGAAGGAGCTCAGGAAATGCTCCTAGAAGCCACCTGGAATGACTGCCTTTGCTGCCAGACCCCCAGAGCAGCTGGGACACTGTGTGGCAGGTCTGGTGGCTCGGTCCTCAGCTCAGGATCTCTGGTTCTCCTTGTGCGGAAGTGGGCTGGTGGGGCAAGCCTGGAAGCAGGTGCGCAAACTCCAGCAGAAGCGCCTGGGAAGTGGGATTTGCAGTTGTGAATGTACCGCAGGGAGGAAGTCAGTGTTTCAGCCCTGGGTGTGAAGATTCTCACCCCCACAGGCTTGTTCCAGATGCGGGAACCCAGGCTGTTGAGACTGACAGGGCTTGCCAGCACTTTCTGGCATGGTTGCCATGCACGCTTGCCTCCCACCTTGGGAACCACTTTTTGGAGAAAACTACTGGAGTTCTCACACTGTGGATTTGGGTCCCTAACTTGGAGACAACACAGCTGCTTTTTGGTCACTGTGTTTCCACGGGTGCGTGGGGGTGAAGTGTGTCTTGATGTGCAAGTGTGTGAGCACACATGGGCTTTTGGGAAAGTGCGCATGCACAGTCACGGAACAACAGTGTGTGCCTCAGTGGTTAAGCTATGGGGCCCTGAGTCAGGCCACCTGATTTTTTTTTAAAAGATTTATTTATTTATGCATACAAGAACTGGGGTCCAGGCCAGAGGTGTAGGAGGTAAGAGGATTCACCAGAGACAGAGTGGGGAGCAGAACAAGCAGACTGACCGAAACACACTGCTGAGGGGGGCAGCGGGAGGCAGGAGAGTTCTGCTGCGCCCTGTGGGCTCCCTCCCTGGCCGGGGATCAAACTCGTGCTGCTGTGCTGCGGACACTGCACAGTGTGGAGCTCAACCTGCTGTGCCACCAGGGAGGCCCCGGCCACTTGGTGTGAGGGTCCCCTGTGCACTCACAGACCCTGTGATACAGGACTGCGTGAGCACCCCTCTCCGCTGAGCAGAACCGCAGCATGCGGAGGCGTTGACGCTCCTGAGAGACGAGGTGAGGGACACGTGTGCGTGCTTTCCATGGTCGCCGATGCACAGTAGCCGTTTTCATCCCAGCCTAAATCAAACCCAGGTGACGTTGCAGGACTGTGGACCCGGACGCCAGCGCCAGTCCCAGCACGCGCTAGCTGTGGCTTTGGACCAGTTACTTCCTCGTCTGCGCAGTGAAGGGCTTGCCTCGCCACCTGCTCAGGGGCTTCTGGGGGCAGCTTTACCGCTGCCGTCACCATCCCACCTCCTCCACCACTGCTGTCACTTTCCTCTTCTCTGTTGCGGCTGCTACCTGGTCGGCGCTTCGGGCCCTCTTTTCTCTACTGAGAGAAACGTGTTGGCGCAGAAGCTGCTCAGGCAGGTGGCCCAAGCTCAGGCCGCAGGGAAAGCGCATGTGGTCTCCAGGGAGCATCTGGGACTGCAAGGGCCGCAGGCTCAGGCCCGCCGCCTCCCGCCTGGGCCCCTCTGTTCACAAAGCCACGCTATGCACAGCCTGTCCCCCGAGGTGCTCTGGTGTGGCTGAGGGGCCTCTCTCCACTCTTTACGGCCTTGTGGCTGCTCTCCAGACTCAGGGGCACACAGGAGACTGTGGCAACTCCAGGGCCCTGACAGCTGGCCCGTGCTCCCTTGCGACGGCCTCCCACCACCCTCTGGAGAGTGGGGGCCTGCTCCTTCCTCTGTCCCACCTGGGGGTCCTACAGACGGTGGAGGTGGGGCCCCACCCTGCCATGTTGGCAAGTCCAGGTCTGAAGTGTGAGCTTCACCACCCGGTGGCTGAGGAGACCAGGTCACCTTTCCGAGCCCCGCTTCCCTCTGCACCGTGGCTGTCAATCACCCCGGCCTGGCGAGGCGGGAAACGAGGGGCGAATGAGAGAAGGCGCCGTGGCATGTAGCGGGCAGTGCCCGTTAGCTTCCCTGCAGGACCGAGCGTTGGAGGAGCCCCAGGGCACAGGAGACGGTCAGAGCGTGAGGGGCCCCGGGCTCAGACCCACACCCTCACGGGTCCGAGGTGCCCCGTGCCCTCCCCAGGCCTGTGCACAGGGTGTGCATGTGGCCGCATTGTGAGTCACCGCCATTACCCACTGGAAGCAGGTCACAGAGCCCTTCCTGTGCGCCCGGGGCCGAGAGGGTCATGGCCACTGTGAGTTAGCGCCAGCACGCTGTATCCCGTGGGCTCTCCCGCTCGCTGCACAGACACTGGTGCTCAGCTCTGCCGCCCCCGGCCTCCTGCCCCTGGACAGTCCAGTGCCCACTGAGTGACGGTGCAGACGTCTGGCCCCAGGGGCAGCTACGGAGACTGGCTGAGGAGGCCCCTGCTGAGCCCTGCCTGCCCCCAGGCACGCGGTTCTGCTTCTCCCCTCCCAAGCGCCTGTCCTCTGAGAGCCTGGGTCCTGCAGGGAGAGCAGAGTCTCCCTGAAACTTGTGCAGCATCGGGACGGTGGGCGCAGAACTAGAGGGCAAAGGGCACCGAGTGCAGAGTGCACAGAACAAGCCCAGGAAAGGGAGGAGGCCACACCGGGTGGGTCATCAACGGAGACAGACAGTGGCGGCCCAGAGGGCCTTGCTGCAGGGACTTGCGGGTGAGTTCACAAAGGTGGTGGGGACGAAGCTTCTGGAACAGCGATGGGGCCAACGAGATGCCCTGCTCGGCTGGAGAATGAGGAGCAGGAGACCTAGGCAGGAAAGAAGGGGCTACACATAGATGCCCCCAGCCCTGAGTGCCGGCCTGGGGGCTTGGGCCTCGCTCTGCCTGCAAGAGAGAACCTGCTGCCGCGGGGCTTAGGTACGACCCAGTCCAGCCGCTGGGACTAAGCGTGGGCACCTCCCCAGGCTGGGCCAGGAAGTATCTGTTTCCCAGGAAATAAGGGTTTAGATTCTGGGGTACGGGTCAGAGTGTGGTGGGAGCTTGACCAGGGAAAGGACGGGCCGGGCGGCCTCAGCTGGTCCCTGAGCACGTGTAACCAGAGCAAGACTCTGCAGAGAGTGAGGGATGGACCAGTAGACACGCCAGAGGGTTAGGTTGGCTTAATGAAGCCGGCTAGAACAGAGTAGATCAAACCATGCTACAAGTTAAAAATAAGAGACAGAAAATAAGAGACAGGATAAGAGCAGCATTGAATCAGAAGTGGCAATTTAGTTCACACTTGACATGGAGCCCCTGTGGAGATGGGCCACATGCTGTGACTCTGGGCTCCCTGGCGGCCAGTGGACAAAGGTCAACACAAACCCACACTCAGGAGAAACAATCATTGCTGGCCTGGGGCTGGAGAGAGATTTCACTGGCAAATTGTCAAGTACCTGGATGGATTTCTCTGAGGAGCTGGGGCATGCTCAGGGTTGCATAGCTGTAGACCCTGGACACGTCTGGGAGCAGGGAGAAGGCGAGAGGAGGCAGAGTTTACTCTGGGAGCCAGGAGACGGATCCTGGTCCCGAATTCAAGGTGGACTAACACACCAGGGCATAGCAGCCTCCTCCCTCTCATTCAACCTTTCACTGCTCCATTGCCCTCTTACCACTGCGGGTCAGCTCCTCCCAAAGTTCACCCACTGCCCCTGGACCGGGCAACAGCCAGGTGAGTGCCGACCAGGTGCAGCTAGGGGTCAGCTTCTCCTTGCTGGGCCCGGCTTGCAGCTGAACAGGATCAGGAGCCAGGATTCCCTGCTGCCTGCCCCCAGGGCTCCCTGTGGCTGGTCTCAGGCAGGGCAGAGAACTCTGCCCCCCAGCCCAGCCCCTAGCACCCTGTCCATCTCCTTCCCCACACCAATCCCAGGAACAGGTAAATAACTGTCTGTGTAGTAATTTGTTTGCGTCAGAGGGCATGGCGTGATTTGTCCCCCAGTTAGGTTGGTCCACGGGGCCTGCTTGGTGTCTGCTTCCTAGCCGGGTGCTCGAAATGTGTTGACTGAGTGAGTGAGAGAATTGCGTGAAACCTTGCAACCATCCGTCCTACTGGGCCAGGCCCATTTTATAGTCGTGGAAACTGAGCTCTCGGCTCATCTTGCTGCCTCTTCACCAGGTCATTTTCGCTCATCCTTTCTGCACAAATGTTCACCCCCTAGGGAGCCCCAGGAGAGCTGCAGGCTGGGTCAGACCCCTCCAGCGCCCCTAGGGTTTGCTCCCTTCCCCTACATTCCTGCTGGGAAGTTTTTATTTGGTTTTGTGGCCTTCTTAATTCAAGCAGATACATAATCTTCAGGTCCTAGAGCAAAACGAAGATGAATGGCTTCTTGCATAAAAATCATTGGCAGGTACAAGATGGCAATGGCAGGCATGAAGCCAAACATCGCACCTTTTAATTGTGGGTCGTGGGCAGCACACAGGTCCCAGACCTGTGAAGTTGGTTCTGATTCTGTGACAGCCTGGGCATGGAGGGTCTGGCTTGCTGCTGCCTCCCCCCCACCCCCCCAGCTCATCTAAAAGTCAAAAGCAAGCAGGCCTTTGGGTAGAAGTTACTTGGACTCTCTGTGCTTCACCAAAAGGAGATCTTGCTTTTCCCATCTGCAAAATGCAATGATCTTGCTTCCCTGTCAGGCAGGCAGTGAGGGCCCCCTGAGCCTGGGGCCACGGGATCACGTGGCCCATGTGCCGGAACGAGTCAGGTACAGGCGGTCAGAGGCCAGCCTGGTGTGGCGCAGAGTTATGGTCTGATAAGGTCAGTGGACTCTGTCCTCCCCCGGCGGCCAGCCTGCTCTGATGACGTACCCCTACTGGCTGGAGCCCAGGGCCGGGCAGAGGCTGCGGATCTCTCCTCTGTAGAAACCCCGTTTCCCCAGCTCCTGTTGGGCATCTCATTGCATGCTTTGGACGCATCATCTTTTATCCACATTGGCAGATGCAAAAACCAAATGGCTTGTGGAAGGCTACTCACTGGTCTGTCATCTAGACCAGTGTCCACTGAGACCAAAAGCACCATCACCAGGAGGGTTTGTTCAGAGACTCCCGCACGTGGGCACAGGTGTGCATGTGCACGCACATGTGCACTGGTGTGAGCACAGGCGTGCTGGGCTTGGCGTACATGCCTACACCAGTGCACATGCATGCACATGGCTCATTATGCATGTGTTCAGGCTCATGTACATGTGTGCACAGGTGTGCAAGGTCTAGTTGCGCACGTACATGTGTGCAGGTGTGTACACATATGCAGAATCACACATAGTGCACACACACAGTGCAGATATGTGCAGGGCTCATTATGCATTTGTGCAGATCCATGTACATGTGTGCACACATGTGTAGGTGTGCAAGGGCTCGCCCTGCATGTGTGCAGGTGCATGTACATGTGTGCACATATGCGCTGGCAGGCACAGGGCTTGTCGTGCGTGTACATATGTGCACATACGTGCAGGTGTGCACGGGGCTCGTTACACATGTGTGCATGTGTGTGTACATGTGTGCTTGGGTGTGCAGGTTGTGCATGTGTGCACATGCGCTTGATCGCCTGGAAGGCACCCCTCAGACCCCAGGTTTTGACTTGAGTCTGGGCTGACCTTCCCTGAGGCCTGAGTGGCGCCTCTCCAGGCAGCTGCTGACCCCGGGACCGAGACGCACTGGTCTCTCACGGGCCCTCATCAGTCAGTGTCAGGCACGCCCAGCGGCCTTCAAGTGTACTGATTCTCCGGGGTGCCGTTTTTACACAAACGTTGGATCATGTTTACCTCCTTGTCTGCGAGAAATGCTAGCTTTGGGGCTTAAAGTTGAACGAAGATTTTTGGGACCTATCGAAGCTTGCTTTTCAAAACTAAGGACGTGCACTATGTGAACTGAAAAAAGAAAAGGAGCCAGAGGCCCCAACCCCTTGCCCTCTGCAGAACCTGGTGAGTTTATACCTACCCCACCACGTCCTTTTGCTTTCTTTCCAGAGACTACAGAGGCCAAAGGTCAGCTGCCCACTCTGAAATGTAGGATTCGAGTGTGTTCATGTGGCGCTTACAGGGCAGCGGGGCACAGGCCTAGCTTCTCCCCAGAGACCCACATCTGCCCACTTCCCGCCTTGTGCCTTGAAAGCATCTGTGCTTCTGAAATTTGGCAAGACGGGCACTTTTTAAAAATGGAAATGGGCCCAACCTCTGCTTGGTGTTGTGAAACCCAATCTTTCCTTTTGCCTAACACTATGTTTTGGACATCTTGTCTGTACAAATTCTGACCTCATGCTTTTTAACGGTTGCACAGTGTTCTAAAGGTTTGCAGCTCGAAGCAGAATTCTTTATACTAAAGTCGCAGTGACGGCTGGCGAGAGGATACCTCCAACAGGAGGCATTCGGAGGCAACAGCTTGCTGTAGGCAAACTCCCAGACCTAGGGGCTGCGGGCTTTGGCCTTCAGAGGGGCCGTAGCTAGGTTCTCTGTGCTGGGAAACATTGTCTTCCACACTGGCTTCTACCCTCCTGCGCAAACACACACACACACTCACACACACGTGCACGCGCACTGCTGTGAATGTGAACTGGGCCACCAGGTCCTGAGGAGGTGGAGTGGACGTGTTGAAACACTGGCAGCCCTCAGCGAGGCCCGATGGGAAGTGTGAGGCTCAGACAGGGAGTGCCATCCTCGGGGTGCACAGTGCGGCAGGGCGGAGTCGGCGCCCATCTCGCTGCCCTTTCACAGCTGGGAGGAGTCACCTAATCTGGCCAGCAATGGGCCTGGGACCCTTACTGGGATGCTTCCGAATCCCAAGCTACGTGGTAGCTGCTCACTGGCTATCTCCAGCCCCATCCAGTGCCAGGCTCCAGCGGAGACCCCGAAGACAGAGGGAACAACGCGGTTCAACCACACAAATCTGGAGGCAGCAGGGCCCTCTCCCATTTGTGGGAGGTAGAGCAGCGGTCTCCCAAAGACCAGATCCTGCTGTGCAGCTGCGAGTGTGTTATCCTACTGTGGCAAAAGGGATTTCATAGATAGGGTAAGAGTCTGCGACCTTGAGTTGGTGCGATCCCCCTAGACTATCGGGGTGGGGCAGACGTCATCTCTGCAAATCTTATAGGTGGAGAAGGCTTCCCCAGGAGATGTATGACTGGCTGGCTTGGAAGCGGGAAGAAGGGAGCAGGGATCCAGAAATGCAGGCAGCCCCTGCAAGCGGGGAAAGGCCAGGGGGTGCGTTGCCCTCCAGACCCCCTTGCTGATATTTGATTCTAGAGTGGGGGTGGCCGTGTCTAACTTCCGGATTCTAGAACTGCGATGAAGGGTGTGGTGAAGAACCGCCATCCGTCGAGCTGATGGGCGCCTCCACCCACTGGCCCCTTCCTCTCTCACACGTGCACAGGCGGTAGCAATGCTCCTGTCGTAGGGTCGCTGCCGAAGGGTGCAGGCCTGGTGCTTAGCAGTAACGGTGGCAAAACTGCCATCACTACCGACCTGTTGTGACTGACACTCCTGGCAGCAAACCCTAAACCACACCCAGAACACACACACACTCACACACACGCACACGCGCGCTACTATGTGAGTTGCGTTTCTAAATCCCTTCAATCCTCACGGCAGCCCAGAAGGCAGGTTACCCTTTGCCTATTTTTACAGGTGGAACCACCGAGCACAGCGAGCTCGACAAACTTACCCTGGATCACACAGCCAAGAAGACAGATGGGATTGGAACCCCGCTCTGGGGCTCCCATTTATTTACTCAGCTCTTCCCTATTGCAAATAGTGCTGCAATGAACAGAGGGGTGCAGCTGTCCTTTTGAATTAATGTTTCTGTGTCCTTTAGGTAGATCCTTATGAGTGGAACTGCTGGGTCATAGGGTAGCTCCATTTTCATCAGTTTGAGGAGCCTCCACACGGCTTCTGGCTTCCACATGCTTAAAGACCCACCATGGGCATTTGCAAATCGCTCTGCTCCCAGCAGCTCCTCTCCCCGCTCCCTCGCAGGCCAAGGGCATGAGAAGCCCAGGTAGAGAGAAGTGAGTCAGGAATCTGGCTCCCAAAGGGATTTTCATGGAGGGTTCCTGTCAAAGCTTCAAACGAGGCGCTCGTAAGAAAAAAGTTGCTAATTTTCTCCCCGAATTTCACATCTCCTTTTATGAAACTTCACTCATTTCAGCCAGATGATTGGGCCAAGGCTTAATTAACCGTGAGTCAGTGCCTTGACTTGGCAGGATGCTTCAGACCTGTCAGCTCTTAGACGAGGCAGCATCCTCGTTTGGTGTTCCTGGACTGTCGGTGTCTGCGCTCCCCGCGCCCCTCCTCCCCGCTGCCCCAGGGCTGCTGAGCTGGGCTGGCTGGGCAGGCCAGGGGCAGTAGAGATAATTGATGTTTTCATGCAGCCAGCAGCTGGGGGGGTCTCAGCTCCACCCCTACCTGCCTCGGGGCAGGGCTGGGTCTTCCTGAACCTGTTGGACTGGTTCGGAGGCTGTTATTACAGAGGTTTTCTGGGAAGGGAGAGGAGCCCCTGAGGAGGGTGGGAAAGGGATGGTGGACTTGAATGGAGGGGGGTGGGGGGCCAGTCTGGAGGAGAGGTGGGGACACAGGAAGGGGCTAGCGGGTTGAGGAGGCAGGCTGGGTGGGAATGGGGTAGGGAACAGGTGCTGGGAGGCAGGTGGAGACTGGGGCTGCGCCTTCGCTCTCTCCTGACTCAGTCCTTCCTTGTCTCCCAGCTCCCCCACCACATCCCATCCAAGTCCTAAAGCCGGGACCAGACCTGGTCTCCAGGCCCAGCACAGGGCTGCAATGAGCCGAGAACAGAAATCACCTGAGAGTCTGCTCCTCCAGAGAGCCCACCAAGGAGGCTCAAGTCTGGAGCTGCCTCCTGAGCCTGCTCTCCAGGCCAAGGGGGTGCTGGGGCGGGGTAGCAGGCTCGGGGGACCCTGAGAAACAATGGGGCCTCCACACAGCCAGGTTCCTAGCTAATCGGGCTGGATGCCATCTTCCTAGCCACTTTGGGCCTAATTACTGAAATAATTAGAGCCCAAGTTATTTTCCACTATTAACCTCCAGTGTCCCATCCCACAGCCACCCAATCGCCTTCTTCTGACCCATTTAATTTTCTCTCCTCCCTCCCTCCCCCTCCCTCCCTCCTCCCTCCTCCTCTCCCTCTTCTTCCTTCCCTCTACCCCCTCCAGATTCCTCCTTTGTCCCATTCTCCTCTTCTCCTCCCTGGTCCTCCCTCCCTCCCTCTCTCTTTCTCTCCTTCAAAAAGCATCAGCCACCACCCAGCCAGCCTGAGTCTCAGGTTAGGTCTGGGTGGGCTTCTGCAGAACCCACCGCCCAGGGCGAGAGGCGCGGCAGAGGAGGGGAGGTCTGTGTTAGGAGGCACAGAGCAGTGGCGCTAGGTGGTGGCAGTGGGGAGCAGGGAGAGCAGCCCTGAGTGTGCTCCGTGTCAGTCACTCCTCCCCTCTCAGTCACTGCTCATGAAGATGGTGCCAGTTTTATGACAGAGGTAACCGGTGTTCAATGAGGTGGAGCGGCTGCTCCAGGGGCACAGAGTGGGACCCGGGGCAGAAGGGATTCAGACCCAGGTGTGTCTGCAAAATCCCAGGATTTCCCCATCATCGGGAAGGGTGTTCCAGGCTGAGGGAACAGCATGCCCAAGGGCAAGGCACAGGAGGATGAAAGGACTCCAGAGTCAGCAGCTCCTGAGGGCTGGAGAGAGCCCCGTGCAGTGGGGAGCAGTGGGGAGCCAAGGGGGCCCCACTCCAGGGCTTGGCAGGGACAGGGAGGCATCCAGATTTTTATAGGGAAGCAGCAGGGGCTTGAGAGGTAGGAAAGATGGCCTAGAACTTGGAATCAGGCTCTGGAAGATTTGAATCCTGCCCTGGCCCCTTGCCTCTATGTGATCCTGACCGAGTCTCTGAGCTCACCTGCTCTCTAATGGGGCGATGGCGGTTTCTGCCTGGCAAGGTCGGTGTGGGCATTGCATTAGCGCCTTTCAGCACAGGGTCTGGCACACAACGAAGCTGACAACTATTTCTATTTTCTTCCAGAGAGCTAAGAACTGGGGTGGGTATGGGGGATTGCCAGAAAGCCCCAGGAAGGGGGTTTGGTTTCCAGAAGAGGCAAGTCGAGGCCATGGGGGCTGATCCCCACAGCCCAGGGGGTAGGCTGGGCAGGTCCTGAGCTCATGTCCTGGCCCAGAAGCTCCTGAGTCACGGAAGTGGGAGATCCAAAGTCACCCTCCGAGGAGGGATCCTCCCAGAGAGGCAACCCCAGGGTCCCCCCTCCCTGGCTCTAGCGCTGGTCAGGGCGGACCTGGGCTTGGGGCAGGCGCTATTTCCTGCTGTGTCCTGTGAGCCCACACTGGCCTGGTCTGGTCCTGCAGCTGAGCCTTTTCTGCCTCTGATGGTTCATCTGAAGAGTGAGATGTCTCAAGGGTGTGCACGGTCAGGAGTCTGGGGGGGTGACTCCGGAGGGGGGGGCCCTGGTGTGCCATTCTCTTCATTCACTGGGTAACCTCCAAGGGTGACACCCCAAAAGTGACTTTGGTTAGTTCAAAAGTGGGCCAGCCCTTCCCTAGGCACAGGTCACGCCCTGCCCTGGGGTCCTCGCTCAGCACCTGCCAGAGGAGGCCCTATCACTCCCAGGGGCCCTTGGAGACGTTCAGTTCTTCAGGTCAGAAGGAAGAAGTGGATTCGACCACCTGTGTGGTTTCCCTCATGGCAACACCGTCATAAACGACCATCTGACTACATCTTTGTGGAGAAGGGGCTCTCCCATGCCACGGTGCTGTCTTCCGAGGGATGTCACGGCACAGCCGGGTCCTGGTGCTTCCTTCTCCTGCAGGACAAAGTCCCAGCACCTCAGAGACCAGGGACTCAGGCGCTGGGCTCACTCAGGGTTGGGTTCGAGCTCTGATCCTACCAACTGTCAGCTCCTTGGCCCTGGCTGGGCCGCCTCGTCTTGTTCTGACCTCAGTTTCCTCCTCTGGGATAGGAGATGATGATGAATAAATGAAAGGCTTCTCGTGAGGTTCCTCTGGATACTTAAAATCATCTGCTCTGTCAAAGTTGTTCAAGACTTATGGAAGCTATCAAGAAATAAGGGCTTCCAGACCATTCTCTTCAGAGATGTTTGCTGAGCACCTGGTATGGTCAGGCTCTGCTCTGGGCACCCTCCTGTGGTCCCTGGCAGCCCCTCAGCCTCTGCAGCCCCTGGTCCCTACCCACCATGTCTGCCACCCCATCGCCTGCCTCCCCGTTCCTGACATACAGACACCCCGTGGTTCCTGACTAGGCCCCTTCCCCGCCTTGATTTCTGGTTCCTTAGTTGCCACTAGATTCTGGGAATTCTCCCCCAGGCTCCAGTCAGGTGGCTGAACCCAGTGGAGATCAGCTGTCATGGACTCACTTTTGCTCACTGTAGGAGGAACCGCCCCAGCCTTTCTTTCATGCCACCCTTGGGCTCCGGCACGTCCTGGAGCCTCCCTGATGCCCCCCACTCCCCCACAGAGTCACACGCACCTCCAAATTCAGTCCTGCAGTTATCTGCTTTAACTTCTCCCTAACTATCTGCAGAAGCGTGGGTCAGGCAAACTCCCATTTGAAATGTTGACAACCTCAGCTTCCTAATAAAATAAAAGCCTGTTTTCTATCTTATCCCTGCCAAAGACATCACGAATGATTGATTGATTGATTTAAAGAAATTAAAACATGTCACATATTTTATAAGCAACTTAACCACCCGTGCTGGAGCCTGGGTACCTGACATAAAGATTCCAGCTTAAATGTGGAAATAAATATTTTTCAATACCAAAACCAATATAAAATTTCAAAAGATGAATAATGAACAAAAAAAATATACATATATATTTTTTAACTTTTCTTTTTTTCTTTTTATTTTTTTAATATAATTTTTAAAAAATTTACATATAATTGACATCAATTGTAATCCCCATGTACTCCCCATCACTGTAACACCAGTGCACCGTTACCTCAGTCCCCCCGTGCTCCCGTCTGCCCTCCACCCTTCTCTTCTTCCCTTCCCACCAAGTGTCCCCAGTTTGTCCTTTTCTTTTTATTTTTGGTTTTTGTTTCTTTCTTGTTGTTATTATTATTATTGTTCTTATTCCTTTCCTTGATCCTTATTTGTTTCCCTAAATATATATATTTTTTACATAGAGAAATAAAATTCTGGAGCCCCAGATCTGAAGAGTGAGATGTCTCAAAGACATGCCATGGTTGTGGCCATGGCTTAAATGAGGGGAAAAATGCAAAAAATTAAGTATAAAAGACACCAGTTTAGTGGTTTGAAAAGCCCCTTCCTCATTCCCTCTGCTCTTGGGCACTCAGAAGCTCTGGATGATGGCTCATTTCTCTAGTCTAGTCTTCTTGACTCTGCCTTTATCTGTCAACCCGATAGCCTGCATCTCGAGCAGATACTTCTTTGCTCCTATCCATGCTGTTCCTGTTGCTTGGGTGTTCTCTTTTGCTCAGATCCTCTTGACCATACATCCCACGAAGGCAGAAATCTTACCTTCTTCTCCAATGGGTCCCAAGTTGCTAGAAGATTTCCAGGCATACAGTAGGTGCTAATTAAATATTTGGGACTGAATGGTCAGTCTCGAAAACTCCTATGTATGCTTCAAAACCTCCAATATGCTCGTTTGTTGTGCCACTCTCCCCCTCTGGCAGTGTCTGACACAGTAGGCCTTACTCCCATACCAATTTGTCTTGACAACCTTTAAAGAACTCTACCTGTCTGAAAATCAAAGGGTGTTCTGGCCTTTGCAGGAGGCAGATGTGGGTTCTAATCCTGCCACGGACACTTCATTCACTCACCCATTCTCTCATTTACTCATTTAATGATTGGTACCTCTTAGGTGCCAACCACTGGGAATTAAATGGTGAGCAAAGGCAGGTTGGTGCCTGCTTCCCAGAGAGCTTCCTGTGGGCTTGTCTATAGGACATCCACGGTTTCCTCAACTGTGACCTGGGTGGTACCCCTGCCCCAAGGGGCTTGTTGGACAGAGGAAGGTGTAAGGCACAGCAGGGCTCTCTGTGTAAGGCAGGCATTTGTCACGTTTCCCCGGGTTCCACTTTCTCTTTGGACTCCAGACTCTTCCTCAGGACTGGGGACCAGGAGGGCTTCCCATTTACTTTCTCTGCCCTTGGGCACAGTGGCAGCACAAGAAGCGTTCGCTGGTACTGAGGCTGTTCTGTGTGCCTGTCTCTGTGCTTCTCCGGTGCATGCACAGACACATGTACATGAGCACATGCCATGTAACACACATACCACCGCCCCCACACATACCACGTCACACATGTGCACACAGGGCGATCTGGCCTCACCTGACCCCACAGTCTCCCCACAGCCCAGAACCATCCTCCACCTCTGAGTGGGCCAGTACTTGGGACAAGCCAGAGTCAGAAAACTTGGAATTCCCAGGTCTGGGCGGGTGCATGGGTGCCCTGAGGAAGGGCCTGCCCAGTCTCTGACTCCAGGTGGCCACGGCCCAGGAAATGGTATGCTTTATCCAATTTCTCAGAATCTCGGGGACAGTGACGCAGAGCAGATGACAGAATCACCTCCATCCCACCCCCTACCGGTGCTTCTGTGTGCTGGCCACACTGGCGCTGTGGCCAGAGGGCCTCCGGCCCGCCCCCTTGAGCAAACAGGTGTGCATGCGAGCAGCGGGTGGCCTCAGGTCTGGGCGTGGCAGCCGGGCATTGGGCATCAGGACTCCTACCCCATTCCTGCGCGGGTGGAGGAGCAGACGGAGCACTGGCACCTGGGTTCTAGCTGCAACCCCAGTCTTGAGGCACAGTCTGGGCTTGCCCCTTGCTCCAGGCCTCTCCCATCTGCACTAGTGTCCACCTGGCTGATAGGAGAGGCAAGGCTGGGGGCCTCTTTGGCCTCTTAATTTTTCTATCAGATTGTTGCATGATTCTGCGTGGATTTCTTGTGCATCTGTCACGTGCCAGATCCAGTGGTTTCTGGAATCACCTCTAGACACTTCATTCTGACTTCCAGCTGCCCAGCTGCCAGCTCCCTCAAGTTATTCCCCAAGAGGCCTTTGGGGACCTCCTGAGTTAGACCCCTCAAAAATAGGGTCTGAAGGGTCGAAAGGGGTATCTGGGGGGGCCAAAAGAGAGTGGGGAGTCTCCTCTCTAGAAGGGAGGGTGTCACCATCTCTTCAGGTGAGGTTAGAAGAGCAAGGTGGAATTCAAAGTGTGCCTATGATATGCTTTTATTGCAAATCATGGCAAAGTTTTATATTTGGAAAGTGATTGTAAAGCTACAAACCTCAGTGAAAAATAAGGGTTAAGGCTTGCCTTGCTGATTGGGATTTTGTAGGAGATTTCTTGAAGGGGGCAATGCTTAAAAAATTAAGCTGAACCAGCCACTGAAATTGCTTTTATTTTCCCTAGGTCAAACATGGTTGAATACTGCAATCTCTTCTGGTTTGACTGAGATTTGGGGATTTAGCAGAAGAATGCATGGGAGACTGAGAACTACAGTTTATGATGAAGAGGGGTGACTCACAGAAGGAGGAGGCAGACAGAGAAAGGCAGGAGGGATGGAGAGGCGAGGGGAAGCCAAGGAGGGGTGGGTTGTGGTCTGGCAATTTGGGACTGGGCCCGGATAATTCCACCCTGCGGCCCACAGTCCTTCCAGCCTCTTCTTCTGCAGTCACCACAGGGCCTTTGCGCTGGCCACGGTGGCCCCTGCCCTGCCCTTGAATGCCCTGCGTGCTCCCCCCAGCACCCCACAGGCCGTTCTCTCTGCCTGCAGGTCTCGCTCTTGTGTCTGTTTTGAAAGAAAACTACCTTTCTCCTTCCGCCTCCCACGGTCACCTTCCTAGGGCTCCCCTGGCCCTTTGCTGAACTAAGTGCCCCTAACGCCACGTGTCCTCATTTCTCACTTTAAAATCCTTAATCTGATGCTCCTCTCCTCCAGCTCACTGTGAAGGCAGGGTCATGCCTGGCTTGTTACAGCACCCGCACCCCGAGCTCAGAGCCGGCACCCGCTGTACCCCCACTCCTAACACAGTACAGTACCTGCTGCGCCCCCACCCCGAGCTCAGGGCCGGCACCCGCTGTACCCCCACTCCTAACACAGTACAGTACCCGCTGCGCCCCCACCCCGAGCTCAGGGCCGGCACCCGCTGCGTCCCCACCCCGAGCTCAGGGCCGGCACCCGCTGCGCCAGCACCCTGAGCACAGGAACCAGCACAAGGCAGCCCTGCAGTGACCGCTGCGAGTGGACTGGGGCGCCCGCACCCTCAGGATGCAGAAGTCAGGCCCAGCCAGCCTGGTGTCTCTGCGCCAGATGGTCTGACTCAGGAAATGGGCGTGAGTGTCCACTGAGGAGTCAGCGCCCGGAAATGAGGTGCCCTCGTCGGGGGGTGCTCTGGTGGGCTGCACTGCAGAGCCAGCCTGCACAGGCCTGCTGTGGGGAGCTGCGCCCCTTGGGGCCGCTCACAGGTCAGCGAGGCAGGAATTCTGAGGGGTGTGGTGGGGACAGGGCACCCTTGGGGCTGGGTGGGCTCCCCCCGCTGAGACTGGGGAGCTCCTTCCAGGGGCCTCCTTCACTTCTGTGTCTATTCCCATTGGGGTGCAGGCTGGGCTCAGAGCACCTACCTGTGGCCTTCAGCGCCCGTTCTTAGGGTAACGGGCCAGTAGGGCTTCTCAATGGCAGCCCAATGCCACCACAGGAAGTGACGTCTCATGGCATGTCGTGACATGACGTAGAAAGTCACATAATGTCACTCCTGCCATATTCTATCGGTTAAAGCAGCCGCAATCCCCCCAGTCCGAAGGAAGTATGTCAGAGGTGTCTTGCCACGTTCTAAACCTGCAGTGCACGGTCTGTGCCGCTGCAAAGTTTTGGGGTGAGGATGAACCGGCTCAGCGTTGGAAAAACACTGGAAACTCTTCCAGGTGGAGAGGAAAGAAGCTTGTGAGAGCTCAAGTCCTGGTGCTGTCGCTTGGCGTCTTTGGGGTCTTGAGCAAGTGTTTAACTGGCCTGAGTCTAGCCCGAGGCTCCTTCCTGAACGACCACTTGCAGCCGCTCCCCTCCCGCAGGCCCCCCGTCCTTCAGTGCTATTCCTGTTTAGTGCCACTGAATCACCCCAGTAGCTTTAGGAGGGAGGCACCTGCATTGTCTCCACTTCATAGAAAGACGCTGAGACGGAGAGAGGACAAGTGGTTTGCCCAGGGCCACACCTCGCGGCTGCGGAATACCAGAGCAGCTGTCTGCACGGCAGTGCGGAGTGCCAAGGCGCAGGCAGGGTGCTCCCGCACGTCCTGGGCAGGGTCTGACCCCCAGAGCTTCTCACCGGATGGGCTGGAGTCCATCCAGGCAGAGGAGGGAGACTTGGAGGCCATGGGCCCCAAAAGCATGCTCTGGAGGGGGAGTTTAAGGGGTGCTGTCCTTACTATGGGGAGGGAGAAGCCTGATGGAGCAACGGTCCCTCCAATCTCCAAGGGACCGTGTCGGGCAGAGAGAGCGCTGTGCTTGCTGCAAGGCAGAATTTGGTCCAATATTAGCCATTTGGAGCTGTTTGAAACTCACCTGCTTCTTTTGTGCAGCTGTGAGCTCGCTATGCTGTGATGCTGAGTCGCACATAAGTGCTGCTCAAGGCAGGCGAGTGGGGGCGGCTGGGTGTGCCTGAGACTTGCCCCTGAGAAGGAGTTCACACCCGCAGACCTCAAGCCTTGGGATCTGAACTCTCTTGACTGCCTGGTGAAAGTAATTTTTGGATCCAGGCAGGCTGCTCTTTGCTAAGGTGATAAGAATTATTTCAGTGATGACTGAACATCTACCTGATATACATCATTTTATTTGAATTATGCACCAATGCTACTAATCATGCATACCATTGGAATTATCGTAGTTGAGGAAACAGAAGAACAGAGAGGTTAATCAACTTGTCCAAAGTCACACAGTAATTGGCAGAGCTGGGATTTGAACCCAGGCTTTTGCTGTTGTCCTGGCCTGAGCATCTGACCAGGACGAGCTTGTCCTTGGGGTCTCTGGCCATGGCTGACAACAGTGAAAGAGAGGTGTCCCAGGTGTGTCCTTGTGGCATTGCTTCCTGGACCCAGGGGCTTCCTAGCTGGCAACATGAAAGCAGGGCTGATAGGGCGAGAGGAAAAGGTGGTCCGGAAGGGATTGCACACATAGGTTATGGCCTCCAACCCCCACTCCAGACCAGCAATGTCCAAGAGCCACAAATCCCGTAAGGCCATCATGGCAGAGTGGCTCACTGGGACCCGCGGTGGAGTTCGGCAGCCAGGCTGGGTATAAACCGGACATGTGGGCCTTGGGGACTCTCTGGGTCCGGAGCCGGCTCTCAGCACGCCGCTGGGTTCCAGCTCGGAGGGACTGGTGGGACATTTACAGATTTGTCTCCTCCCTTCTCCCTGAGATATTCATCACTTTATTTCCCCTTCTTTTGTAAATAAAGCCCTTTATTAACCTTTGCCGTGTGTGCCTGCAGCTGGGGCATTAAAAGTGCCTTTCGAGCGTGCGGGTGAGGACCTGGTCAGGGAAGCCCCTTTCCTATCAGGGGTGCCCTGGAACAGTTGGTGACCCCAGCCCCTGGTGGGCTTGGGGACTCGACTTGTGCAGCCACAACTTTGACTCATCAAACGTGCCCACCTGCCCCGTGCTCCTGGGGCCTGGGTCGAGGGCCACAGAGCAGGGTCACAGCGTCTGCCTGGGGGGCTGGTGAGCTGGAGGATGTGCCGGGTCCTTGCAGCTGTGTGGGGGAGCAGGGGCGCCCTGAGAACCTGGTGCCTGCCCCAGACGAGCAGCCCTGGAGGTCACCGAGGTCAGTTTGGACTTTATCCGGAGGAGCCAGCCCCTTTCATTCTAAGTAGCCCCAGGGGGAACTGGAGGCTGGAGACAGGGGGTGTGCCTGCTCTCCTGGCTTCAGGAGGACCTGCCGGGGAGGGTGTCTCAGACCAGCAGCCTGAGTCTGTCTGGAGCCCCTCAGGGGGTGGGAGGAAGAGGCCCTGCTGGGAAGATTTTCGGCTCCCTTGCAGGGAACTTCCTCTTACCCAGTCCCCCATAAAGCTGGGCACTGCGGGTAATTATAGGCTGCCAGAGGCCCAGGGCAGGGAGGCTGGGGACGAGTGGGGGGCGGGTGGGGTGCTGGCTGACAGGAGCCTTCATGCCTGCCGGCCTGGTTGCCAGGGAAAGGGTGCAGACACCAGGCCCCCATAAAGTCCCCCAGAGCAGGCCGCTTTTACAGGCGTTCTGGGTGGGGGCATGACGTCACCGGGAGCCAGTGGGGGGCTCCTCTGGCCCTCTTTTCTTCCTTGGGGCCTTCTTTGTGGTGGTTGACTTACTTCCTTGGTACAGTGCTCTTGCAGCTCGGCACTTCCAGCCACTGGCTGCGCGGCATGAATGGGTTGCCTGCAGTTCCTTTCAAGCCACAACTGCCAACTTCTTTTAACGAGTCCACTACTTTTAAACTATATCTATAATCCACGCGACTGAGAAACGACCAGGGAGAGGAAACCACGAGAAACAGCCCCCCAGAGCAGAGAGCAGAGACCCTGGCGTCCCGTCCTGCCTCCTCCCCTCATCACCTGCCCTGTTCTTGGCTAAGTGTCTGTCCCATCTGAGCCTCAGCCGTCCCATCCGTCCAGCGGGCATGGCAGGAGGGGACGGCCCGTTCTTTGGATGCGTCCGAAATGCCCAACAGCCACGACCCCAACAGTCACGACCCCAACAGTCACGACCCGTCTTCTGAAAAACCCGCCCCTCCCAGAGCACTGGAGTCAAAGACTTAAGAGGCCTTGTCGGCTTCCCCACGACATTTACGGGGCAGATGATCTTAAGGAAGACGGAAATGAGGCCCAGACAGGCCGAGGGTCTTGTGAAAGCTGCACTGTCTAATTAAAAGCTGCTTGTGGTTCTTTTGTGAAGCACCATCATTTGTTAGCTCCTGTTAAAAGAAACTATAAAACCAATATACAACCCAACCGAAAATTTAGAAAATGAGGGAGCAGAAAAAACAAAAACAAACCTCTCCACGAGGCTGTACCCAGCATCGCAAGGGTCTCCACTTCTATGTTAATTCTCAGTTGGTACAGACCGGCCTTGACAATACACTTCTCCACTCACCTCCCATCTCCAAGCACAGGCCTGCTGTACCAGCCTCACAGATTACCATATTTATGGTCACTTATTATTTCATCAAATGGATGCTAGGCATTGTTGCATTTTACTTTCAATTTTTCCCTGTGCTAAGGAACACTTTGCTTTTTCCGCAGTATTTCTCTTCATATGTCTCATTTCCTTAGGATAAATTCCCAGAAGTGGAATCCACGGGTCTCAGGGTAGGAACATTTTTGTGGTTTGTGATACATATTTTCCAATTTACTTTCCATAAAGGCCGTTCTAATTTACTTTGCCTCCAGCAAAGTTGGCCTGTTTGGCAGTTTCAGGAAATCTCCCCAGCAGTAGGTATTATTGTTTGTAATTTTGTTGACCACAGGACACACTATTCCCTTTTTATTTTGATTCACTTCTCTTTGAGGGTTCAAAGATACAGAGGCATTATCTGTGTGGACGGATTTATGATCTCTCCTTCACATTATCTGAGAGTTCGGGTGGGACAGAAGGAGACCAGTCTTGGTCTAAGATGCAAGAACACCCTCCCAGCACACCGTGGAAGCAGGGGTGTTGCCGGCCGGCTGGTGATAACTGTAATGAACAGGGGCTGCTGCCAGAGTTGAAATAAACAAATGGTTACAGTAGACAACAGGCGTGCCAACCTGACCCTCATCAGTGAGTCTCTAATGTGGCTTCCTGGGGTGGATGTCAGCCAGGGGCTTCCCCGTCACTTGTATCAGGTCCTGGGGACCCACTTGATCAGGTCCTGGGGACCGCCCTAAGTGGCTTGCGGTGTGGGAGGGGGTGGGACTTGGGGTGTGTCTGGCTTCCGGGAGAGCTGCAGAGGAGGATGGGGCAGAACTGGGTCTGGCACGGGGCCCTGAAGAGACCCACCTGGGGAGGATTTTAGGCAAGGACCCTGGGTGACTGGGTGACTCGCTGGCCACACCCGGCAGAGGCTTCTCACTGCCCGAACCCAGCCATCCGGCACATGTGACGGTGACAGCTAGACTGGGCTTCTAGTCCTGGCTCCACCTGCTAAGACATGGGGAAGGTCTCCCTGTGGGCCGAGGGACACTGAGGCACCCACACACCTGTCCCTTTGCGCCCACCCCCATCCCAGGACGTCCCTCCCAGGAGGGGATGCTGCGTGCCTTGGAGGCCTTCCCTCCTCCTGTCTCCCTGGCTCTCTTCGGGCCTAGCGGCCTTCAGTCTTCAAGTTCCTGCACCCTCGGTGGGGAGGAAGCAAAGCCTCTCTGGGCCAGCCCTCTTGGGCTGCCATGCACATTGTCCATCCATGCATTCGCCATGTGGATTTGCTCAGACTTAGAGGCGCACCTGCTCTGCCCAGCTGTCCTTGCGGCCCCAAGGCCGGCGCCCAGAAAGCCAACCTGGATCTCCATTCAGCTCCCAAGCCCCTCCTTTGCCTCCCCAGAGGAAGCTTTTACTGCTCTCTTGCACGGTCTGCAATGGCCCTCCCTCCGCTGCCATCAGCGCCCGCAGCCACATCTGCACCTCCCTCGCCATCCCCAGACCCCGCCTGGACACCTGACGGGCACTCAGGAAGGTTGCTGCAAGCTGAGCGATGAAATGAAGACAGCTCCACCTACCACCACACACTCCCTCCCCAGCATGAACCTGTCCAGTTTGGTGGAGGCGGAGGGGAAGGTTACTGTGCCCATTTTACAGGAAGTGGCACCTTTTAACATTTTACAACGCGAGTGGCACCTGCTGGCACACTGAGCTTCCCAAAGTGGCAGGCGCGGACAGTTGGCCCAACAGCAGAGGAGGAAGTTTCCATCACTACTCTTGCCCCTCTGGGAGGAGACAGAGGACGAGAACTTGCCAATGTGGCATGGCTTGGAAGGAACACAGCCAGCACCTGATTCTCTGTGTCACCCAAGTCCCCACCCTGCCAGCTTGCTCCTCTTGACGTCACCTTTGCCGTTTCCACCTTGGGACCTTGGGTTTGGAGGTGAAGGGACGGTGTCTTACTTGTCGTTGTGTCTCCAGCCACAGTGCGGGGCTGGGCATATGGTGGACATCCTCCGGGCTGATGAGAGGGATGGCCAGACGGATGGAGGGGTTGCTGTCTGCCCCGGGGCTGTTGTAAGTGGGGAGGCTCTGCGCCCGTGCAGTTCAGTCAAGAAGTGGGGGCTGGATTTAACTCGGGGCTGATCTTGTACCTGCATTGTTCTGGTCGTAAAACATGATGGCGTGGGGACACAGCAAGCTCCGTCTCTGCGCCAGCGCATCAGATGTGTCTTGCCAAACACTGACGGCAAAATGGCATGTGCTGGGAGAACAAGCCACTGCCTCCCTCCCGTGCCAGGTGAGCCGCGCCATTTTGCTCCATCTACACACACAGTCTTCAGCCTACTGATGACCTTGGGAGATAACATGTCCTCAGTGTCCCAGGGTGTAGGGAGCAGCTTCTGGGAATGTGGCGGGGGCTGCAAGGGTCCGTGGGTCTGGGTGGGTGGGCTCCATCCCTTTCTAGGCTGCAGACACCGAAGGGGGGTTGGACCCTCTACCTGGGCTGCAAAGTCACGCAGGTCCCGCCGAGTCAGGCTCTGCTCCCCGCGTCCTGGGGAGAGCCAAGTGTCGGGCCTGTAGACCCTCATCTCAGAGTCTCCCCTCAGGAGCTGGAGCTGGAGCTGGAGCTGGTGGTCTGTCTTAGCTGTCATGCAGGGTCCACCTGGCTGGGGGTGGGACTCAGCTCCTGATCTCTACCCAAGGTCCAAGTTCAAAATACCAGGTGCCAATCTGCACTTGTATGTCTTCTTGGCTTCCCTACCAGGGCGTCAGCTTTGCTGGTTCTTTGGGTTCCAAGGTAGATAATAATGGCAAGAAGAATAGCTGATATTTATCAAGTATTTGCTTGCTTTAAATGCTATCTCAAGGTGGTTCACAGTTGGACAGCACAGTTTATAAGGTCTGGGCTTAAACCCGGCCCTGTCTGCCTGTGGCTGTGTGACTACTACGAGGCAGCCCCATGTCCTCAGCAGTGGAGCACTCTAACGAGGCCCAGTCTTCATCCGTCCCCAGAAGTCGGAGGCGAGCAGAGAGCTTGCCCACAGGTGCTTTGCGCGAGGCTCCTCCACAGACTGTGCTCCCCTGGGGAGGCCTTGTTTTTCCAGCAGGCCTGTTGCCCCTCTGTCCCCTCGGGGCTCAGCCAAGGTCCTAGGTTCCTTGCTGGCCCGGCCTCTGATCTCCTCAGCCTGCTGCTGTCTGCTCCCATGGCCTCAGCCTTGACCCCGCAGTCCTTCTGCCATTTCTAGCCCCCCTGCTTCTTGTACCAGCTCCCTCAGTGGGACTGGTTAGACTGTCCCTGCCAGGTTTCCCACCAGCCCTGGGGCAGGGCCCTTCAGTGGACGCTAATTTTCCTTTCAGGGCTCTGACCAGGCTTGAGCTTTCTTGCCTTCTGCGTCCTCTCCTCCCCCATGCCCTCTCATCTCTCCTCTCCCCTCCCTGCACCTTGATGAGAGAGACAGAGCGAGATGGAGAGAAGCACCAAGTGGGGAGCGGTGCAGGGCCACAGGGAAGAGGACTGGCCAGTCAGGCCCCACTCTGTGCTTCTGGAGGCTTTTCTTTGGATTCTGCTCAGATGCACAGAGCTAGAGAAAGACCCTTCCCTGGTAGGACAGTGGCCAAGCCCTCCTGCTCTCTGCCCCCCATGGCTGAACCGGATTGCCTGAGTGGGTGGAGGGCCAGGGCCTGGGAGAGGGCTGCCGGAGGGCGAGGGCAGCGCTGGGGTGGGCAGGGGAGACAATGAGCTGTATTGCTAGGCCTCCCGGGGCACAGAGGGGCCTCAGCCTGTGCCGCACACTCTGGCCTGGTGTGGGCGCTCGGAACCAGCTCTCCCTGCACTGCTCCCCGCCTGGGGTAGGAGCCAGAACGCAGGTGACCGAGGACTTTCTTCTCCAGCTGGAGCCAGAAGGGCACAGGTGTCTCCCACCCTCGTCATGAGCCACAGGTATTTTCTTCTCAACCAAGTGTGTGTTGAATGAATGAATGCCGTTGAGAATGCTTTTGGTTTCCTGGGGAGCCACAGTTTGGATCGGACTAATTCTCCTGTCCTGGGACAGCGCCTGTGGGCACAGTGGGTGGACGGTGAGCGTGTGTGCACACGTGGGTGTGGAAGGTAGTTACTGCCCTGAAGCTGCTGGTGTCCCCTGCCGGCCTGAGGCCCCCCTGCCCCCAGGCCGGGCCTCAGTCTCCAGCTCACCCTCGCTGGCTGCTGGGGTGGGCGGGCGTGGCAGGGGCTGAGTGTCATGTCAGTTGGGGTGCTTGTTTTCCTGGGAGGGGCACCAGGCCTCCCTGGGAGATTTGTACCAGCAGCTAAGCAGATAATTGCTTGTCAGATTGATTGAAGGCTTTTCAAAATGTCTTTTTCCTTGAAACATCCTCCCATCCCCCCCAGAACAGATTATTTGAGTTGGAACCGTTTCCCCCTCAGCTTTTTTTTCCCCTCCTTTCTCAAAGTAGTAATTACTGCCCGAGTAGCCTCCATGGCGTTTCCTGTCATTTGGAGGCTGAAGCCAGCGGCTGCTTCCTGAGCTGGGTGAGCGACAAGCAGGCCAATTAGGGAAATACCCCACCCCCCACTCCCCCCCACCTCCCCCCCCCCTGCCTGGCGCTAGGCCCAAGGGGTGGTGGTGGCCTCCACAGGGGAGAACCGAGAACCGGGCCTGGTGTCCCCTTGGCGGGTGGGAAGGAGCTGGCCGGCTGAGCCCCCGGGGTGGGCCCTGGTCCGCTTTCAAGTCCTCAGCCTCAGGGCCCTGCGTGTGCACGTGTGTGCTCCTGCACGCCTGCGTGTGAGCGTGGGAGCTGTGCACGGGCCTGGACCCAGGAGACTCCCGGTGGCCGGGCTACCCGCAGTGGTTCTCCCGAGGCAGCTCGTCCTGACCATGTCTTCAGATTCGAAACACCTGCAAAGTGTCTACCATTTCAAGAGGATAGAGGGTCGCGGGATGGATGCGCAGGTGCTCACACAGGTCCAGCAGGAGGCCAACTGCCGGACACAGGCGGGCGTGTGCATGTTCACAGAGCAATTCTTGCAGCTTTTCCGTGTTTCCAAGCTAGCCACGATAAAACGGTGGTGAAGTGTTGGCAAGGGGATCTCCCACACTGCTCACTCCCGGATTTACAAGGGCCAAGGGCCTTCCTTTTGCTTTCCACCTCTGCCTCCTCCTCCTCCTTTGTAGGGTCAGAGAATGATCAGGTCTTTCCACCCTCCCACCACTGTGATGATGGACACCTGCGGTGCTGCGAGCATTCCAGGGTGGGCATGCGCAAGCGGGCGCACCTGAGTTGGACACGGGCTTAAATGGGCAGCGTCATGAGGATGCCAGGACCGACAGGACCGACAGTACTGACCAACGGGAGCACCAGCAGCAAAGCAGCCGAGAGCGTGAAATGCGCCGGGGGCTGGGAGGCCTGCCAGCCTGCCAGCCTCCCAGCCCCCCAGCACCCCTGCCTGCCATGCACCTGGCCGCCTCTACTAATAAAAGCATGAAAAAGCCACCGAGGGCTCCAAGACTCCCTCCCCTAATCCGTCTGCCCAGAACCATCCAGAACCTGCCCAGGGTGCCCCTTCCTGCTGCTCCACCTTCCTCCTCTGCTCAGACTTTCTTCTCAGTTCGAGGCGTGGCAGCACTTGCCGCAGGTGAGAGTGACAGGCGAGGCTTGAGGCTGTCCCCAGCTCTGTGACTGACCTCACTAGTCTGTGCCTTGGTTTCCCAAGTGTGAAAAGGGGTTCGACAACTGAATCTTCTTCTTGAGTTCCTGAGAGGCCTGAGCACACAGCTGGCTGGTTATCTGCGCCTCGCAAATGTCTGGTAAACGAGTGAGAGAACTGACTTCATAAGGAGGCAGCAGCTTGCCCAAGAAGGGGACTCAGCACAGGTGAGCGGGCTGGGAACTGTGCCTTTGGAAGACCGAGGCGCTCAGTGTGACTGGACGGTGGTGCGGGTGGGGGAGTGTGGAAGGCCTGGAGGGGGTGGAGGACTGCTTTGCTTCGGTGATTAAGAGTAAGGGATCAAGGAAAAGAACAATAACAATAAAAACAGCACAACACGACAAAAACAAAACGACAAAGACAAATGAGAGGCACTTTGTGGAGGGCGGAGGGAGAGGGACTGGGATGAGGCACAAAGAGCACAAGGGACTGAGGTGAGGGTGCCCTGGTGAATTGGGGGTGGGAACTCCATGGGGACTGCAACTGATGTCAAATATATATAAATAAAGAAAAAAAGGAAAAGGAAAAAAGAGCATGCACTCTGGTACCGGCTGGTTGGGATCAAATCCCAGCCCTGCCCACTGACGGACTAGAAAACCACCAGGGACCACCTCTCCAAGTCTTAGTCTTTCTATCTGTAAAATGGGCCGCTGCAGCTGCTGCCGAGGCCTGAATGAGCTGAGCTAAGGATGCAGAAGAGGCGTGGCGGGCCCTGGCCGCCTGGCCCAGGCGTGGCACATGCTGTGCCTCCCGGTCTTGTCATTCTTATGTGTAAGTGTGGGGCACATGGTTACACACTTGTGGCTGCTTTGCACACTCGAGGACCGTGTGCACAGATGCATTTGCGGCCAGCGATGTCCGGGACGTGTTTATGTCCACATGTGGGTGTGTGGTGGGCACAGGGCACAGAGTCCAGGGGGCAAAGGAGCCCCTGGAAGAAGACCTGGGCAGGGAACCCCCAGTGAGAAGTGGGGTTCTGGGGTCCCCATTACGCATCAGGAAGAGTCAACATCACTCTCCAGCTTGAAAGCCTCCAGTGGCTTCTCATTCTCACTCATTCACTCATTCATTCACCTGTCCATTCATTCAGTCAAAAGATCTTTCCAGAGTGCCCACTATGCACTAGGCTCAGCCTCTGGTCTCTTGTACTTGCTGTTGCCTGCGTCTTGCTTGCTCTTGCACACACACAAACCCCCACCGGTCTTTTAGACTTGAATCTGATGTGCTTCCCCTGTGCGGCCTTCCTAATTACTGCAGACCTTGTCAGTGCATTCCCTTGGCACCAGGATTTTACTCCCAGTGAGACCAGTGACTTGGATCGTTTGGCTGAATGAATGAATGAATGTGTGGTTTGTGAGGGTACGTGGGGGAAGGGTGTTCAGATCTTGCTGAACAGCTGGGAGTTGACTCACTAGCTTCCTCCTCAAGGCTGCTGCCTTGCCTGTGCCCACAGCCAGACCAGGAAGGTAGCAGAGTTCCAGGAGCAGCAGGCGTTGGCTGCTGGGTGGTGAATTCCTCAAGGCTGCTGTCTGGCTGGGAAGTGGAGGGAAGCTAGGCAGGAAAGTTGTCCTTCAGATAACAAGACATTCCAACCTTGGGCTGGGCCCAAGGTCCTCCTCTGGAGGTCTCAGTATGCCAGGCCCTGACCCCCAAGGGAGGCCAAGGAAGCTGCCTTGACTGCTGCAGCAGGGACTGGGAGCGGGGCTTTATCTCCTTGCACCACACGCGGCTTCCCTAATGGGTCCAGGGCGCTGGGACAGCTTGCAGGAAGCCGGAGTACTTTCTGTCTCTCTGGGGGTGAGAGGTGACTGGAATTTGGCGGCCAGGGAAACGGGAGCTTCCTGTAGCCTGCCTCAGAGCCAAGCTTGGCAGCAGGAACCAGACAGACCTGGCAGCTCAGGGATGCCAAAGATCTGATTTTTCCTGGCCAGTTCTTCCTGCAAGACACTTGGTGGGGCTGGATCTCACAGTAGCTGTGGTGTGCGTGTGCACGCACCTCTGTTGCAATGTGTGCACACATCACACATGCACAAACTTGGGGCGTGCCTCTGTGCAGGTGGGTCGCATGCACGTACCCATGTGCATCACGAGCACATGTGTACATGTGTGCAGGTACAAGGCAAGATTTCAGGGTCTGTGCCTGCTGGAGCCTGGGCACAGCATACGTGTGGGGCAGAAATTTGTGGGTGCCCACATGCTGCTTACAGAGGCACCTGCATGTCCGTGAGTCTGTGTGCTACACATGTCTGCACATGTGCAGAGATAAGAGTTCTCTGGGTGTGCGTGCATATGTGCACAAGTGGGCGTTTGTGTGGTGCAGGTCCTCATGAACCACTCTGGATGCCAAGAGGGTGAAGCAACTGAAGAAGGGAATGAGCAGTTACGTTGCTAGAAGGGTCTGCCCTTTGTGTAGCCCTGGGGGTCTCCTCCTTGCCAATAAATGTGATCGTTCTCACTTAAGTCTCTCCGCACAGGCACTCTCTGGGCAGCCTGGATTATTACTCCGAGGTGGGAAGTCAGGAGGAGTGGTCACGGGATGACCTTTATGGGCGAGGGGCTTTAGGAGGAAGGGGTCTTAGGTCTGTGGCCAGACCAGCCTACTGCAGCCCAGTCTGAGGAGGCTGACCTCAGGCAGGATCCAGGTGCAACACCACCATGGGTCCTTGGTCTCTGGGTTGAAAAGGGGAGACTTTGAATGACCCCAGAAGGACCACTGACACAGCATCCCCTCCCCCAAGGGGTGGAGGAGTTTGAGCAGCCTTTGTCTTGATAGCATTTAAGAAAGTTTTTATTTACAGTTATAAAGTTATTTGTATGATACTTACTGCACATCTGAGTTTTTAACCCAAGGAGTTGGCAAACTACAGTCTGTGGGTCAAATGTGGCCCCTGCCTGCTTTTGTCAATAAAGTTTTATTGAAACACAGTCAGTCCCATTCACCCATTTTTTGTGCTACAAGGGCAGAGTTAAATACTTACGACCTTGACTCTGTGGCCTGCAGAGCTTAAACTACTTCCTCTCTGACCCTTTACAGGAGAACTTTGCTGACCTCTGTATTAGACTGGCAATTTCACGAGAGTGAGGACTACGAGCTTGACACACTTTATATATGTTACTTAAATGAATGGATGGATTGATCTGTTTCGAAGAGTAAGTTTGCTGGACTCCCAGACAGAGGGACTGGCATGTGCCAAAGCACAGGGTGAAGAAATAGCACTGGTGTGCTGGTCATGGGATGTTTGGTGTGCTTGGAGCTCAGAGAAAACACACACACACACTCACACACACACATGCACACACACTGGGAACTGTGAGGCCCAGCACTTAACACAGTAGAGGGAGTGTCTGGCAAGGGAAGCCTTCCCTGAAGAAGTGGAGCCAAGCAGAGTTCTGCAAACTTACAGACATTTTCTGGAAGTTGGTTGGGAGCAGCTGGGGCACAGGCTGGAGACCCGGGAGAGGCAAGGTGGCAGTGGAGGCACCCCGGCCTCTGTGTGTGTGGGGTGGAGGGCACTGGGGCTCATGATGCTAGAGGGCTTTGGGGGTACAGACTTGCAGAGCCCGGAAGGGATCCCATACAGGGGTTTGGACTTGGTTTCTCAGGGAATGAATCACTGGGGTGTTGGTGGGGGCTCCGGGAGGGCCTCGGCAATGAGGCAGGTGGCTCCCGTGTGGGTCACTTCTTCTCTAGACCAGTGTGGCGGCATGTGGGGGTGTAGCACCTGCTCGGGGCTGGGACCACACGGGGTCAGGGCTACACAGCGAGCCTGTGCCCCATGCAGAGTGGCAAACAAGCAGGGTGCCAGATCAAATACAGAACGCCTGTCCGCTCTGAGTTTCAGAGAGCTAACACATCACGCTTTAGTTCAGCTTATCCCAAAGACCGTATGTGGCACACTTAGCGTAACCTGTGCTCTGTGTTTCTGAAATTCAAATCCAACTCGGTGCTTTGTATTTTATTTGCTAAGTCTGACAACCCAGCTGCTAAGGATGCTGGCTGAACCTGGGCTTTTGTTGGCGGTTGCAAAGCCTGGAACACCTGCCAGTGGAGCAGAAATGGGGTGACCAGCTGTGGGACTGGACCCCGGGGCTGGAAGGCAGCAGGGGGCCCCATGCCTCTGGCTTATGGGGAAGGACATAAAGAACCATGGAGAGGAGGAGCTGGAGAGGGGCCTGGCGTTCTGCTGCCTCTGCGGTTGCTCGGGATGGAGCTTGGACTCTCGGGGAATTGCTCAAGCTGGTTCCAAAGGCAGGTGGAAAGATCCTGCCAGACGTCTCTGGGAACCTGGAGTATGGCTTCCGGAAACTTCGGAGCCACCTTTGCCCTGGTAGTACAGGCAGTGTGTGATCTCTGCCACATCCCTTACCCCATCTGTGCCTCAATTCATCCAGCTGTAAAATGGGGCTAATTACACCCACCTCACAGGTGAGTTGTGAGGATTAATTAATGTTTGTAAAGGCTTTGTGATCCTTGGATGAAAGACGCCTCTTACATATAAAGGGTCATTATTTTTATTATTATTATACAAGTGCCAAGTATTATTACCTTAATTAGCTTTTCCAGATATCAAAAGCAATTAGACCCATCACTTGCTGAGCTCCACAGTGGAAGCCCAAGTCACAGACAGTCACACTCAGACCGTCCCCTGGTGCTGCGGGGAGGATGGGAGCACGCCCCAAGGGAGGAACGCTATTTGCAGAAGTCATTTGTTTCTGTCTTTGGTTAAGTTTTACCCCAAAGCAGAATTTTCCAGGCATTTGAAATGCCCTGAAAACAGAGACTTTCTGTGGAAACGCTGATACAGGAACTCCAGGGGAAGGCTGGGCTGGGAGTGAACTCAGGCTGTCTCCTCCCTGGGGCTCTCGGGGGCCAGGTCTCGGTCCCCAGGCCAGTCCAGGCGAGGGGAAGGCGACCCGATCTCTGAAGGGGCTACTGCGAGTCAGGCCCTCTCCGTCCATGGTCACGCCCTTAATCACGGTCCTGAGTAAGTCAGCAGGAACATTCTGGTCTTATTTCACCAGCGAGGCTCAGAGAAGGTGTCCCCGGGAAGGTCGCACAGCTGGGAAGTGAGCCAAGGACACCGGTGTGGGGGGTCTGGCTGATGTTTAGTCTACACCCAGCGTGCTGGCATTTCCCTCTCTCTGCGTTACCTGCGGTACCCCGGCTGCTCTACGGTGCATAGACCACTTTAGATTTTTTTCCAGATTTTGGATTTTAACTGCCAAGGGGCCGGTTTGTACTGGAGAGAGTGGACGGGCCATCTAGTTCTGAGCGGGTCGCTGAGGCGCCGGGGCCACCCTGGCCGGGGCCTGGCACGGCTTTGCCCGTTCAGTCTTTGGAGCCAGCCAGAACCAGGGCTTGGGCAGAGGAGGGGCCTGCAGGCTGGCTGTGCCCCATCAAGGCGAGCAGGACAAGCCGGGGCAGAAATCAGCGGGCGAGGCTTCCTCTGTGCTGTCCAGTTAGCTGGGAGGGAGCCGAGATGCTGTAATTAACTTTACCAGCGTCCTCAGCAGAGGTAAGAGGACCTTTCCCCCACTCCCCTTTCCACTCCATCCAGCTTTCTAATGGCCTTGGGGACCCCCCATTGCTGTGACTGGGCAGGGGGAGTGCAGCACTGCCTTATGTTGCCTGTGGGTGTCAGCCTGGCCGACACCCCACGTCTGCAAGTTCAACGAACTCATCTTGTTCCCATGTGGCCTCTCTGAGGCTGGCCTGGGGGGGGTCTCTGTGAAGTCCGTGGGAGCACTGGGAGATGGTGGAGCCTTGAGGGCTCGGCAAGTGAAGGGCGAACTGTATGAAGAGGTTGCAATGTCAATGAAAAGCATGCTGACTCTCTGGCTGGCCGGCTGGGGTGGGGAGGGCGCAGGGGTCAGGAATTGGCCAAGGAGCTGTGTGCAATGGCTGAGGCAGCCATGGCCCGCGAATGGAAGCGGTGATGCACTGGAGTAGGTACTGATAGGGGCAAATAAATGGATAGGGCTTGGCGACTTGCGTGGGTGGATGGAGGAGTTTGGAAGATAAATGGACAGTGGTGCATAGACACAAAGGATGCAAGATGGGGAAGGCATTGACAGATCCAGAGGCTGATCAGGGAGGAAGGGGCTGGCGGAAGGTTGAGGAAATGATGTAAATAGGGTTTTGTAGCAGGTGAAGGAATTCCTAGCGAGATAGAGTAGTTGGTGGGTAAGGGAGGATGGATGGATAGAAGAGGAGCTGGTGGGAGGGTGGGATTGTTGGTCGAGGGATTGAGGAGAGGGCGGAGTGATGGGCCTTTTGATGCATGGATGACTTGATGGATGGGTGGAGGTAGGTGAACGGACAATGGTGGATAAAGGGAGGAGATGCCACATTGGAGAAAGTACTGATAGATGGGGAGGTGGGTTGGCAAAGTGGTGGAAAAATGGCAGGTGGGTGATTCATTTTGTGGAAGGGCAGAGGGGCTGGCGGAAGGGTAGGAAGTTGTGTGGATGGTAGAGGACTTGGCCTTGCGGCTCAGACTTCAGTCTGGACAGGCCCGGCACCTCTTGTCTCAGAGCTTGGGGTGCAGTGCAGGTGGCAATACTCAAGACCCTGCTCAGTGGGTGGCGGTGACTGTCCTCCTTCTCCAGTCCATCCCCTCCTCCAGCAGCCAGGCTCTCCTTAGGCTCATAAATCCCCAGTCGGGCAGGCTTTCTGTAATTATCTCTGGAACATTAGCCCAAAAGGCGGGGCAGGTGGGGCTGTGAAGAAAGGGGCTGAGTCAGAGGCAGATGTCTGTCTTTGGTGGCGTGTCAAATGTGGCCAGTGTGCAGCGTGCCAGGCCCGGTGTTCTAAGGCACCTCCCTTCCCTCCCCACTGGCCATCTTGGGTCCCACCCTAGCCTCCCCCAAGAACATGGGACCAGGAGGAAGAGTGTTAACTAGGCGAGAACCCTAGCCCTCTCTCTCCCCTCTCTCTAGCTTTGTCTCTCTCCCTCCTGCTCTTCCCTTTTATCTGTTCTCATCTCTTCTCCTCTCTTTCTCTTGTTCGGATTTGTTTCAGTCTATTCTATTGGTTTCTCTTTTTTCCCTCTGACTTTCTCTGTTCCACCTTGTTCCCTTTTTCTCCCTCTGTCGCTATGTCATTTCTCTTTGCTATTTTTGCTTGTTTCCCCGGCTCATTTCCTCTATCTTGCTCTGTTTGGTCTTCTTCCTCTTTTCCTGCCTCCTTGCTGCTCCCCTGCCATGGGAGACCTCCCACCTCACCCCAGGGGCCTGCCCCGGGCAGACTCAGCTGCCCCATCCGGCTGTGGCTGCGTCTTTTTCACGAAAGCAGAACTGTTTTGAGGGAGGTTCTCTCCTGAGCTTTGAATTCCATTTAGAATCTTCCAAGGAAGCATTTTTCCTTCTTCTACTGATTTATGATAAAGATGGTGTCATTAGCCCACAGGGACCCCTGGTCAGAGCTGCAGGCAGGAAAGGGAATGGAAGACGTGTCCACGCTCTCTGGAGACAGCAGGGCCTGGTCAAGGAAGACCCTTCCCCGGGGCAGGGGTGGCTGGGGGTGGGTCCTGGCACAGGTGAGAACCAGCGTGGAGGGGACCATCCAAGTTTTCTTAAAGGGCTCATAAAAGACCATAGTGGTGAAGAACTCTTGGCAGTTTGAGAAGTTTGGGTTCAAATCCCAGTTCCCCTTCCTCTTCACTGACTGTGGGGTCTCAGACAAGCTACTTAGCCTCTTGGACCCCCACTTTTCTCATCTCTAAAATGGATGAAGAGACTTTCCTCATGGAGCTGATGTGAAATTGCAATGAGAACGTTGAAAGAAGGGCAAAGCCCAAGCCGAGAGGGAAAAACACTAAGAGAGATTCAAACAAAGGCTGCTAAGGAGGGCTTGGTCCCACACAGCTGTGGGCGCCAGGGAGCAGTGTCTGGGAAGCTGCTGCATCTGTGTGTGAGCTTCACCTCAGCACGGCACGCTCAGCACGGCGCGCATCGAGAAGGAAAACAGACATGAGTGGAAGAACAAGGGCTCGTGGATCACAGCAGCCTCCCGCTCCCTCTGAGGGTCCGACCTCAACACTGCAGGTGACGTGCTGGAGAACTGGAGCCCTTTGTCACAGAGCTCAGCATGGCCCAGAAGTTAGGGGAGCCGGGAGGGGAGACCTGGTGGGAGCTGCAGGAGCTCTGGTCCAGGTGTTGCCCCTGTGACCCAGCTGAACCCACAGACCAGCAACCACATGCATGCATCCCAGTGCCCAGGGCCCAGTGCTGGCCTTCTGAGCTGCTGTTTCACTTCTGCATTCTGAACCCCCAGCAAAATGATGCCCGGGGCCTACGCTAACTCACAGCTCTGCAGGGAGGGGAATTCTGGGAAATGTAGTTCCTGCTTAGCTAAAGTTACTCAGTACCAATCTGCCCCAGCACCCCTGCCAGCCATGGTATTTTGGCTTCTTATCTTTTCTCCTTTGAATTGCCTAGCATGCAGACTGAACTCAAACACGATCTCCTTTGGTGCTGAGTGGCTTGGAGCTTGCAGGCTAAGGTCAGATCTTCTAAATAATAATAACAACACCTTTGCATTCCATGTTTTTAAAGGTCTCCCAGTGATTCTAAGGTACAGCTGAGCTTGGGAGCCATTCATCCACATGGAACGTGACGGCGAGTGGTGGAGGTTATGTGGGACTGCGCGTAGTAGGTATTCAGCAAAAGCCAGACCCAAAGAAATGCAAGGTGGCACAGCTGGTCAGTGGCGGCTGTTCCCTCTGACCAGGAGCCATGGTCCTGCGCCGTCACACTGAGAGCTCGGGGCGGTGGGGGCATGGGGCCTTATGCCTGTGTTCTTGAGAGGGACCCTGCAGCGTGGCACAGACTCTGCTCCTCTTCCTGCCATTCCTCCATAGGATGCTCTCCAGGCGGTAACTTTCCAGGTGGGACTCTGACTTGGGGCATTTCCGGGTCACCAAGCCCAGGGGTTGGGCATGTCACGTGCGGTTGTGACTTGTTGGTTTCTCCTACCTCCTATCACCTGGGAAGATGTGGATTGTCATGGAGAAGCCACTGTGCCTCTGAGGACTATATTTCCTAGGTTCTTTGCAGAAGGTGAGGCCGCATGACAGTTCCTTGCCAGCGAGTGGAAATCGTGTGCATCAATTTCTGGTCAAGTTGTTTAACAAGAGGGTGGAGCTTGTAACAAGAGGTCCACTCGCTTCCTCATCTCTCAGGTGGTGTCAGCCCTCAAAGTGACCTTGGAAGCCGGATGTTGACTGTGGCAGCGTGTCCACCAGTCTGGTGACCGAGTGGAGCAGAGTCCTACAACCAGGGGACCCAGAGGGGACAGAGACCGAGTGAGAGAAAACCTTCTTTGTCATATGCCATTGGCATCTAAGGCTTGCTTGTTATAGCATCTGACGTTGCCTTCACCCAAGGGTCCTCTGAGTGTGACCTGCACCAGCAGCACCAGCATCTCCTGGGAATGTGTTAGAAGTGCAGGCTCTCAGGCACCACCCCTGTTCTGCTGAATCTGAAAATTCGGGGGGGGGGGTGCAGGGAGGGTGGAACTTAGCCATCTGTGTTTTTAAAAGCCTCTAGGGGTTCTGACGCACATCAAAGCTTGAAACCCCTGTCCCCAACCTATGCACCTTGTACCCCTAGCTCTGTAGTGGAGAATCAAGCTCAGGTGGCTTCATGCCTTTCTCCACTATCAACCTTCCCCCATGCCCACTTGCCTCCCAGAGGTCTCTGCAGAACACAGTAGTGACCGATACAGGCTTGGATTCTTGAAGTCCAGGCAGTGACATAACATTCATATGAGTTAACTCATTAGTTCCTTCCCCAATTGTCACAGAGAGGTGTTAACTACTACGCTGGCCAAGAAACTTCCCTTGAGGACTTCCAAAGTCCACTTGGGACCGACACCCCCACAGGTTGGTTTTATTCTAACTACAGTTCTAGAGGAGCAATCACTGCAAGTCGGAGGAGAACTGAAGAGTGCAGAGTCCAGGAGCCGAGCCCCATTCTCTCTGCCTTCTCCCACATTCTTCCAGCACAATTGTTACTGCCATGTCTGGTTGTCCCAGATGGCTGGTTTTTTGCAGCAGAACTTACTAACTGCAGTGTCTCTGCTCTAAGAGAGAATTGCATCAGGTACCCAGGTCATTCAGGGAAAATTTGCTTGTCACATTTTTCTGAGTGTGTTAGACAGCGGGGTCTCGCGTTTGCTTTATGTCTGTAACTGTAAATTCAACACATCCCAAAAGAGTGAATGAATGAGTTTATGGATTAATGGACCTCCAGCTAACTTGCTTGAAAATTTCACCTAACTTTGTAGATCCAGAAGCTTCTTGGATTCTTACGCACTGAGAAAACACTTTCTGCAAAGAAGCTGGCACCCAGCTAACAATTGCTTGTGCAGGTAAATGGACATGGTCCTTGCAGGGTATGAATGACATAAGTTAGGGCTGTGAGTCTCAACCTCGAACATGCATCAGAATCACCTGGAAGGTTTGTGAATCATTTTATACTAAAATACTGAGTCTTTTTTGAAGGAGAGACTTTAAGGAAAATATAATTTATCAAACTGACTTAAGGGAAAAAAAAGTAGACATATAGTGATTATCTTATTATTCCAGATACAGTTTATAATTCCTATTTTATGAATAAGGAAATTGGGGCTCAGAGAGCTGCAGAAAATTGCCTGTGATTTTCTGGGTTGGAGGCAATGGAGGTGGACCTGGGTGGGCTGTAAGGAGTCTCCCTCTGGCGGGGTGGGGTTGTGACAGTGAGACCTGGCCAGAAACCTCTCCAAGGATGCCTCTGTGCATGCAGACCAGAACACACACCTGCCGGGAGGCATCCGGTACCCGAATTTCCCCTGAATGCTTCCCACATCCAGGGGGTGCTCACACACGGAGGCTCTGTGATGCCTGGCCGTCAATGCCCTCATCCAGAAGGAGCAGGGCTGAGCAGCCAGACTTTGACTGACCCTGGGCCCTTTGACTCAGCTGCCTCCCAAACCCAAGAACACTCAGTGCCCAACCCAGGCCTCAGAGCCAGGTCACCCCTTGCAGGAAGCAAGTGGTAACCTGTCTGGGAGTCAGGGCGGGCATCAGACTCCAGGGCCAGCGCGAGAGGCTTGCATCCCCTCGTGGGAAATGAGCCTTGAAATGGAAAGTGTAATATTGGGGAGTGGTTGAAGTCACAGTGGCTGACGTTGGCCTTGCCAGCACTTGTGCAGTGGGGTCTATTGTGTCTCTCTTGCATTCTTGCACCCTTCTCTTGAGAATAGCACCCCTTCCTTCCCTCTTTGGGGTGCTGTGGAGTTGCCAAGGACAGACACCTTTATCTCTGACCACACGAGCCAAGCCAACCAGAGCTCTTTCTTCAGTTGTGAAACGGGGATACTCCCTCTTGCCTCTGGGTTTGCTAAGTAGGAATGATGTAAGTCTGGAGTTTTTTGGGGATGACAATTCAGCCTCCCTCTGCATCATGATCACTAGAGGAGAAAATAAGGGTGCACACCAAGGGCACCGTGCCAAGAGAAAAGGAGAGACAGTTGGCCAGGTTCTTTGTGCTCCTGGATCCAGCTGTACCTGAAGTTCATTTCCCTCAGGAAGTTGGAGCCAAGTGTTGTCTCTTTGTTCTTAAATTTGTTAGAGGTGGGCTTTTGTCTCTTGAGACCCAAAGTTTCCACTAACACAGTTTGTCCTGGCTTCCCCTTCTCTCTCTGTCCTTTTGGTGTGACTCAGGCCCGACGTCTTGCAATTCTCCCCAAGTCTTGCCGCTGCAAACAGGTGGCAACATACTCAACTTGCAGCCGCCAGTTGGCTGTCTGACCTAATTTTTGATATTTTAATGACTGAGGAGATGCTGAAGAAGCACCAAAGAGACCCTGCAGAGATGGGGAGTCAATGAAACATACCCACTGGGGAAAGGGACCAGCCCCAAAACTGAGCTACGGTGGGTGAGCAGGGATGGATCTGGAGCCCGGCCAGGTGTTGCAGAGCAGGGGCCCATTTCCGCCTCAGAACCACTTCGCCCTTAGGTCCCATCGCATCTCCTGTCTACAGGTGAGACGCTGAGGGTCATGGTGCTTCATTCGCCCAACGTCCCAGAGTTAGGAAGTGGTGAATCTGACTTTTGAACTCACAAATCTCACCCCACTGTCTCAATTCTTAACCACACTATTGACTTAATTATGTTAGTGGTGGAATTAGGTTGAAGTTTCCCCCCCAAATTGTCTTTAATTATCTTCAGTGCCTTTTGCCTCCCTTTCTTAACTTAAAGGCACTTCAATAAAAGTGTTAAGTGTATTCTTTTTCTTGAAAAGGATTCCATAAAAAATACTGTGAGTTAAAGGAAACTAAAAGAAACAGATATCCGGCCCCCCACCCCCCCCCAAAAAAAATACCCACCCTTTCCATCACTGTTGGAGTTATCCTCCTAGAGCAAAGCAATGCTGCCTTTTTGGGGGGTTTGTTTTTGTTTTTAAATGAAAGGGAAAGCTTTTGTAGCTTTCCTCTGCCTGGAGGTTAAAGGTTAAATTCCATCATCTGACTTTCAAAGCCCTCTGGTCTGCTGCCTCTAGCTGCTCTCTGGAAAATTATCTTCCCAGCATTATCTAGACTCTGCCCCTTTTCCTGAAACAGCTTCTCTGTGCTCCTGTAGACACCCCCCCCCCCCCCCCCC
>JAGFMF010011769.1:5866192-5966193 GCA_019455555.1 Galemys pyrenaicus
GGGTGCACAAAGGACTGAGGTGATGGTGCACGGGTGAAATGGTGGTGGGTACTCCCTGGGGACTACAAATGATGTCAAATATAATTAATTAAAAAAAATGTTCTGCTAGCAACATTAACAAAGTTAAAAAAAAAAAGAGTGAAATGGACGTTTTAGCCTAACTTGCTCTCTGGCATTAGAATGCAAGCATCAGATTCAGAATGCTCTTGCGCCTCCAGAGAAGGTTTTCTGCCCCTCACTCCCTCAACCACGCACCTCTCCTAGCTCACCGGAAATCTGTGTTTCCATGCCCCGAACCTTGGCCACAGCTGCAGCTATGGGCCTCTGGGACAACGGTCGTGCCAGGGTGAGCCAAAGTCCTCTCTGGCCCAATGCAGCAAGTTTGACCCTCCCGGCCCACCCTCCCCTTCTCACTCCTGACCTGTGCAGGTAAGTGGGCCCGTGAGCCCGTGGGCCGCCCCGGGTGTTACCTTCACGCTCCCCTCGGCCTGGCTTCTTGAGCTGGGCACTCAGCTCCCCATTGTGCTGGGAGCAGAGGGCATACCCCAAAGGGAGTTCAGCAGCTGCAAAAAGCAAAGACTCAGGTGGTGACCCCAGACCGGCGACCCCTGGCGCTCTCCCTAGGGCTAACGTGAGGTGTTGGGCTCGGTGGCTGGGGTCTGTATGGGCTTGGGCACCAGACAGACCTGTATTTGAACCATGTTCTGCCAGTTGCTACTTTCGCCTCCCTGCACTTCACTGGCAAAGCAAGAATGACAGCCGCAGCGTCTACTGTGCCGAACTTTGTACTATAGTGGCTAGAGGCCTTTGTGCTCGTAGACTACAGCGTGCACAGCGCCGTACTCTCAGCCGATGATGGGAAAGCACGCAGCATGCCAGTCCACGGCAGGGCAGACACGCCGAGACTGTCATCATTGTTTGGCTCTTAAGTTGCAAATGACACAAATCCATTTGTACCTGTTAAGCTGCCGTGATCGGAGGGTAGGTTACAGGGCCCACACGGGCTGGTCACAGGCATGGGCTGGTCCTAGAGCATTCTGGGCCAGGGGAGCACTTTCTTTCTGTCTCTCATCTCTCCTTCAGTGACGAGCCTCGTCCCTTATTCTTTCTGCACCCATATATGTGGGTGATTTCAAGATCCCTCCCAGCACCCAGACTACATGGATGGAATGCCACATTCAAAGTGGCTGCTGGTAGCTTGATAGCAGGAGACTTAATCCCTTGACACCGGGGAGGCCCTGGGAAGATAGCACCGAGCTTGTGCTCAGAACTTAAGCTAGTTTCTTAGTTTGCTTTCACAGGAGGGACTGCACCAGGTATTCACGGAGTCCCACTGTTATTTCACTTTTCCCACTTGAAAGCCACCTTTTAGGACAAAAAAAGAACCCTGGGTCTGAAGACGTTAGAGGTTGTTTCTTCAGTGATTCTGGAGAACTGGCTTGGGATCCAATTAACGTGGCCACCTTTTTCTTTGATTCACCTCCCCAGTCCTTTTCACAATCACCAAAGAGTTAAACTCACCCAGAGGAGGAAGGGGAGGAGTTAAGGGAATGTGATATTGTATTAATAATAAGAAATACATGCTTGGGCTTCATCCCAGTTTCTGGCATAGAACTCCTAAAACACCTGGATTTTCTTAAGTGTGAAGAAAGATAAAGGTGTTTGGTATTCATAACAAGTCCCTTTCAATCGCACCTGAGTTTATGTTAACAAGGTGAATTTTGGAAAGCCCTTAGGTCACCTAAGGATGGGGGTGAATTGCCAGGGGAGCCAATCTTGTGATTAGAAGGTTGAAACTTTCAGTTCCACCCCCGACCTCTGGAGGTGGACTCAGTCATCAGTGGCCAATGATTAAATCAATCATGCCCATGTAAGGAAGCCTCTAAAAGGATGGAATTCAGAGAGTTTCCAAGTTAGCGAAATGTGAAGAGAAGGTTGCACCTGAAGAGGATATGGAAACTCTAGTCCCTCCCCACCCCGCAACACCTTGCCCATGCATCTCCTTCATCTGGCTGTTCCTAGGATATAGCCTACTTAATGGATTCATCATTTAGTAAGTAAAAATTTTCTCTGAATTCTGCAAACCACGCTAGCAAAGGAATTGAACCAAAGGAGGGTGTCCCATGACTCTCTGATCTGTGGGTGGTAGGTGAGAAGCACAGTTGGCAATCTAGACTTGCAGTTGGTGTTTGAAGAGTGTGTGTGTATGCATGTGCATATGTATTTATGTGCTGTCTCATGGGACCGAGTCCTTAACCTGAGGGATCAGGTGATGTCTGAACACATCTGAGAGTGTCAGAAGTGGACTGAATTAGTGATCAAGGAACTTGAGGATTGGGTCTTCTTAGGATATCCTTATTTGTGATTTTTAAAATCACCCATTTAAGTCAATGTGTTAGCCATGGAGTATACACATGCATGTAGACTTAGCAGTTGAGGGCAAAGCTTTTACCTTCATAACCATCTCACCACCAAGTTTTAATTTGATGATAGTTGGAACATGTGCTTAGATGGCCTGGTATTTTCAAGTGCAACTAGGGGTGAAGTTAATGGGGACCTTGGAAGCCTGAAGTGACAGCTGCCACTCCATTCCTAGCCCCTTTCTGAGTCTCAAAGGGAATGCCTCACTTTTTTTTTTTTTTAAGATTTATTTATTTATGCACACAAGAGCTGGGGTACAGGCCAGAGTTGTGGGAGGTGAGAGGATTCACCAGAGACAGAGTGGGGAGCAGAACAGGGAGATCGACTGAAACACACTGCTGAGGGGAGCAGCAGGGAGGCAGGAGAGGTCTGCTGTGCCTTGTGGGTCTCCTCCCTGGCCGGGGATCGAACTCACGCTGCTTGTGGCGGATGCTTCACCTTGCGGCGTTCAACCAGCTGCGCCACCAGGAAGGCCCGGGAATTCCTCACTTCTGAATGCCACTGAGGACAAGATCCCTTGGGTTCCGGGAGTCGTAGACAAAAGTTGACCATTTTGTCCAAAGAAACGATCACGGCAGGTGAATAGATTCTAAAGCAACTATCTGCAGAAGGAAGGGGAAAATGAACCAACAGCTACTGAGTGCACATTACTTCCTCAGAGCCAACCACCCATGCGCTGGGAGAGCACAGCTGTGTAGGTGCTCAAAGAAGTCAGCTGGATAGCTTCCAGTTCGAGTGGCATCTGTCGAGCTACAGCTGCCCCTGGCATAGCCTCTCTTGCTTTCCAATTAACCTCGCTAATGAAGATGTGGAAGTAGCCTGGCCGCACCACCATAAAGTGGACACTCTCTTTCCCCCGCGCCTTCTTAGCAGTGGTTTAGAGACACAGCATCTGCAGCAGATACACAGCGCGCACGGTCATCTCTCAAGTATGAGAGCGCTGCTTTTAAAAATCAAGCACGTCAGGGCCTCCCTGGCGGCGTAGGGGTTCATTCTCAGTGCTATCACCACTGTGGCCTGAGTTCAGTTCCTGGCCAGAGAGCTGACCCACATGAGGCACAACAGACCTCTCTTGTCTCACCTGCTGCATCCCCTCAGCAGTGTATTTCAGTAAATCTGCTCCCCATTCTGTTCTGGTGAATCCTCTTACACTCTACACCTCTGGCCTATATCCCAGTTCTTCTACACAAAAATAATTAAGTCTTAAAACAATTAGTCATACCATCCTCAATATGTTTTTCAGAAATCATGTTGTTTTTATTTTTATTTATTTATTTAAAAATATTTTAGTGTAGAAAAGCTGAGGTGTAGGCCAGAGTTGTGGGTGAGAGGAGTCACCAGAGGCAGAGTAGGGAGCAGAACAGGTGGATCTTCTGAGGGGAGTAGAGGGAGGGACAGGAGAGGTCTGCTGCGCCCTGGGGGTCCGCTCCTGAGTGGGGTGCTGTAGCGGTGATGGCACTGAGACTTAACCTCCAGGCTACCAGCGAGGCCCCTGTTTTTATTTTTAAATAAAGCAACAGGGTAGAAAGTTGGGGTCAGCATACGTAGATCCTGGGACGAATAGCTCCTCAAGGAACGTTCTGTGGATGAGGTTAGAAGCAAGGAGAGCCTGGGCAGCAGGCCTGGAAGCCAGAGAGGATTCCACCTCAGTAAGGCAGCGCTCCAGTGAAGGAAGGGGTAAAAAGGAAGGATAACAGATGTGAAAATAAGCTCTTTCCCCAAACACACAAATATCCAATTTTCTATGTAAATGTAGGATCAAAGAAATGGCGTAAGAAAAAAAAAATTCCCTCCTCCAAGAAAATCCCAAACCTCTATGTGTTTAGTTGTGAATTCTTTTATTATGTAAGGAAAGAAAAACATTGATTTTTTAAAAGATTTATTTATTTATGCATGCAAACACTGGGGTACAGGCCAGAGGTGTTGGGTGGTGAGAGAATCCACCAGACAGAGCAGGGAGCAGAACAGGCAGATGGACAGAAACACACTGCTGAGGGGAGCAGCAGGCGAGGAAGGAGAGGTCTGCTGTGCCATGTGGGTCACTCCCCGGCCGGGGATCAAACTTGTGCTGCAGTGGCTGTGGTTTGCTTCATAGTGCGTTGCTTAACCCACTGTGCCACCAGGGAGGGCCCAAAAAACATTAATTTTAAATAAACTTTCAGAGAGTTTATTATCAAATAAAGAAGAGGAAACACTTTCCAATTCATTTTATGATACTCATTTTTCATAATATCAAAATATGACAGACATTCCAAAGGAGAGAGAGTGAAAGAATTACTGACTGAAATTCTGCTAATGTAGGGAAAAAAAAATCCTTAACAAAATATTAGCAAATCAACCCAGAGATATATGAAAAGAATAACACAGGATGACCAAGTAGGGTTTACCTTAGAAAAGCAAAGTTGGTTTGAATTTTGAAAATACATTGGTACAAACCACTACATTTACAGAATTAAGAAGAAAACATATCAAGAAGAAAAGACATCTATTGGTGACAAAAACTCAGCAATATAGGAATAAGAAGGGTATTACTCAATCTGATAAAGACTATTAAAAAAGTTATAGCAATTATCATATTTACTGGTTAATACATCCTAGTTGCTAAGACTGGAATAAGGCAAAGACCTCCTCTCTCACTATTTCTGTTCAACAATGTCCCAAGATTATAACCATTGCAAGAAGGCCAACTCCCTCCCCCAACACACAAAGAAAGGAGAGGAAGAGGTAAAACTGTATCTATTTTCAGATGTCATGATTGTTTATGTGGGGAATTCTAAGAAATCTACCAAACAGTTGCTAGAACCACAAATGAATTTAGCGACCTCATAACAACAACAACAGAAAGTTGGAAAGCGAAATGTAAAACTCCCTTAGCAGAGCATCAAAAACAACAACAACACACCATATTTAGGATTAACCAACAGAACACACACAAGACTTCTACATAGAAAACTATAAAACATTGCTGAGAGCAATCAGAAATTCCAGAAAACCTTTTTGCAGCAAAGGATAAACTTATTCTAATATTTATATGGAGATGCCAAACAATAATGTATTGAAAGCAATCTTGGTAAAGAAGAACAAAGTTGGAGGACTTAAATGACCTGATTTCAAAACTCATTTTAAGGTATACTACTCAAGACATTAATACTGGCATAAGATCAACAAAGTGATTAAGAGAACAGAGCACTAATTTCAGAGATAGACTTAATGGGTTAATTGATTTTTGACAGAGGTATTAAAGGAATTAAATGAGCAAAGTCTTTGAACTAGTGATGTTAGAGAAGCTGGTTATTCATACCTTATACAAAACCAAAAAGCGTTCAGTAGAAACTTGGAGATAGACAAAGTTTTCTTGGGTAAGATTCATAAAAGGAAAACTGGTAAATTAGGCTTCACCAAAGTTTGAGAATCTCTGCTTATAAACAGATGCTGTTAAGGAAGTAAGTGGTCAATATTAATAAACCAAGAGAAAATATTAATAAAATAGATACCTTACAAAGGACTGGTATCCAAGTTATATATGGGACTCCTATAATTCAATAATAGAAGTATAAAGACCTGATAAAAATGGATAGTTGGACACAGTATCTCACCAAAGAAAAATATGGCAATGGATAACATGTGAGAGTATTTAATATCATTAGTCATCAGGGAAATTCAAATTAAAGACACAGTCTGATAATATTACCTATTCTTTGTAAGGTCTTAAATTAAAAAATGCAATAATCCTAAATGTTATCAAGAATGTGGAGCAACTGGAGCTCTCATACTTGTTTGTGAGGGGTGGGAACATTTAACATTGTTTTTATAAATTTAAATGGGTATCTACTCTGTGACCCAATAATTCTACTGCCAAGTAATTATCCAAGAAAACTAAAAATAGCTATCCACACAAAATTTTGTTCAAGAGTATTCCCAAGCATTAACCAATTCAAGACCCGGAAATAGCTCAGGTGTCCATCAGTAGGAGAAATAAATAATGGTATGTTCATGAAATGGAATACTACACAGCACTAAAAAGGAACAAAATACTATACCTGCAGCAATATGAATGAATTTAAAAATATTTTATCCACAAATGAAGTCTTATATATGAGTATAGATTGCATGATTCTACTTGTATATAGTTCTAAAAAGGGCAAAAATAAAATAGTGGAAAATAATTAGTGAAAAAAATAAAATAGTGAGTGATTTGGGAGAAAGAAATGAGCATTGACAGGAAGGGACATGAGGACATTTTCTGGGATGGTGCATGTTTATATCTCGTTTGGGTATGTAGGTATATACCTTTGTCAAAATCCAGCAAATACCTGTGTTTTTGATTGTATGTAGATTTTACAGAAAAAAAGAATGGTAAATATTGAACTATACTTGATGATATGTCTTCTGAAATATTTAATTTGAAATGCATCAAAAAATTAGGATAAATTGATGGAAATATAGATGGATAAGTATGTGGTAAAATAAGTGCTAATGATAGGGTTTATGCAAATGCTTACTATAAGTTTTCAAGTTTTTTTGTATATCTGAATTTATTAACAACATTAGAAAAAATTGAATTCCAAACCTGAAAACTTTAAGAAATATCGAAACAAGAATGTATGAAAAATACTACATACCTTGACGAGAGAGTATAGGGCAGATGCTAATCTCACATTAACTCATACATTAGCATTGTTTGGAATTTTGATTTTCAAAGTGACTCTAAGTTACACAAGGCAAAACAAGCACCTTTGCTCCCTAGCCCCCTAAAAAACAGAAGAATGTCATTAAAATGTATACATGTTATATATATTAATAATTATATATTAATGTATAAATAATATATAGTATATATAAATAATTGTATATATAAGAAATATAAACAATTATATATTATATGCATATATATTAGCTACAATGATGTGGCATTCTGCACAAATTAAAATATAATGCCATGGAATAGAAGGGGTAATCTTGAATTCCATGACAGAATATTTATGTGCTTAATAGAAGATAAAAGAAATGAGAGGAATGGATTTTTCAATAAACATTGAAATGAGAAATCAGAACTTTAGCTTACCTCATCTCCCAAGTTAATTATGGATAAAGAGTTAATTTTTATTTTTTTATTTCTATTTATTTTTTAAAGGTTTATTGATATGTATGCATGCAAGAACTGGGGTACAGGCCAGAGATATGGGGCGGGGATTTACCAGAGACAGAGTGGAGAGCAGAACAGGCAGATGGACTGAAACACACTGCTGAGGGGAGCAACGGGCAAAGCAGGAGAGTTCTGCTGTGCTATGTGGTTCACCTCCCCAGCCAGGAGCAGGGATCGAACTCGTGCTGCAGTGGCTGCGATTTGCCTCATAGTGCATTGCTTAACCCACTGCGCCACCAGGGAGGCCTCAAGAGTTAATTTTTAAAAATGCAAGCAGTTGTCCCTTTAGATGGTTCTGATATATACAAATTTCACTTACCATACCAGTGTGAGAAGTTAGGATTACCTGTGTTGAAATCGTATTGCCCAACACGTTTAGCTCATTATCCAAAGGTGGAAGACATTCTAAGCTCAAATGCTGTTGAAGAATCCAAAACATGAGAATAATATATTTGACTTCTAAAAAAAAGGAGAATTTCTATGCCTTCAAAATATGGTGAGCAACAGTAAAAGGAAAAGGTCAAAACTGGAAATACACTTGCAATAAATAGAGCACAGAGGGTTACTATCCTTAATAAACACAGGAACTTTTCAAATAAAAAAGTACATAGAAAAGTGATTACAAGCCTTGCACGTATAATTTATGAAGGTGTTAAAAGACAATATTCTGCTAGATGTTTATGTGAACCTGAAAATATGCTAAAAATACCCATTAAAGAATCCCAAAATATGAAAGATGTATTTTTAAAAACATTCACAAAGAGAGAAAAAGTTCCTGAGATAGGATAGTTGCTAAATCCATGTTTCTCTCATCTTGCTGTTAGCGTGGTGCATCCTCTGGGATAATCTCTCATTTCTTCAGTATAGTGGAACACATTGATGGTATTTTATTTTATGGATAACATTTATTTTTTAAGTTGGTTGGTAAGCAGATAAAGGTGCCTTATATAATTATCTTTTAAGATGTCCACAATGGTTCCTAATACAGTCAAGACTTCTGCATGCAAAAGACAGTGTAAAGTCTCTCACTGCAAGATATGATTGAAATGTATAGAGAGACAGTTAATTTCTTTGTATTAAACTTGTCTCTTGCAGGCTAGCTGAACTTGTTTATTGGGTTTTGTTTTTCATAGATTTGATAGGATTTCCTTAGATATAATTTACTTCTTCCTTTCCAATCTTCAGGCCTTTGCTTTTTTTTCTTTCCGATTGCCCTGGCTAAGCCTCTTGATACATGTTGAATGTTGAGCAGAAGTGGCAAGAGTGAGCAAGCACCTTGTTTTGCTCCTGATCTTAGAAGGAAAAGCTGCCTGCATTGACTATTGGCTCGGTGCATTTTTCATATGAACAGATGCCCTTTGCCAGGTGGAGGAGGTGCCTTTCTGAGTTTGCCGAACATTTTTATCATGAAAACATCTTAGGTTTTGTCAAGTGCTTTTCGTGCATCTTGAGACGATCATGTAGATTTTGTTATTTATTGTGTCACAGTCATTGATTTTCAGGTGTTAACAATATACTTTTGTTGGCCCGTCTTGTGCTCGGAGGTACACTTGGAAATGAATCCAGCTATGTGTGGTCTGAGGGCTATGAGTGCCATGTGCCTATTTTAGAGGCAGTTGCCCCATTCCCAGCTGCTTCCGTCTCTTCCCAGTTTGCTTTTCAGGGCCGACGCAATGCCTTGCGCCAGTCAAGTCCAAACTTACACCTCCAGTCAGGTAGACGTGTTTCAGGTTAATTAGGGGCCTCAGTCAATTCAGTTCATAGGCTGTAATTACAGGCACCTAAGACCTGCAATTTCTGTTTTAATTAAAATAAACAATGTGGAGGGACTGACATCACACCAGGGCCACTGGTGTGCAAGGCACAGGTAATTACACCAAAGCGGAGCCTCTCGCTGTGAAGAAGTCTCTTGGGATCCCCGGTGGGGCTGGGCCTGGCCATCCTGGTGGATGCTAATTACCTGCTGCCAACCACGCTCAAACCAGACAGGTCGGTTCGCTGCGGTGACGACATTAGATCTTGCTTCTTTCAAGTCAGGACTGAACTGTGACCTTTGCGACGTGTGCGTATGTGTGTATGTGAGTGTGAGTTTGTGTGTGTGTGTGTGTGTCTATTTACATAAGCCATGTCTATGTCTGTTTACATAGGTGATGTCCCCCCAATGTATTCACCTGTAACACATTCTATATACATATGCCATAGGGCATGCAACTTATTTGAAGTGTTGATTTTAGAGATCGTCTAGGGGAGGGAGTTAGTTACCTGTGCTTGGAAAAACAGTAGTTGCTTTGGAGAGGCTAAGGCATAACTACTCAGTCTTAGAAACGACAGGCACTTGGGGGTGGGTTCGAACGGGGAAAAGGGTGGGCTCTCACTTGGTGAGAGCACTGGAGAGAGCACGGTTGGGGAAAGGGCAGATTAAAACCTGAGACTAAGGTGAGGGATGCCTGGTGGCCAAGGCGGCTGAGGACTCAGAAGAGCACGGAGTGGGGACTTTACTTAAAGCGGCTTGTGTTGTAGGACGTGCCGGCCTTTGGATGCTGCAGACCTTCAGTAAAAACCAGCTGTCCGCGGCGGTGATGTCTAGGAGTGAGATTTTTGCTTTTCATTTTGGCTGGAGATTGAGGAAGGCCGGTTTGATTCTGCATGTGAGCAGGAGTGTAGGGGAGTGTACTCAAGACTGAATCCAGAGCCACCGGGAGCCAGAAGCGACCAAAGATCCTAAGACTTTGGGACTCTAGAGAAATCTTGTTCTCGGGTTGGACTTGGTTACTTTAGCAATCTTGTCTGGACGTTCTGATGCTGTCATGATAAGTATATGCGCTTTCTGGAAGACTCTGGAAGGTGTCCAGTCCTAATCCCTGAAACCTGTGAGTGTTACTCTTTTTTTTTTTGAGTCTTTGCAGATGTGGTTAAGGGTCTCAAGATGCTCCTGGTGGTCTCTACCTGCCATCACGTGCATAATGCTGTGGGAGAGGAGGGTGATGTTGCCACACAGCAGAAGAGAACGCAGCTGAAAGGGGCACACAGTGAGTGGAGGCAGCGGCCAGAAGCAAGGGCTGCCTCTGCCCCGGGAGCTGCAGGAGGCAGGACAGAGTGGCCTCTCCAGCCGCTGGCAGGAGCACAGTCTGTCCACACGTCGCTATTGTCCAGTGAAACTGATTTTCGGTTTCTGAGCTCTGGAGCTGTGGGGCGATTCCGTTTCTGCTGTTTTGAGCCACCTGGCTTGGGAGCCTAAATACATGTTGTCACTGGACCCTTTAGGACCTGGCCCTGCCTTTGGCTACCTGCTCTTCTGTAGCCCCTCATGTCCAAGCACAGCCCCACCTGAGCACCCCTAGTTTGTGCTGGTCCCCCAGGCTTCTTCTAGTCTCTGTGCACCCCAAGAGAGGCGTGCTGTCCCCATGCACAGAAGGGGGAACAGCGTGCGGCAGGGCTCCCCCTCAGGGCAGACTGGGGCTCACACAGCCTGCTTGTGGCCAGACTGGCTCAGGCAGGGCGGGGGGTGGGGGCTCACCTGCATCACCTTTCATCTCACCGGGTGCCCTGGGATCGACACCCCCAGGGCCTGTGGAACAAACACAGGCTCGCGTGTGGGATGAAGCTGGGTGAGAATGTTGCCTTTGCTGCCTACTGCTGTGTGGCCTTGCATCAGCTGTGAGGCCTTCCTGGGCCTTGCAGATAAGCTCCCGTCTATAAAACAGGACTGGTGGAAAACGATCCTGGAGGACTGCTGGCGTGGTTAGCACAGGTCTATGGAAATCCACCTCTGTGGACGAGCTCAGGGTCCTTCAGGAAGGATCTGCTGAGCCAGGCTGCCGAGAGAGCCCTCTCTGGAGCAGAAACCCTCTCTTTGACCCCTCCACACTGCCCACTTGATCTGAGGGCCCCTCCTCTGCAGGGGGTGTGTGGGGTCCCTCGCCCTGTCTAAAGGAATCCCTCGGGTACGGTTCTGGCCCCAGAGGAGGCGGTGGGCAAGGGGGGCGCTGAGAAGGCTGCAGGCAGTGGCTTTGGTTTGGAAGTCGTCTTTTGTACCCACTCAGGCCGCAGCCCAGGCGCCAGAAGCTGCCAGACTGCTCGAGCTGCCGTGCCCGCACCCACTGTCTGCAAAGCAGCATGCACCGGGACACACGCGAGCTCCAAGCAGTGTGCTTCTGAGTGCAAGCACACACGTGCACAGTCCTGGGACAGCCGTGTTCACGGCACAGGTGGGCACATGGGCCCCTGGATAGTCGCCATGAACTGCATTTTTTATTGCACATTTGTTTTTTGTTTAAAGATTTTATTTATTTATGCATACAGGAGCTGGGGTACAGGCCAGAGGTGTGGGAGGTGAGAGGGTTCACCAGGGACAGAATGGGGAGCAGAACAGGCACATGGATTGAAACATACTGCTGAGGGGAGCAGCAGGCAAGGCAGGAGAGGTCTGCCACGCCATGTGGGTCCCCTCCCTGGCTGAACTTGTGCTGCAGAGACTGTGGAAGCCCCTCACTGTGACGCGCAACACCTTGAGCCACTAGGCAGGCCCCTATTTTTGTCTTTTTCTTCCCACAATAAGATACTTAAAAAAAATGATAGGGAAAGTGATGTGAAGAGGTGTGATGTTGCTTTATGAAGGTCACAATGTCCTCCTAGGGCAGAATCAGGCTGCAAGCCCAAGATTCTCAATTGTCACCTTGAAATTAGGTTGCTTTTCTACACACACACACACACACACACATACACACACAGGCACACACACAGACACACACTTTCACTCATAGGCCAATAAGGCATCCTAGTGGGACAGTTAGGAGCAGGCAAATGCTCTGTGCTACATTTAATTATATGACCTTGAACCAGACACTTCACCTTGCTGAGCCTCAGTTTCCTCATCTGTAAAATGGAGATAATAATAAGCCTGTCTCATAGGGCTCTAGTGAACTTTAAAGGAAACGGTGAGTCCAGCTCGTGGCACCTTGCCTGTCATCTAGGAAGTGCTTCTTTTCCATTATGGAGCACACACTTTTCTGGGCACGGGGTCCCTACCACATCCAACACCTGTGCTGAGAACATCACTGAAATGTCTTCCATGGAAACCGCAGCAGCCTTAGTTCTGGGAGAAAGACTGCAAAAAGCAAGAACAGACCCCAGGGAGATGGTGCAATCCCTCCCATGCCGGCTCTTCGGGAGTCCTTTTCTACCCACCAGCCTAACCGAGAGGCCACCTCTGGCTCACCCTCATGTCTGGGTCAGGGCGGCTGGAGAAACGAGCCCACGGCCCACAGGGCGGATTCCTCACCCGCGCTGGGACAGCAGGGCCGGTCCCTGCTCGTGTCAGCCCAGAGAGATGCACAAGCTGCTACAGGCTCGCAGAGGGCAGGAGACAGCAGCGAGCCAAGACGCTCTGCGGTTTGGCCAGGCACCACGACTCCCTGGCTGGGGTTGGGCTGTCTGTGCCTGGGCTGCGTCCGGGTCTGAGAAACCAGGACCTGCCATGCTGGACAGCCCACCGTTGTCCTGTCCTGCGGCCTCGGCCCCAGGTGAGCCCCCGTGGAAGGATGTTCACGACCCGTGGTGGCAACTTGAGCCCCTTTACACGTGTGGCCAAACGGGAGCTTGTGACCAGCCCAACCCCACTGGGCTGTCGTGAAGATTCAGTGAGGTAATGCATGAAATGCCGGTCTGGGCAGCCAGTGAGCGCTGCCACCATTATCGTGGCCATCACTGCCACCATCACCACTGTTGTCACCGTCGTTGTTGGTCCTGAAGGCAGGCGCGTGAGGCTGGCAAGTAACAGCTCTGTGCCTCCGTTTCCCATGAAGCGAACTGGCTGCTCTTTCTCAAGTCTCCTCCCTCCACCCTTAGTCAGTCTCAGCACCTCTTGCTGCATGATTCTAGTCGCCAGCCCTGTGGGAGGCTGGGCATGTGAGCTCACTTCTTCGAAGCCCGTCAGATGAGGGGTGGGGGTGAATACAGGAATTCACAGTGCCAAAGAACGCAGGAATTGGAAATCGCCTTGCCTGGTGCCCGACCTGAGCAGGTGCTTGTACCTGGCTGCGGCTGGGTCGAAGGGTACACCTTCTGAGACCCGACAGCGAGGCGGCTGGGAAACAGATTTCTTCTTTTCGCCGGGGTCTTTCCGTAGCTGGCCTTCCGTGGCCTCGCATCCACGCGCTCAGCTCTCTAAAACAGTCCCTGATGCTCTTTGAACTTCCGGCGGCTTTTCTCCAACTCTTTGGTGAACAACTCTTCTTCAAATCACCCACAAGTGCCGGCACTTTCCAAAATCCCACCCTTTGCCTTCGCCTCTTCTCGTTCACTTCCCTTTGCAGTGCTCACTCACCACTGTCCTGGCCACCCTCAAATCAGCTGCTCCCCTGAGCTTCTGCTAGAATGTCGGATCTAAATATCCAACTACCTGCTGAGAAGCCACACTGGTTGTACCTGAGGAAACACACACCCAAACTTGACTTGCCGTCTGCTCCTTAGATGAAGCTGTCTGCTTCACCTCTTTCACTGTCTTGGTTGACACCACCGTCCATGGAGCTGCTCGGCCAGAAGTCTGTGGACTCTTTGCTCTCTCATATCACATTCCTCCCTCCCTTTCTCCCTCCCTTCCTCCCTCCCTCTCTCCCTCCTTCCCTCCCTCCCTCCCTCCCTCCTTCCCTTCCCTCCCTCCCTCCCTCCCTTCCTCTCTCCCTATATACTCAGTACTTACTATATACTATATACTCAGTACTTACTATATACTATATACTCAGTACTTACTATATACTATATACTCAGTACTTACTATATACTATATACTCAGTAAAAATGCCAAGAGTTGTCTATGGACCAGTCCATGTACTAGCTGTTGGGCCACTAGGTCACTACAGCCTATTCACATTATCCGTAAAGGTCTAAGGATTGTATCATTCTCACTTCTCAGTTGCAAGGACAGAACACAAACCAAGGGAGAAGATATTTTGAACGGCTCCTAAAATCGATGGACAAGATGGAGAGACTGGCTTGGGGCCAAGCCTCTAAGAACATCCAAATCCAAGCTGCAATTCTGGCTTAGTGGGGAAACAGGCTTAGTGGGAAACTGCCCCTGCTGCCGCTGAAGCTGCCCCTGCAGACTGAACCAGACGCAGGGCTCTGTCGTGAAGCACTGCTGTCACGGGCACCAGTGTGGCTTCTGGGTTGGCAATCTGACTTGCCAACCAGGCTGTTCTGGAAGACGAGTGCCTGCTTGTCTGCTGCAGTAGCAAGATGGTAAGTGAGCTCCAAGTTTCCCGACTGTGGTGACTGCTAGATGAAGGCTCGTCACGTGCCTGTGTGCAGTGGCAAGGGAGCGTCATCCAGAGTGACAAGGGCATCTGACTCCTACCTTGGTGACAGGGACTCATGTTTCCTCCACATTGCAAAGGGCCGTTAAGAAGATGATGGTGGAGCCTTCCTGGTAACACAAGGGGATAAGTCTCAGCCCTATGAAGCTGCAGGATGAGTTGATCCCCGACCAGGGTGCTGAACCACACGGCGCAGCAGACTTCTCCTATCTTGTCTGCTGCTCCCCTCAGCAGGCTGTTTCAGTCATTCCTCCTGTTCCGCTCCGCACTGTCTCTGGTGAATCCTCTCACCTCCCCTCCTCCCCTGTACCTCTGGCCTGCACCCCAGTTCTTGTATGCATAAATAAAGTAAATCTTTTCATTAAAAAAATGATGGCAGCTGCACTCCACAATTGCGCTCTGTGGGTCCCCTCCCTGGCTGGAGGCAGGGATCGAACTTGTGCTGCAGTGGCTGTGGTGCGGTTAGCTTCATAGTGTGTTGCTTAACCCACTGTGCTACCAGGGAGGCCCTAGAGTCCAATGGATTTGGACGAAGCAATATACCAATGGACTCTCCCCTGGTTTATATATAGCTCCTTCCTATCACTCCCAAATGTTTCCTTGTGCTTCTTTCCAGTCTCCTTGGTCTCCAACCAGTGACTGCAGGCAACCCCAGATCTGCTGTCTATTACTTTAAATGAAATTTTATCTTTTCTAGAGCTTATAAATAAAACTACACAGTATTTAATCTTTTCTGTTCTGGGTCACTTTGCTTAGCTAGATATTTACGAGCTATTTTGCACCATGGCTAACAATACTTTTGCACAAGGGCAATATTTGGTTGCTTTTATTTCTGAGAATGATTGTATGGCTCATCTCACATATCTGTTCACTGGTTGATGGAAATTTGAGTTGTTTTTGGTTTTCGATGACTGTGGACAAAGTTGCTCTGAATTTCTGCACACAAATACCTGATTGGGCATCTCGTTTCTCCTTGGTAAACACCTTCAAGTGAAGTTGCTGGGTTGTATGGTAAGGGTATGTTTAACTTCCCAAAAAGTTGTCTTCTAAAGTCATCTTCCTGTGCTACATTGTCACCAGTAATGTGTGAATTCCGGCTGCTCCACCTCTTTTGTCAACACTTGGTGATTTTTACTTTTAGATACTGTAGTTGGTGTGGCCATGCTATCTCATTTTGCTTTGAATTTATATTTCCTGGTGATTGATGATCTTTTTAAGTATACATTGGCTGTTTGCTTATCTCTTCTTGGGAAGATTTGGCTCATTTCAATAACTTGGGCTGTTTCCTTATTGCTGAGTTGTAAGAGTTCTTTAAATATTTTGGATATAGATTTTCTCCCCAGATATATGTGTAACAAGTATTTTTTCCTAGCTGTTCCTTCTTTTTTTCTTATCTAAAGTTGCCTTTCAAAGAAAAGACAATTTTCACTTTCATGAAGTTCAATTTGTTACTTTTCAAAGCGATTTTTTTTCAGGTCCTATGTAAGAAATATTGGCCTATCCCAATGTTGCAGACTTTTTTCCCTACTTATCACAGAGCTTTTATAGTTTCAGCTTTCATAGTTAATTCTGATTAATTTTTGAGTTAATTTTATGGGTGCTGTGAGGCAAGATTGATTGATTGATTGATTGATTTATTCTTTTTGCATATCCGGTTGTTCCGTTGCTAATTGTAGAAAAGCTTGTCTCCTGCTGACTTCAGCCTAAGTGTCAAAAATAACCTGATGATATGGAACTACTTCTTTCTGGAGTTTCCATATTTTTCATTGATCTGTCCTTGCTCTGATATTATACTGTCTGGATCATAGTATCTCTGGAGTAAGTCTTGACATCAGCTCTTATAAATTCTCCAAAATGTTCTGTTGCTAGATTCTTGAAGTTCTTCTAGATTCTTTGCATTTTCATATACGTTTTGGAATCAGTTTGTCAATTTCTTAAAAAACAAATACTCCCTGGGATTTTGTTTAGGATTCCATGGAAATTACAGAGCAGCTGGGGGTGAAATTACATTTGAGTAATCTTCAGTCTTTAACCCACAAACATATCGTATCTTCCCTTGTGTTTGTGTTATGTATTTTCTTTAAGCTGTACTTGGAAATTTTTAACTTGGCAGTTTTTCTATTTTTCTAAAATTTAGAAAATTTAGGAAACTTTTTAAATTTAAGAAAGTTAAAATTTTCTTAAATGTATCCCCAAGTATTCTGTGGTTTTAAACATTATCTCAGTCTTTTGTATGAAATGAAATATTCAGTTCAATTGCCCATTGTGCTAGTGTATACAAAAGCAGTTGATGTCTGTGTTTTGACGGAGTAGCTTCGATCTTGCCATGCTCAGTTCTAACGGCGTTTCTGCAGATTCCTTGGGACCCTCTCCATTTCTTCATCTGGGCCGTGCGTGGGAAGAGTATGACGCCCTCGGAGGGCTGCTGTGAAGACTGAGTAAGGATTTACCTCAATTTCTGACTCACAGTAAATCATAGCAACAAGCCTGACAGTGCCATCTTTAATTAAGGCAAAGCTACTCCATGCTGTAGAAGAAGGGTGAGGGGTTACCCTGGGGACGCAGGAATGACTGGAGAGTTGGGGGTTGGGGTGAGGGTGGGGGCTTCTGGGGTGCTGGGCAGGATCCATTTTCTGATCTGGCTGCTGGTGCACGGATGGACTCAGTTTGCAAAAACCATGAGCTTCTGGTGAGGGCAGTGCGCTTCACGATCATGAGTAGAAAGTAAAAAAATAAAACAAAAAGTGAAATTGAGGGGCCTCCCTGGTGGCGCAGCAGGTTGAGTGCCACACTGTGAAGCAACCGTAGCATAGCAGCACGAGTTTGATCCCCAGCCAGGGAGGGGATCCACAGGCTGCAGCAGACCTTTCCTGCCTCGCTCACTGCTCCCCTCAGCAGTGTGTTTCAGTCCATCTGCCTGTTCTGCTCCCCACTCTGTCTCTGGTGACTCCTCTCACCTCTAGAGCCTCTGGCCTGTACCCCAGCTCTTGTGTGCATAAATAAATAAAAAAAAAATCTTAAAAAAAAAAAGAAATTGAACAACAAAAAAGAAGCAAAGCAAAAAGCAAACAGAACTAAACCAAAACAAGCTTTAGGAATCTGAATGCAGAGTTGTGCTGAGGGGGAGGAGGAAATGGGGGTTGGGGGGGAAGTGGCAGGGGGAGGGGGAGGAGAGGGAGAGGGGTGGGTGATAAAGGGTGGTGGTGGAGGGGCTATGGACTATGGCAGAGGGTGTGGTGTGGTAACATACATCTGAAGAGTGGTGANGGGGGGTGGGTGATAAAGGGTGGTGGTGGAGGGGCTATGGACTATGGCAGAGGGTGTGGTGTGGTAACATACATCTGAAGAGTGGTGAACCTGCACCCCTAAATCATAGACAGTGTTGTAAACCAATGCCACCCAGATTAAAAACTTAGTTACCAAAATCATCATCATCATCATCATCATCATCATCATCATCATCATCATCACCATCATCATCATCATCATCACCATCATCATCATCATCATCATCATCATCATCATGGCAGTTGAGTGACTGTCTCCCGAGCTCTCCTCAAGTACTTGGCCATGCGACATAGCTTCTCTTGCCTAACCCCTGAACTGGGAGCTACCGTCATCCCCATTTTAGAGAAGAAAACAGGCTCTGACAGAAGGGGCACGCGACCACTTGTTGGGGCTCACAGGTGAGGGTGTGGCGAAGGCCAGGGTCACGGCAGTACTTACCCACTAAGCTGTCCAACCTGGGTGAGAGTCTGGTTGGAAAGGTTCTAAAATCTTTCATTCTGGCACCCGAGCGAGCGCCTGGGTGGCACAGGGAAGGCGTGGGCAGGGCCTCTTTATACACAGTGGTGGCTGTGTCCCTCAAGAGGGTTGGCATCGTGGAAGGGACCTGACCCTAGGGAACAACACCCAAATGCCCGCCCAACTCAGTCAAAGGAGCAACAGTTGACTTTCGTTCCTCACATATTGTGGGCTCTAAAGATGTGGTATGGGTCCACACAGGTTCCCCAGAGAACCTTCTGGAAGGGATTAATCCCTCATGACACCAAGCATCCTCTCCTCAGGGATGTACAAAAGGTTGACCCAAATTTGGGAGAGGGACAGAAACAACACATTAGTTTGCAAATGTTTTGATGTTCACCAAGCACTAACTGTGTTCCGGGCTTCTCCTGGGCATTTTCATCCCTTTCATGAATCTGGCCTCTCACACAAACCCCACAGGACAGGTAATATATCCCCATTTTACAGATGAGGAAACTAAGGCATGGGGCAATGTGGAAGCTTGCTCGAAATCCACTTCCTTAGTGACAGAAGGGAAATCTGAAGCTGGCCTCATGCTTCCTCTCGCTCCCACCTCCACAGCAGCCACATAATCAGTCCTACAGCCCTGGTTCACTGGCAGAATTAATCTTTTCCACTCAAGAAAGTGAGACTCGGGCAAGTGACAGAAAGTACTGGAAACACGGTTTGGCCTGAGAAACTCGGCCCAGTCAGCACATTTTCTGCGGCAGCTCCCCACACTGAGTGCCACCCCCCACAATCTCAGCCTGACCTTTTAATGAAAAATAAACGTCCCTCCACCTCCTCCCTGTTCTCTGGGCCAGACTGGACAAGTATGTGGTGCTTGTTGGGGAGGGAGCTGCAGAGCGGCAGCTGGGTGGTCAGTGAGCAGTGACGGCATGGCCGGGAGGGACCCCGCGGGCTGGCTGGGTCTTCAGGGCTACCTGGGGCCCCTCTCCCACTGCCCTTTCCACTCCAAAACCTGCCCGCCCTGCCCACGCCTGCCCTGTGCCACCCAGGCGCTCGCTCGGGTGCCAGAACGAAAGATTTTAGAGACTCTCATACAGGTTGGACAGTGCAGCAGGGCCAGCCTTCACATGCGTGGAGGGGACAACTGAAAGATTTACAGCAAGATGCCATGACGGTGATGTCTTCACTCAGTGGGGAGGGAGGAGTGGGTTCCATTTTCAGCTCAAACCTTACTTGAAAAGCTACTTCACAGCCTAGGAATCAGACAAGGAGTCACCCTTCAGTAACCCTCACACGTCTACTCATGGATAGACCACGGCGTGTTCAGAAGCCCAGGTATGGATCGTAGCTCTAACCCTGGACACACTGGGCAGCCGAAGGAGGTGGCCCATTGAATCAAAAGCTAGGGGAGACATTTTCCGGAATGTACAAGAGTAAGCAAACCTCTTAAGGACTATCACTGAGAGTCCATAATGCAAGCTTTGGGCAAGTTGCAGAAACAAGAGTATTTCTTGGGGTGAGGGGGCAGGGGGAAACAGCACCATGAAACCTGACAGGTGTGAGCAAGAAAAACGTACTTCAGAAGGAACTCAGAAGTGTCTCCAGGGTAGAACAAACCTAACTCTTGGCTGTTTCTTGCCTTGCGATTTTCAGCAGGTACAGAGTAGAGGCGAATTGGGAGCTTCTGCCCAGATGATCATAGGTGGGGGAGAGCCCTGGGAGTTTCCAAACCGAGAGCGGTACCAGCAAAAGGGTGCCTCAGGAAGAGCCTGCTGGTGTGTTGAATGGGGATTGGCTGACCTAGGTTGGACCAGAGGCAGAGATGTCAGGGACAGAGTCCTGAAAATGCCCACCCAGGCACATTTATTGTCAGGGGTCCGCACACAAGATAGTTTACAAAATACGTTCACATTCTCTCCTTGAATCCCTGACCCACAACCCCGAAGTGACCCTAAAGCCGCTGCGCAGGATAAATGCAGACATATTGGTCACAGGACAGCAGTGCTAGGTGGAACCGCAGTCAGGGTGCCCCCAGAGGTGGTAACGTCCATCTTTCCTTGACCAAGGATCGTGTCTCGTTGCTGGCATTCCTGAACGGGAGAGTGGGAAGGCGAGCTTCTTGGCTTCTGAACCAGACCGGGGGCACCTGGTGGCATCGGCTGGAAAACTTACTTGAAAATGTTCTTCCCATATGCACGCTTCAGTGAACTGTAAATTTAGTCATTGACGTGATCAACTGATTTTACTACTGACCTTGAGTAAAATTCTTCCTAATGTTGGTTTCAGTCTCTCCATTTGGAAAGGGGAAAGACAAGAGTAAGCCTCGGGCCTCTACACTTACTGTTCCAGGGGTGCTAAGCTCCAGGTTCTTTAATTCACCCCCTGAAGGACTAGTGTCCATGACCAATAAACCCTCACGACCAGCCAGCGACTGACACGTCCTGCCGTGTTCTGACACACGGCCCCGGCAACCCAGCGGCTCTGTTCATATTTGTTAATTCGAGAAGGCCTACACGTTAGGCTTTGGAGTAATTTTTTTACAGAAATTTTGTAAATGTGACGAGGATGCAAGTTGTGCCTTCACACATCATTACAAAAGAGAAGAGGGGTAGGGTCGTGAGTAACCGCTAATGAAAAGTTGGCCACAGAGCTGGGCATGATTTCCAGCACGTGGAAGGTGGACTCTTATCCTGGGTGTCTTGAATTTTAAGTCTTGATTTTCATGTAACAATTCCTTAAACTTTAGTGTTTCCCAGATTTGCCTCTAAGTTCCTCATTCCAACGATACTCTCTGTAAAGTCCAACCCAACCGAGACCCTTGCCAGGCCAGATTTACTCTGACTTCTGAATGTGTTCCCTGTTCTGGAGCCTCTGCTTCTGTATCCTGCAGATTCTTTAACTCAACAAGTCCCAGCCTGAATCAATCCTCTTTCCTGCCCAGCACGCTCCTCCTCCTCTATTCCCTGTTTCAGGAATGACACCATTCCCCACCCAGTCACCCCGGCTAGAAGCTGGGAGTCATCCTGGGCTCCACCCTGACCCTCACTCCTACGTTCCTCCATCATCCTTGGCCCCCGAAACTAGTCTCACGTCTACCCTGTTCTCTCCTACTCAATGACTCTTTGAACAAGTGCACTTCTAACTCTTCCTTTCCACTGGATAATGAAAATAAGCCCCTTCTATTTGGCTTCTCACCCATTACGTCCTCTTCCAGGCTCTCTTCCCTCCTGCTGTACAGTGACTTCCTAAAGCCCCAACGTGGTCATTGTGCTCGAGACGCTACAGAGGTGCTCATGACTCATAGAATAAAGTTCAAATTTCCTAGCGTGACATTTGAGACTGTGTGACCTTCTTTTTACAAAACTCTGCATCTCCACATCTTGACCCTGCTGCTTGTTTGGCCCATCTTCCCAGTCCTTTACTTTTCTTTTTTTTTTTTTTTTTAAAGATTTATTTATTCATGCATACAAGAGCTGGGGTACAGGCCAGAGTCACTAGAGGTGAGAGGATTTACCAGAGACACAGTGGGGAGCAGAACAGGCAGATCCACTGAAACACACTGCTGAGGGGAACAGCGGGTGAGGCAGGAGAGGTCTGCTGCGCCATGTGGGTCCCCTCCCTGGCCAGGGATCGAACTCGCGTGCTGTGGAAGCTTCACAGTGTGGCGTTCAACCCGCTGCGCCACCAGGGAGGCCCCTTCCCAGTCCTTTTCTACTTGACCCTGCTGATATTTCATCTCTGTTGACCGCTCAAGCCTCACACCTTTTCTCCTCACTTTTGTGCAACCCTTGCTGCTGGTAGTTCCCTCATCCCCTGAAGAGCCTTCAGTGGAGGCCATTTCTATGTATCCTGAGAGCTTTTCAGATGGTCGACAGCCCCCTCACTAATGCTGTTCTTGTATCACAAGACATCTCTTGCGTGACGGGGACAACTCTTCTTCCTTTGCCCATGGCCCCTCATCCGTGCTCCCTCTGGTACCTGTGCATGGGAGGGAACCAGTGGGAACCCCGAGAGAGGGCACACTCTAGGAATGGAGTGACTATGGCTGAAAGAGTCCCAGATAGACTTAGCAGACGTGCTTTCCATATGCAGATTATAAAGTAAGTGACAACTTTGACATCACTGGTAAAGGAATTATCATTTACATCTTCCTGTATGTTTGGGTAAGATTTACATTTGTGATCTTCATTAATCTGTACTGTTTCAAACGCCCTATGACATGATGTTTGAAAACAATATGCATCTCTGTGCCTATGCAGTTCCTTAATAATGTTTTTAATGTCGGTTACATCATTGTTCACCTGCTGCCTCATCTATGCATATGGGCTTCTAGTGGCTCAAAGGCTATTACTAAACTTCACTGATGAAGACCACAAGCAAGAGTGAGTGGCCATTACCACCCTAGTTTGAGAGATCACGCTTGCACTATCAGTGCGAGACAGAGGTGAAGTTCAGATTCAAGTCCTTGCAATCTGAGTCCAGCATCTATGCTCCTTCCATTGTGGGGTTCCAGGGGTTGAGGAAGAAAGCTCTAGGACTCCACGGTGCCATCTCCGATGAGCATGAATTTTAAAAACAAATACTAAGAAGGGGCGCACAGCCACATACCTAGGGAGATGACCCGCACTTGTTAGAACTGTGTCCGAAAGGCTAAACTCGAGAAGAGTTGGGCCTTTGAAAAACCACTGGAAATAAAAAATGAGACAGACAGTGGGGAAGGAAGGAGAATCCACAGTGTGATGGGACAATGTGACAGCCAGCAGAGAGGACTGAGGGAACTGCTTAATTTATCAAGGCAAACGCCTTTTATCTGGGAAGATTGAAGTGAAGATAGGAGAAAGGCGAAAGACACACCTCACTGCCTTAATTAATTCAAGTCTCGGATCCCACATGAATTATAGCTCAGGGTCCTGAAGGGACTTGCAGAAATCTTTGTGGGATTCCTGTCAGTCATATTTGAAGAACTGTGGATGGAGGAAGGTGCCAGAAAGCTGGGGATGGGCATGTTTTGTCTTGATTTTCGAAACCTGGATTCTAGAAATTATGGGCTTAAGGCCAGTGTCTGACGATGAATTGGAAATGATTTAAACATTGTAGGGGTTATGTGAGCAATGCAAAGGAAGTAGGAGTCAGTTCAGAGCTCTAGCAGATTTACTGAGAACTAGTAATTCCAAAATATCTTTATTTCTCCTTTTAAAAATAAGCTTATTATATTTTGTATCTTCACCTTTTGGACTAAGTTAGGGGTGTCTTCTTTATGGTCTTGGCTAGATGTATAATCTGTTTTGCAACATAAAACTGAAGAAGCCACTTGCTCCATGTCTCAGCTCCTTTGCAGTGAAGGCATCGATTCTAGACCTGGCCAATCAGAGGCAGACATCCAGGACTTGGATTTGGTTTTAAGAAACGCCAAGGAGCAGCAATGATGGGTGGAGAACACTGTTGGTGGAGTTGTGGGGGGTAGTGATGGTGTAACATTCACGAGAAGGTTCTGTATCCATGCCAATTGGATTGGAGGGACCGTGGCAACAATTTCTGCTCTGATTAATTCTCTGCTATATGATTTGATCCGCTGTTCTTGGTTGCTTGCTATCTGACTAACGCTTCATTTTTGCAACCTTCACAATAACTTTTATGTATTTATTTATTTGCCAATCCATTATCTACCTTTATTTTTTTTGTGTGTGTGTATTTTTTTATTTTTATTTTTTATTAAAATATTTTAAAATTTACATATACTTGCCATCAGTTTTAATCCCCATGTATTCCCCGTCACCATCTCACTAGTGCACCATCACCTCAGTCCCTCGTGCTCCCATCTTCCCTCAACCCTCCCCCTCCCCTCCCCACCAGGTGTCCCCAGTCTGTCCTTGTCTCCTCATTTTTGGTTTCTGTGTCTTTATTGCTGTTATTGTTATTATTATTCACAATAACTTTTAAACAAAAGATGTTTAGGCCAAAATCTGTCAAGTCAAATTCTGTTGGTTGCAACCAATAACCCTGAAAGGACAGCTAGCAATAGATCTGGTAAGGGGCTTATGCCATTGACATTGTATCTTGACATAGCAGGCATTACTTGTAAAAGATTCTCATGTTAAGATTTGAACGAGATGGAGAGCAGTGGACTGCAATAGACTGTATTAAGGAGGATAGGATGTTTATGTCCCTGAATATTGAGTAATTTATCCAGGCCAGTCTCCAAGGAGGTCTCTACTGACAAGTTGTGGCAGGCAGAATAATGGTCTTTCAAAGATGTCCACATCCTAATCCCCAGAGGCTGTAATTATGTGCAGTTACAGATGGAATTAAGGCTGCTAATCAAGTGTCCTTAAAATAGGGAATTCATCCTGGATTATTGGGGTGAGATTAATCTAATCACATGGGTCCTTAAAAGTGGAAGAAGGAGAAGAGTCAGGGAAAGGAATAATATGATAGCAGTAGTGGCAGAGAGATGCTACTCAGGTTTTGAAGAATTCCACAGGCCCAAGAAAATGCCTAAAGCAAAGAGACAATTCTCCTTTAGAACATCTAGAAGGAATATAGTCCTGTTGCCATGTTAAATTTAGACTAATGAGAACCATTTGAACATATATGACCTTTAGATTAATAAACTTGTGTCGCTTGGGCCACTGAGCTTGTGATAGCAGCAATAGGAAACTAACACACGTTCCTTGCATCTCTGACACTCTTTCTATTGGAACATTTTTTAATGACACAGACCTGTAGTTTTCAAAGTAGACGGGACAGAGTCCCAAAGTTCTATTTGGGGCATCTCAGAGACTACCAAGAAGGAGAGTAAGGAAGAGAAAGGCAGAGATAATGGGACCCTAAGAGACCCAGTGTTGTACACAGCAATACTGCTTTTACCTGTTTTAAATATTGGGATTCTAGAAAAAAACTTTGAAAGTCTATAGTGTTGTCACAGAGAAAGGTATTAATTAAATTAATAAGAGATAACATTTATAGAGCATTTACATAGACCAGACATCATGCTTAGCAGTTTTATTATATTATCTTACTTAATCCTTATGAGTTATTAACTAATCCTTATATTAGTTATTAAATAATCCTTATGAGTTATTAACTTTGTAGATGGGAAGAATGAGATTCAGAAAATAAAGCCTTCCTACACAATGTTCCAGAGCTCGTAAGTAGCAGAGATAGTACTTTAATTTGGGTGGTTTGTCTCTAAAGCCCGCACTTCCAGGCAAATCAAACATTTGATTGGAAAGAGCTACTTGGGGTATCACACTGATGGTACAATTCAGAATTCAAACATTTTGTGCAGTGGAAGAAATTTATTTGGGAAAGATGCAAAATATTGCATTTCGGTTCAAAAATCACAATTATATCAAAGCATGGGTATTTCAAGGGAATTTATCAAGTTGACTTTTTTTCCAGAGAGGCATTTATGATAGGTGGAAAACCCAACCTTTTGGTTTTGTAATGAATGTAAGATTCTAGGATTGTATGATAGAAAGTCCTTCATGCAACAGAATGGACTGCCTCATAGTGTTGTGAGCTCCCTGCCATTGGTAGCAGTCAATAAAAGATTAAGTTCATGGTTGGGCCCTCCCTGGTGGTGCAGTGGGTTAAGCAACACACTATGAAGCAAACTGCAGTTCGATCCCTGCTGCCGGCTGGGGAGGTGACCCACATGGTGCAGGCAGACCTCTCCTGCCTGACTGCTCCCCTCAGCAGTGTGTTTCAGTCCATCTGCCTGTTCTGCCTCCTGCTCTGTCTGGTGGATTCTCTCACCTCCCAGCACCTCTAGCCTGTACCCCAGTGCTTGTATGCATAAATAAATAAATCTTTAAAAAAATAAATTCATGGTGATGGGAAGTTGATTTCAGGTCACTTGATTTAAAAATCAATGGGCTATTATACAAAGAGTAAAATGTTGGGAAGTCTCAGTGCCTAGCTTAAACAACCCCATCTAGACTCATTGGCAGATTGATAGATACCATTTCAGGGCGAGACATCCAACCTATAGGGCTTGGATTTTGTCTTAGAGGAAAAGTAAATCTGTAACAGGTGTTCAGGCAACAACATAATATGAACAGATTTGCATTTTTGAGGGGTGAGTGTATCAGAGGGAGAGAAATTGAATAAGGGAGAGCAGCTGTTAAAATGACCTAAGTGAGACAAACATATTTCTGGGCCAGAGCAGTCAGAATCCAGAGCTGGAAGACTTGGACCGAGAAGGGAAGGAGAGGGTGGAGTCCAGGACAACACCCAGGTGAGGGCTGGGCTGGGTGGAGCTGTCCAGAACAGGCGGTGCTGGTGTCTGCAGGCTGCAGGAACCCTGGCACAGGGAAGGTCCATGGGGAAGCTTGTCTGGGGAGGAGCCCTGTGGGAAGTGGGTCACAGACTTGGTCAACCCCACAGATGGGTTAGTCAGAGAGGGTTAGGAGCAGGAGGTCCTTTATCATGATAGATGGAGTCCCATAATCTCTACCCTACCTATATTTGGGGACCTGGTGAAAGCAAACAAGAACTTGGTTAGGGCACAGACCCAGCTCAGAGGAGAGGCAGCTGACAAATGCTGTCTGGTTCTGGATTTCTGCAACCAGACACCCCAGGACCACCACCACCTCACTCTTCATCCACTCAGTGAATCTGTGTTTATTAGAAATGAAGCAAGAAACACAGTTCTGGGAGGTGAGAGCTCAGGAAGCTTTTATCAGTCACTATCTCCCTTTGGCCTTCAAAGTTAATTCACTCTCTCCAAGAATTCAACCACCTCCATCTGTTGCTCTAGGAAAATCATTCTCCGCACAGCTAGTGCTTTAATCTATTATCTTTTAATTCTGTCTCATTAACACTATAGCTTTCCTTCCCCAGACATAAAACTGTTTGAAAAAGCTTCAGTTACTTTATCTTTTAAGGGAGATAATAGTAATGGCCCTTGCTCTACAGACAGGTTTTGCACATACAATTCTTAGCACTTAGTAAGTGTTCAATGAGCTAATCACTGTCAGGTAGGAGATACTTAACTGAAAACTTTAGAGGTTATTCTCATGCCTACAAATGGTACTGATAAAGCTTGCCCAGGCTTTGTGGGAAGGAGGAGAGGGAGAAGAGAATCAGAAAAAGGGAAGCCAGGTCAGGAGCATAGAACAGAATCAAATGGGAGTAGGATGACAGTGTGAGGTGTGCCAAAGCCAGAAGGTAGGAAGGGACCCAAGACTGTGCAACCATATGAACTTGCTCATGTCTCTTCCAGCTGCAGATCTAACACCCAGGACACCTGAGTCCTGCTAAGCCAACAGAGATAGGTATGTCTATATGCATTTCAGTCTCTTGTACAGTCTGGAGATCCTAGTTCTATTTCTAGATTTTTTCCTTAAGATTTATTTATTTATTTATGCATATAAGAACTGGGGTATAGGTCAGAAGTTTGGGGTTAGGGGGCAGAGTGAGCAGATTCACCAGAGACAGAGTGGGGAGGAGAACAGGCAGATTGACTGTAATATACTCATGAGGGGAGCAGTGGGTGAGAGAGGACAAGTTTACTGTGCCGTGTGTTAGCTCCCTGACCAGGGATCAAACTCATGCTGCAGTGGCTGCCAATAGCTTCATGGTGCTGAGACTTAACCACCAGAGAGGCCCTCATTTCTAGTTTTTTTGAACTTTACAGACTGTAACTTTGGACAACCCACTATCTCATTCATTGTGTATATGTCTTTAACTGTAAAATTGAGAAGCTGGATCAGGGGGTCATAATGATCCCTTCCAACACTGACATTGTAGTATGCCAAACTAGTTTAGCCTGACCCAGCTTTCTCCCTGACAAAAAGTAAATCAAACTGAATGGTAGTTTAGATGACTTTTATTGAGGGCCTGAAATGTTCCAGGTCAGGGGAGGCATTTTTACACCCACAGACACGTTTTATTCCAGATCCATCTACAGTCAAGGCACTGGGAGTCCCATGGGAATAGTACCACCGTGCATCATCATCTCTATTTCTTTTCATGTCTTATTGCATTGGTTCAATGGTATCATCTTTGTAATGCCCCTGAGACCTCACAGCATAGAATTCCATTTTTTTTCTAATCTCAGAGAACATCAAATTCTCCTCTTCATTCTACCTTTCCCCTTTTGTTTGTGATACTTCCAAGGGCACAGATCTTATCTTTCAATATGTCACAACAGACACAGTTCTGTCAGGTTGTATCTAGTTAGATACCACAATTCTAGGTATCTAACACACAGGAAACTGGGGACAGGAATAATTCTCAGGGAGTGGGGCTGGCAAGATCTGAATGGGGGTCAGAGGCCATATTAGCAGGTTGAATTCCAGGCACCTGTAATGATTGCTAATATTAATTGAGTATATTTTCTAGGTACTAGGTTAAACCAGTGGTTCTCAAGCAAGGATGATGTCAAGAAAGTTTTGACAATATCTAAAGATCCTTTTAGTTGTCACGACTGAGAGACAGGTGTGTTCCTGGTATCTAGTGGGTGTAGTCTAGGAATTCTACTAAATGTTCTAAAATGTACAGGCTATCCCACACAACAAATAATTATCTAACCTGAAATGTCACTCGTGCTGAGGTTGAGAAACTTTGGGCTAAACTCTCTGTGTGCATTATCTCATTTAGTCATCAAGCCAACCCTATGAAGTAGATGCTGTTGTTATTACTACAAACCCCTTTTAATAGATGGGGATGTAGATTAGATACATGAAACAATTTGCCCAAATCCACCAAGCTATGAAGTGACAGAACTCTGAGCCAAAGTTTGGCTGCTTCTTAAACCTGTGCTCTTGATTACTCTGTCAGGCCTAGACTGTCAGGCTAACTGAGCACGTGGGTCAGATAAAGGAGTGTGGCGTGGCTGCTGCTTTTAAGAACACAGTATCTGAAAAGCACAGGGCTCCTCAGGTCCACTCATCCGCTTGACAAGAGAACAGGCAAGCTCAGCCCCTACCCACTGGTGGCAGGTTTCCAAAAGGTCTTTGGAGTGACCTTGGGGGTTGACCTTGATCATTCTCAACTTGGCTGGGCTGACCTAGGGAAAGCAGGGCCACCGTCCTTGTAACTTCAGCATTGCAATGGCTTCAACCTCTGAATGAAGTGTAGGGAGGAGGCCGGCTCACAGCTGGCGGTCATGCTCTCAGCCAAGGGAGAGTGTGGCAACTGACCAGAGCTCGAGTCTCCCCCTCTGATCTTATCTGCAAACATCCTGAGAACTGACAAACGAATAGACTCAAGCCTGGAATGTAGGCCCCAAGAATGAGCAAATGAGTCGATCCAATAGGTGAGTGAATACATCTCAACCTTGGGATACACTGAAAGTGTTGGGCAAAGGTCACAGGGGGGATGGGAGACCAGGCCGGTGTGGTGATGCATCACTGGATGGGAGGGTGCCAGAGTGCTCCAGTGGGTTCAGCAGAGCAGCAGCTGGAGCTGCATCTTCTAGAACATCAGCCACGGGAGACTTCAGGGGAGTCTGGTTCCAAGTACCTTGGGAGCTTGACTAATTTTTGGACTGCATCATTGGAATGCTTTGGCAATCAGGCCTGAAACTCAGTGACCTCCAGAGCCAGGGGAGGCAGGGCCCGAGTGCATCGCTCCAGGGCCTCCTCAGGGTGAGAGCTGAGGCCACATATGGACTCAGGAATTTAGTTTATTTTTCTGGAGGTGGGAATCATTCTCAGTATTCTGGCTTTTTCCTAAGCCTTTTCAAAGACCGTATTTATATACATAAACTGGTTTCATGGAATCCAGAAAAACCAGATGAAGGCACATAACTCCGGGCTCTTTGTTGTTTTTCCTCTATGGTGGAACGGGAGGTGGAAGCAAGGAGAGAAAGGAAGTGAAATTCACGGATGGTTTATTTTGGGTCAAGTGCTTCTCATGGTCACACTAGGGAAGTGCAGAGTCGCTGGCACAGGGCCAGGGGAACTCGGCTCCTTAGAGACATGGATGGGTATCCTCACCCCCGAAACTCACTTTATTCTTCTTTTATATATGTTTTACATCATTCTTCATTTTTGTACAACGTGTACTTCCTCCTCTCAGGTGGAGTCCTTGTGAAATTCCCAACTCCAATGCCCATGCGTCCTGTGGGCCACACTCCCCTGTGCTCTTCCCTCTCTTGTTTTATTCCTTCTTCCCGCTCCTCCCCTGCACGTCATCTCTGATTTATAGTTGCCCATTGATTTTGATTTTTAATTTATTATCCTTAATTCTTCCCTCTGATTTTGGTTCCTCTGCACCCTAAGCCTCACTTCGTTCATTGGCCAAGTGACGCAATATTTGTACCCACTTTCTGCAGTTGTGCTAAAGACTTAACGAACGCCTGTGCACACACCTGTGGCCCGGCGCCTGGCACAGGGTGAGTGCCCACTGGTGTCAGCTGTGGCATGATCGCTTTCAGATTTGACACTCGTCCCCGGAGATGAGACTCACCGTTTCCAGTTTCGGCTTCGAGAAAGCCAAGGCTTGGCGCAGTCACTGGGCAGCTTTGCTCTCGGTTCCTCTGGCAAGTGTCTGGTGACCCCCAGGGCAGGTCAGGGCCCCTTATGTGTGACCCCACATTGCAGCTCATGTGAGCACCTGTCCAGGGTGGCAGTCTCCCCCCCCACCCCCCAGCGCTGGACACAGGTCCTGGGAGGAGAGCAGGGTCTCTGCGGAGGTCCCAGCTTGCAGCAGAGTGCTTGCCACAGGTGAAAGCGGAGGAGGTCAGCTGATTGGTAGGTAGTTCAAGGCCAGCGACTTAGGAGCCTGGGTTGGTTTTGTGTCTGTCTCAGAGGGAGAGGGTGAATGCGTGTCTGCGCGGGTCTGTGTGTGCATGTTCTTTGTAAGGCGTGATGAGGAAAGGGCCTGGCCAGGGACATCCTTAATGAGTTCCCAGGTCTCTTTTCTTTCACATAGTGACAGACTCAGCCATTCCATCTCTCTTTGCTGCCAGCTCACCACCAATTTCTAAAGCATCCAAAACACAGCCTGAGATTCCTGAAGACAGAAATGCGCCACCCAGCTAGAAGCACCGGGAGTCGGTTACACATTCCCTGGGTGTAGAAATATGTAAATTATAACATATCCTTGCGAGGTTCAGGGAAACAATGCCTGATTTCAGCACTGGGCACTCAATCTTTCAACGACTCTCCCTTTCCTTCTTCCAATCTTCTCTAGTTCATCCAGTTCTCCCATGTCCCAAGAGGATTGCTAAACACGGGACCTTGGCCAGTGGAGGGCGAGCCCAACTGTGGAATGGCTAGTCCTGATGAAGCCATCCGATGTTCGAGCTTTCCTCTGGGCCAGGCACTGCACTGAACACGAGGAGTACCATGCAAAGTCCTCACCTCCAGGTTTGCAGTTCGGTGGGAGGCAGAACTGCGCCGATGATCGAGCAATCGTGCCGACGCTCTGCTGGATCAGGCCACAGTCAAGGCATTTGCGTTCCTTTTTTGCTATAAATATTTATTTATGTTTTTACATTTTTATTTATTTATGCACACAAGAGCTGGGGTACAGGCCAGAGGCGCAGGGGGTGAGAGGACTCACCAGGGACAGAGTGGGAAGCAGAACAGGCAGATTGACCAAAGTACTCTGCTGAGGGGAGCAGCAGGAGAGAGGCAGGAGAGGTCTGCTGTGCCATGTGGGTTCACAGGCACTCAACCCACTGAGCCACCAGGGAGGCTCCAGAGTTCCTTTTTATCATACCAAAGTTTTTGAGAGAGAAAAGGTAGCCCTCCCAATAAGAGGGGAACCTGTTTTATTGATCACCAGTGTTAAGAAGATTAAACGAAATGCGCACTTGAAAGGACTTCCTACTGAGCCCCCAGGCAAGGATTCCTTGAAGGAGGTCTCTGAACCTGAATGGAACAGAGTGTGTCTCATCTGTGTGTGTGTGTGTGTGTGTGTTGGGGGGTGGAGGACTGTGGGGGTGGTTAGAAAGGGTTCTGTTGAGTCAGAGGTAGCACTTATCTTTATTCTGATCAAGTAAATATACAGCTTACTCTGATGATTTTTAATAATATCAACTCCTGCTTACTGATTTATTTTTAAAAAGGATTTATTTATTTATGCATACGAGAACTGGTGTAAAAGCCAGAGGTGGGGGGCAAGTGAGAGGACTCACCAGAGTGTGGACCAGAACAGGCAGATTGATTGAAACACATGGCTGAGGGGAGCAGTGGACAAGGCAGGAGAGGTCTGCTGTACCATGTGGGTCCCCTCCCTGGCCGGGGAACGAATTTGTGCTGCAGTGGCTGTGGGTGCCTCATAATGTGGTGCTTAACCCCTTGCATCACCAGGGAGGCCCCTTACTGATTTATTTAAACAAATTCATTGAGTCTACCATTTTAGATGATGTTGGAGATACACAGACAGTAAGACAGGTGGGGCCTTGACTTTCATGGAGATTGCACTCCATTGGGTCAGATAGGCAAGAATCAAGGACAGAAACTGCAAACCAGGTTATTTCCAATGGTCTTAGGAAAGAATGTCCATAATTTGAGGGGAGATGCTGGAGGAGTGAGTCAATTACATAAAGGGTTGGATGGCAATGACGGGGGCATCCAGGTGAACGAGGATGCAGATTTATGGAACAGAAAGGAAGACAGGGTGTTGGCTTGGTAAGCAAAGGCTCTCCTGTGCTTGCTGTGAGATTGTGGATACCGCAGGGGCTGGTCATGTAGGTTATGGTGGGTTTTGTTGTAGGTACATTGGGTAGGCGCTGGGAGTTCTAAAGCAAGGGAGTTACCTGTTCTGATTTGTCACTTCAAAAGACCCTTCTGGCTGAAAATGGATTATTGGAAGTTCAAGAGTAAAAGGAAAGAGTCCAGTGAGAAGGATGTTGGAAAGGTACCGAGAGCTGAACTAAGATGGTGGTGGTGGGCACTGACTCTCAGCCCTTCTGCGCTTGGAGTCCCAAGCCAGAGGGACTCCATAAATTAATGCTGTCATCCTGTTCGCACCATGGAGACTACTATGGCTATTTCCTTAAACTAAGAAGGGTAATGCAGTCCTACTTGCCATTAAACCATCTATAAGTTTTTCTTTTATCTTTTAGCATCGTTTTTTTTTTTCTCCACCAACTAAGTTATTGACCAGTATGATGGTTAATTTTTTGTGTTAACTTGAGTGAGCTGTGGGGGTGCCCAGATAGTTGGCCTAATACTCTTGGGTATTTCTATGAGGGTGTTTTGGATTATTTTAACATTTAAATTGGTAGACTGAGTAGATCATATTGTCTCCCTATATGTGGGCAGGCCTCATCCAATCAGTTGAAGGCCTAAATATGACAAAAGGCTGACCCGTACCCTTACCCTGTAAGAGAGAATATTTTTCTGCTTGTCTGTCTTCCAATTGTAATGTCAACTCTTGTCCTACATTTAGACTCAAACGGAAACATTGGTTCTTTGGCTTTCAGTTGGAAATTTTATCATTAGCGCTTCTGGTTCTTAGGCCTTTGGACTCAGAATGGAACTATATACCATTGGTTCTTCTGGTTCTTAAGTTTGCTGACTCACCCTATAGAAATTAGAACTTGTCTACCTTCAGAGCTGCATCAGCCAATTCCTTACTCTCTCTCTCTCCATATATATATACACATATACACAACACATATACTATATATATATGGTGTTATATATATATATGGTTTCATATATATATGTGGTTATATATACATATATATATGATTCTGTTTCTCTATAGAACTCTCACTAGCATAATAAATCACTGACTTCTGTCCTTGGAAAGACACACTAATGAGACAGAAATAAGAACACTCCTTGGGGGATGGAGGTAGGTTTGCCATCTTGGTCGAATAGGTAACAAACCTCTATGCTTTGGGATATGTGCCTGGGAGACTGAACTACATGTTCAAAAGCATAAATGGGTATTATTTGATTACGAAAAATAAAGTTTTCCATGTCCAGATCATGGTCTGGGTGCTGGAGTAGCGATTGAGCTGGGAATGTCAGAGGAATGAGTATAAAAAGGCTTGGATAGAAGGCTTTTGACAGCAGCAAGGTGGCTTGGGAAGAGAACTTACATGCCTAATGTGTGCCTCAGAGAAGAGCAACCAGCCTGTTCACAGCAAGGCTGGACTATGGATGGGGAGGTCAGGAGTGGGAAGCAGGTTCAGGACTCTGCCATGATAATACAGGGTGCAATGACCAGACACCTGGGTCTAGGTCTGGGCTTAGGGATGGAGGGAAGGGGCAACGTCAGGGGTGTTTAGGAAGTGCTTAGTTTAGGTTTTAGTTTAGGTGCTTAGTTTAGGTTTTAGAAGTGCAGGGCTTGGTGGCTTTGGCTGTGGAGGGAACAGGAGCAATAGGCTGGCAGGATTCCAAGTGACTTGAGTGCCTCAGGGAAGGTAATGCAGTTACAGTAGACTAGTAAGGGCAGCGAAGCCCCTTGTTTCCATGTTTGAAAAAGTAAGCAGAAAGATGTTGCAAATTGTTCTCCACTCTCTCGTGTCTTCACTGGTCTGGAAGGTATCCTGGCCACTCTTGTTGGCGGATGAGGGCATCTTTGGTCCTGCCTTTGAATCTGGATGGCCTGTGATTTGCTTTGGCTGAGAGAAGTGGTGAAGGTGATGGTGGGATTTGTTCAAGGCTAGCCTCAGGAGGCCTTGTGAGGGGTGATGTTCTTTGAGAACCCTGCTCAGCAGCTGCTATACGAATGGAGTTTGTCTGCTGTTTGACGAGCGGCTTCATGGAGCCAAAACAAGCGAGCCACAGAGACCCTCACAGATCAGCCAGATGGAACGGGGGAGTCCCACATGGGATGGCTGCTCGGCCAGCCCAGCCCCGTCGCTGTCCCCAGAATCAAGAGCTAAGCAAGTGACTGTCGTATGAAGCCACTAAGCTCATGGGCGGCCTGATGGCCGGCAAAAGGGAAGTGGTACAGGCATTTACCCTACAGAGACGAAGCTAAAATCAACGTGGGAGCGTGTGCTGCTCTTATTACATGAGTTTTACTAAACCCTGTGGGTGCCGGTGGAGGGATATCTCAGAACAAGGTCTTTTGAGTAGCCCTCTCACACATGCTCAGAATATTCTGTTTTGTGACTCAGTCTACCTTTTTCTAGAAAATTCACTTCCCCACCTTGATGAACTGCCCCAGGCACATTCTAGACTGCAAAGGCTGATGTGCCGAAGCTTCTTTGAAGAAGCTTCAGGAATTTGACCCAAATCACATCATGAGCAATGAGAATTCCAATTATCCCTGTCACGTGGGGTCGTTCCACAGATGGGGTGACCCACAGCTTTGTTTCTTCTGGCATCTTCCTGGTTTTAACATTGACGGTACCACCTCCTGGGAAACCCTCAGTCTCGTACAGACCCAACAGTGGAACGCCTCGCTTTGCTCTTCACACTGTCACACTGTTCCCTGCAGTCTGGAGGCGGACTGGCTGTCCCGTTCCCCGTGTGTAGACAGTGAGACAGTCCAGCAGGTGGGACGTGCCGGTCAGGATGCCTGAGCTGGCAGGCGACAGAGAGGAGGTGCTGGCACTGCGGACTCTATGCTGGAGGGGCCTGTCTCCCCACCTGCTGCTGGGGGGCAGGTACATCCACCCCTCATGACTGGGTGGTGAAAGTGGGGGGTTGCACGGTAGCGCCCTCTGAGCGCCAAGCACCTTCCCATGTTGGTCACCTGCAGACGGGTTCCAGGAGGGACTGATTCTGGAGCTCCGTGTCTGCAGAGGGCCGGGCGGCCCTGACCAGTCTCTGAGGCCCAGGCCGCGGCCACCACGCGCCTGCAGATGGCCTGAAGTTGGCAGGGGAGGAGAAAGGGACAGGAATAGAGAACCGCTTTCAGGAACCTTGTTGCTTCCTTATCCAGAACTCTTTGTTTTTTGTTCAAATACATTTTTCATATATTCAGAATTCCAAGCTGCGGAAAATTTGCCCCTGTGATGAGACACATTCAGAACAAAAACGTGCGGCCTGATTTGTCTCTCCCTGAAATCAAAGGCAGTGTTCTGAAGAGACTGCGCTTGCCACACAAAGGTAGCAGATGTTTGCCGAGAGACGATCCCGGCCCAGCTCCTGCGTGCGCGAGCTGAGCAGCGCTTTGGTTTCTGAGAAGAGGCCCAGTCTGTGTCCTTCGTCGTGCACGGAGGGCTCATGGGTTGGCGCTCTGCAGTCAGAGTGTCGCTCAGGTGGAGCTGGCGAAGGTGGGTCTGGGAGACGCCCCTGGCGCCTGGCCGTGGCTGAGTCGAGTCTTCGCCTTGGGCGCACCCAGAGGTGGCCACCTTGGCGCGGGCGAGGGCCGGGGAGGCAGCGCCTTTCGGATGCCGCAATCTTAGGTTGACCTCAGGAAGTCCCGTCTGAAGCCTGCCTAGACTCACAAATTAAGAGAACTGGTTCTAAAGCTGGATTTGTTTTTCACTTTCAACCGAGCATACTTCCTTTCTGTCACCCCTCCTCTGCTGTCCGGTGCAGGGGATGACGGTTCCCAGGTTTCCCTCTTCCCTTACCGCTGGAATAGCGCCGATCCCAGAATCCTGCATGCTCTGTCTCCAAATATGGATGTCCTCAAAATATTAAGAATTGATCTACCTTATGAGCTGGTAATTCTACTGCTAGACAGCTACTGGGAAAATACGACAGCACTCTTCGAAGGGCTCCTTCACTGCAGCACTGTTCACAATAGCCAAGCTATGGAGGCAACCTAAGTGCCCCAGGACAGAGGAGTGGAATAAAAAGATGTGGTGCATGTACACACAATGGAAAACAACTCAGCTATGAAACAAAACAAAATAAAAACAAAAAACGGGGCCTCCTGGGTGGCTCAGCGGGTTGAGCACCACACTGTGAAGCATCCACGGCACAGCAGTGCGAGAGTTTGATCCCCGGCCAGGGAGGGGACCCACACGGCACAGCAGACCTCTCCTGCCTCCCTGCTGCTTCCCTCAGCAGTGTGTTTCAGTCAGTCTGCCTGTTCTGCTCCCCGCTCTGTCTCTGGTGAATCCTCTCACCTCCTGCGACTCTGGCCTGTACCCCAGCTCTTGTGTCTATAAATAAATCTTTAAAAAAGAAGACAACTTTTGCTATTTGTGACAACATGGATGGGGATTATGTTAAGTGAAATAAATCAGGAGAAGGACAAATATTGGATGATTTCAGTCCTATGTGGAATATCGAGAAACAAAGCAAAGGAACATACAAAACTAAATCAAAACAAATCCTAGAAATATGACCGCAGACTTGAGGCTACGAGAGGGGGAGGGAAGAAGGAGGTGCGAACAAACAGGGGAGGGGCCCAATAGTCTAGGGTAAAAGATTATGGGTCTTTGGCAGTGGGAGTGGCCGGTGATGTGTATAGGAGGAGGTGTGAGCCTATTCCTCTACATCACACAGTGTTGTAAACCAATGTTATCTCAACTGAATAAAACAAAAGAAGAGTTGAGTTGGAATTCTCACTGCTCGTGATGTGATTTGGGTCAAATTCCTGAAGTCTCAGCTTCTTCAAAGGAGCTTCGGCACATCAGCCTTTGCAGTCTAGAATGTGCCTGGGGCAGTATGCTTGACGCTGATCTAAACTTCAGGGCACGATGAGGTTCTACCTCCGAGTGACAGATGAGGAAACTGAGGCTCAGAGTGTGTGGGTGACCTGTCCTAGGTCACCTGGCTGGAAGACTCTGAGTCTGGATGGAAACCCAGACAGCCTGACTCACACGCTCAGCACTCTCGGCCGTGACACTCATGAATCACTTTCTGATGAGTTTTGCAAGGGTTCCTTTAAGGCTTACTTAAGTTCATCTTTAAAACAAGGCCCGTACTGCTCAATAAGTGATAGCATTGTCAAAAGACTGTAAGAAAGTTTTACTGGTTATGCAAAATGATAGGACTCACAGTGCAGGAAAAACAAATTCTATTATTTCTTGGTCTTGAACACAAAATATTTAATTATAAGGACAGTCTTTTTTTTTTTTTCTCTTAATATAAACATTAAGGAAGGGGAGAAGAAGCTCCTTCTAAAGAACTTGAAAAAGATCAGTCTTTAGGCTTTCTGTTTGCCTGCCAAGGTTTTGAAGAGGGAAGATTGGGACTTAGGAGTTTTGAAGACATCGTAATGAAAGGAGTAGGTAGGCATTCTAAGAAACGTTCACTAGGGATGGAAAACAAATCAACTTCAGAATGTGAGGATGGGGGCTCAGGTATCAAAGCACAGGCGGGTCTTTTCTGAGATGTGGCCCCAGACTCAGGTTGGTTGGGTGTGGTATTTCAGTTCTCACTCTGGGACTTGGTCCTGTTCTTCTGCTTCTGCAAGATCACTGAGACCAAGAAATAGATTTCCCTAGTATTTTGAAATCTGCCTTAATATAAGTTTCCTGAATCATTTAATTCAGGAAAACTGGGGATTTGTAAACCCAAAACGATTCATGGACCTGCTTGTGTCTGCAATGACTGAGTGGGGTCGCGGGTTCCTATTGAGTTCCCCAGACAGCGGCTTCTGCCCGACATGGAAGAACGGGGACCGAACCAGCTGGTTCTCCTGCATCTTCCGTGCACTGGGGCCAGGTCTGCACTGGGCAGCCAGGACTGACCCTTGCCTGTCTCCAGGGCTTCCTTCTGGGCAAGGGCAGAAGAGGCTGAGTTCCTCCTGCAGGGTTCCTGCAGAGCAATGCTGCAGTTAAGCCTCCCAGGCACCCCAGAACCTTCCTGCTGGATGCTTTTCTTTAGGGAGGTCCCTTACATCCTTGGTCAGAAAATCAAGAGTGGACACGTCTTCCTCTTTCAAGATAGCCCTGTCCATTATCTGACAGACCAAAACAAGGGGAGAGCCTGCGTGGAAGGGCGCTCACTGTCACACGCAGGGTGCTGGCCTTGCTTCTTTTGTTTTGTTTTGTTTTTAAAGAAAAGAACTCTTTCCCATGGTGAAAGCAGAAGTCAGACTTTCCTGTTCCTCTTGGGTCAGGCATGAAGCAATCCTCAGCCCTGGTATTAACACCAGGTCACCCCCACTCTCCCCAACCTTTCCTCTGGGTCTGGTTCCTTAGACTTCTGAGCTCTGACCTTTCCAACTATTAAATGACCAACTGGTCAGAGGTTCTTCAGCAACGAGCACGGTGCCAGCCTTCTCCTTGGAGGAGAAGGCAGGACCCAGACCCTGGGTCACGTTGCTTGGCGACCCCAGCTCCACCACGCTGGAGGCCTTGCACATGTTACTGAAGTTTCTGAATCTCAGTCTCCTGATGGTGCTATGTACAAGGAGATGGTTTGTGGGGGAAGAACGAGACCATCTGCAGGGAGAACTCAGTGGAGGGTAAGGTATGCATTGCTCTCAAGGTCACTGAAGGTCATAGCCAAAGCTTTACTTTCAAAAGTCACCTGCCCATGCACTCTATGTGAACAAGGACTGTGCACCAGAGGGAAGGTTCTGGCGTCAGTAACTGGGTTCAAATCCCAGCTCTCTCGTTTACCTGAACTTGGTAGAATGAGTTCTGTTCTTTGAAATTAAAGGAGTTACTACATGGTGCTACGGATGGCTCCCAGCACAAAGAAAAGCTCCATAAGTGTTTTATACATTGAAAATTAATTGAACTCTTTCACTATCGTAGGAAATTCCTAAGCCCGTGACTTGTGTCATTTCATTTAATCTTCCCAGGAGCCTTATATCCATCCAGGAAAGATGGTGATTCAATTTTCAGGAGTTTTGGGAGACATTAAGAAAAATTCAATCATGTGATCTTACAATGAAGTAAGTTGCATTAAAATAAAAGTAGGTGCTCTAATGACTTATTCCCATTTTACAGATTGAGAAAAGGGAGAGCCACGCCAGAGGGTGAGCGGGCTCGGATGTGGTCCCAGGCGGACTGGCTCTGGGACAGCACCACGGCGCCAGCACTAGGTGTGGGTAGAGCTGGCTGGGCATCTCGGAACTCCCTCCCGGCACCAGGCCTGAGAAGGAACTGCGTCTGATTCACATTCGCTTTGCTGGGAAGTGACTTAGTCACTGGCTCATTCATACTGCAAGCATCCTCAGCCAGCGCCCCGTGCAGGTGCTGTGCTGAGCGCTGCAGACACGACAGGAGAATCAGGTGCCTCCCGGGCCGGGGCAGCAGGCTCCCGGCTGATGGTGGAACAGGCAGAAGGTGAGACACGCACAGTGGGGCCAGTGGGCACCTGCTTGCCGAGTTTGCTGATCTTCGGGGTCCTTTCCTCCCCCTGGTGGGGCGTACAGCTGGACAGGGTCCTGAATGGCTGGGGTCCCAGTTGCACTAGGACAGTCTGGGTTTTCCAGCTCTCTCATGCAAGCCCTACGCAGGGGCTCCGATGGAGGGGTCTGCTAGCTCCTATGTGCTGGAGAGCCCTGCCCACCCTGTGAGCCCACTGAGCTGTGGGGAGGGGGCAGAACCTCAGCAGAGTCCCTCCTTCAAAGAACCTATAGCCTCCCTAGAACCTATGGCAACGATTCCAGAGTCATGGTCTGGTTTCTCCTACCTGGAACTCACCTTGTTTGACCTAATAAGGGTAATAATGTGAGTCCACATTCAGTTTCCTCTTAAGTCCACAGCAGAACCCAAATTACCTCACTTACCTATGCATTCATGCGTTTATGCATTCACTCAACAAACATTTATTGATTCTCTGTTATGGGCCAGGCATGGTGCTGGACTCAAGGACACAACTGCGAATCCATCAGTCATAGCTTCCACCCTCAAGGAACCCATATTCGAGAGGGCTAGCTTGCAGAGAGTAAAGCCAGAAGCAAAAATAATTACACGCCTAAAAGCTGTGTGGCGGGAAATAGCGTGGTGACGTCAAGTGGTTTTGAAGCTGATGAGAGACCTCTATTAAAAATTCAATGGTTTTGTGAGCTGCTTGTTAAACATAGACTGTATCAAAATTATATGATATAATTTACAGTTAAGTAAGTCATATTAAAATAAAAAATGAAAACCCAACGCATTCCTTGGTGATCTTTCTCTTCTCTGCTCACCTGAACTCAGGGCCCCGTCCTGCGCGCGCAGTGGAGATGCCCGGGGCCTCGCTTCCCGGCCCCTTGCGCAGTCACCTCACGCCCTCAGCTTGTCTTTGACCCTGGTGGGCGCCCACGACACAAAACCGGCCAAGACAGCACCTCGGGGCTCCTGTTTCTCTTTGAGAGTCGGTTGTTGACTGTTTACGGGAGCACCACTGGAGCACGAGGGGACAGCCCAGATGCTGGGCAGAGGCCATCTCTCTGAGGAGGGGACGCGGGCGTTTCTGCTGAGACTGAAGACTTGAGGGGTTGACCAGGTACCCGTGTGCTTGGGGCTTCAGGCAGAGGGAAGAGCTGGAGCCAGCTTTGAGGGCTGCATGCTTCTGGGACTGGAAAGGAGGTTGACGTGCCATTGTGAGTACAGGCGGCTCTGGTATGAGGAGAGGAGAATGAAGGGGAGGGGAGGGGAGGGGAGGGGAGGAGGCTGGACAAAGCAGGACCCAGACACACAGGCAGTGTGCTCGGGCTGTGGCAATGAGCTGGCATTTTTCCCCCAAAGTGCAGCAAGAGGCCACAGAGGGCATGTGAGTTGCCACGAGTGTCCACCCTGGGCTGCGACGCTCTGCCCGAGTGCCCTCTCCAGGCTGCTTCGTGTTGCTCCTCATTCTGCCTGGGACGGTGGGCACCTGGGGTGGAAATAACTCTCCTGGGGGCCACGCTGCAGGCGAAGGCTCCGACCTCCCCTTCAGACGGGAGCTTCTGGGAAGGCTTCTGCGCACTTCTTGGAGGTCCTGGTGCCCTCAAGCCCATCCCTACTCTGATGACCTCAGAAGTGTCACCTGCGACCTGCTTTCCCCTTCCTTGCCTCCCTTTCTGCTCCCTTATTCATGCTTCCTGCACGAGCTCCCAAATCAACTCCCTGCATCAAAGTCTTAGGCTCTGCTGGGGGGACTGAAAAATAAGAACAGCCAGTCCAGTCTGACAGGTTGGGAGTGGGGGAAGGAACCATGTGGTCCCTGGGCTTCCTCTACCCATGCTGGGGATCCGGGGTTCCCCACCCCACGTCCCAGAATCAGTCCTAATGGGCGGGGCAGGTCCTGTGCGGAGCCCAAGCGCGCGCCAGGAGGTAGAGCGGAGCTAGCACCGCATGGGGAGCACCGAGAGGTCCGCTGCGTCTGTCCAGACCCTTAGGCCACCCCTCCTTGGTGGCCCGCGTGGGGTTCGGATGCTCATGCTTCTAGCCTGACCCCTCCCGAGGTGTGCCCGGGCCATCCTCCCACTGGCCATGCAAGTGCCTCCTGGTCTATGGGCTGGCGAGTTCGCTGCGTCCCCGGGTGTCCACGGGCTGTGCGCCTGAGTTAGACTGGGCCACAGGGACCCACACCTGAAGGTCCCTCGGGGCCTCGGAGAGCCACTCCAAGCTGCTGGCCTGGTCTGTGTCATTTAAAGGACCCAGCTTTGTCCCTTCCTCAGTTTCCCCAGGCTGCGAGCAGCATCCATTCTCATAACAAGACGGGCTTGGCACACTCCTCTGAGCATGGGGTGGGGCTGAAGCAGCTAGTGGTGGCCTTGTCGGTCTGTCTGCTGGGATTGGCTGCATGCGCTCCTGTCTGCATCCTTGCCTGCCCAGTGCTCCCAGAAGCACTTTCTGGCCTAGCCTTCCTGCACTTTGCTCCCCCAGAAGAGGCCATCCTTCAGGACACAAGTCAGCGGAGACCGGAGACCGAGGACCCCACTCCTTCTAGGACATTCTTCCTGGCTCCATGCCTGAGAAACCAGCCCATCCTGCGCCCTCTCCCCTGGGGGCCTGGCTCCCTTCCTTGCCATTGGCCCCTCCTGCTGCTCCCTCCTGAAGCTCTCCAGAACATTCTGACTCATCTTCTGACTCAGGTGGAGTTTATTTCTGTTCCCACGTCCTGCTCCATGATGGGCTGGGGATCACAGCTGTCACCTCTGGCTTGGTGTTGGGGAGGGAAGAGCTGGCTTCCTCTGTGTGTGTGTGTGCATGCACGTGCGCATGTACTCATGCACACATGAGGCTGTGTGTGCACTTGTGCATGTGCAGATGATCGTGTGCCTGCTGGGACACCCTTTGCGAGGGAGCTGCAGAGAGGCACATCCTGATTTGCTCCACCTTCTATCTCTCGACCCTCAGGAGTAGACAAACATTCTCCACGGTCCCAAGAGGGGCGAGAGGTGAGGGTAGTCACAGAGAGCCTCACCCTGTTCTCTCCAGAAGGTTGTATTATCAAAGGTGCTTTTTAGCAAAGACATTCCAATGGATGATTCCATCCACTGACCCTTAGTCCTGGAATTCCCACAGAGCAGATCTGGCAGGGGCAGCAGAGCGGAAGCCGAACACCCACTTGATACTTTGGGCCCCAAACAGACCATGTTCAAGATTACACAGCAAGGGAGCGACTAGCCTGGTTTGGGTGACAATTCACTCGTGCACTTAGCTGATGTCAGATCGGACAATCCCCTAGGCAGAGTCCTCCTGGCCCCTCTGCCAGACCTGCGCTGTCTGGTGTGGAGCCCACAGCCATGAGTGGCTACTGAGCACCAGAAACATGTCAGTCCCGATGGAAGGTACTGGAAGTGTAAAATGCACACTGACTTCAAAGACATGGCATTACAAAAAAAAAAAAAGAACTATATAACTATGTACAGATTAAAGAAAGCACATTAATACAGTTCATTCCACCTGTTTTTTACTAGAACAATTTAAAATGCTATATGGAATTTAAATACATAGTGACTCATGTTTGTGGCTTGCATGACCAACTGTCAGGCCAAATCTGGCCCGCTGCCTGTTTTTATAAATAAAGTTTTATTGAGACACCACCAGTATCACTCATTCATGGTGTCTGTGGTCCACTGTGCAATGACAGAATGCAGTGTTTATGACACAGACATTATGATCTGCAAAACCTAAAATATTTATTCTCTAAGCCTTGATGGTAAAAGTTAGCTGACTCTTGCACTTGACCATTAACTTTACGAGGGAGGGCAAGGACAGAGGACAAGGCTTTGACATAGATGTGCTTAGTAAATGCTGGTTGAATGAACGAAGGATTTGACTAATTTTGGAAGGTTAGTGGGCTGGAATTTCAGGCAGAGGAATGTTTATGCCAAGGCATGGGAGCAAGAAGGAGCACCTGGGCCTCCCTGGTGGTGCAGTGTGTTGAGCAACGACTACGAGGCAAACTGCAGCCACTGCAGCACAGGTTCGATCCCTGCCTCCGGCCAGGGAGGGGATCCACTTAGTGCAGCAGACCTCTCCTGCCTCGCCCGCTGCTGCCCTCAGCAGTGTATCTCTGTCCATCTACCTGTTCTGTTCCCGGCTCTGTCTCTGGTGAATCCTCTCACCTCCCTGGACTCTGGCCTGTACCCCAGCTCTTGTGTGCATAAATAAATAAATCTTAAAAAAAAAGAAGAAGAAAGAGCACGTACTGTGCTGGCAATGGCAGTGCCCGGGATGACCCTTTCTAGAGACTTTGCTCGTTCTCGCTCCTTGCTCTAGACATGTCGGTCAACCTCCTCCTGGGTTCCTGGCCTCCATTTTCTCTCTCCCAGGCAATCTGCATTCTGTCTGTACAAACGCCAACAAGTTATTGGCCAGCTCCAAAATCTTCACTAGCCTGGCTACCGCCTGTAGGAGGAAGTCAGAACTTTGCTTCCTGACCTTGCAATCCTCCCACGCTACCCTACCCAGCCCTCTAGCCAGTTGCCCTCTGTCATCCCCTCGCTCCTCCCGTGTCCCGGCTGCTCCTGCGCACACCCCACCCCTTCTGGTCTCCGAGCCTTTCTTCGTCCTCCTCCTCTGCCTGGAAACCTCTCCTTGATCTCTGCAAGTCAAAATCCACCCTTCCAGGCTCAGTTCCAATAGTTCTTCCTTGAGACACAATGTGGCGTTTTGCCAGTTTTAAAAAAAATAACTTGCTGTAAGATAAGTGATAGAAGGTGATAGGGTCACACAGCACTTTGTGTCTAAACTTTCCTCCTTCTTCACTGCAGGACTAAGAACTTGAAGTGCAAATGTCACTTTTGTGCTGTCTACACCAGCTTAGTCTTTGCGCACCCATTGCCTTGTATAGTGCTCAATTTATGAAAAATTAGTGCTATTTGCTCCCATTTTCTGGATGGGGAAGCTGCGACTTAGAGATGTGATTAAGGACAGTGAGTGTGAGTCTGCGATACGAAACAAAACAAAACAGCTACAGATCGGAGACGGGATCAAGGGGGGAGAGGAAGCGCACAAGGGACTGTGGTGACGGTGCACCGGTGAACTGGTGGTGGGGATTCTATGGGGATACACCTAGAAAAGAAGGTGAACTGGGGTGGGAATTCTATGGGGATACACTAGAAAAGAAAGCAACATTGTAAGAATAAATAAATAAATATAAATGGTTAAAAAAAAGAACAGTGAGTGTGAACCTGCCATATACACAGAAGTGCGGGGCTCCGGCCCACAGCCATCCTCTTCTCACCTCTGCGCGCTCCTCTCTCCTGCGGCTTCCTCAGCCAGGCTTCCTGGGCGCCTCTGGGCCCCTCCTGCCACATCCTGCTCCAGGTCCTAGCTGCTGCTCCATATTTGAGTGTGTCTGCCAAGGTCCTAGCTGCTGCTCCATATTTGAGTGTGTCCGCCAAGAACTGAGTCAAAGCCAGCACCGGTCTGCACCTGGCGTGCTCACCGAGCTGCCACCCTCAAGGGACAGGACACAGAGTTAAGTGCACATTAACTTCGGCTAATTTTTGAGCCTCAGCATGATGGTCACTTCCTCAGGTAAGTCCTCCATGATTTCTCAGGCTAAGGCAGATTCTGGATGCACGTTCTCATGACACTCAGAGCTTCTTGCATCGTTCTCATCACATTAAACACATTTTAGGTGATGGCTCCTATGGCACTGGAAGCGTCACCAGGTCAAGGGGCTTCATTCGTTTTTGTATTTCCAGCACCATCTCAATGCCCGGCACACACGGGGGTGTCAGCGGGACCCTGCTGGATTTCCTCACCTGGGTAATGGCCTCGCTCGTCTCCAATCCACAAGAAAGCTGAAATGCACGTGAGTTTCTGTCTCGCCCTCCTCTCCCCTGCCCCAGCGACAGTGCTGAAGACGCTCTTGTGTGCTGAAAGGAGACCAGTGCTGTGGGTCCAACTCCAGCCAAAAACTCTTTCCTCAGCCAAGGGACCCACCCAGCGTGTGCCCTGGCGGGGGTCAGCTGTGAAACCCCAGCTGTTGGCGAGGGTCCCCCATCCAACAGAGAGGCTTCTGGTATGAGCATCCACGCCCTGCCCCTGCCCCCCAAGATCATAGGGGAGCCTCACCAGCCCATCACCCTCCAGCCCCAGTCCCGGGAGGAGCCTGACCTTCCAGCACAGCCAAGCTGCCTCGGTGGGTGTGGCTTGGGCATCGTGTTTCTCAGGCGGCTCAGGTGAGGCCTGCAGCAGCGAGCACACTGCTGCCTGCCCCACACAGCCTTCCACTCCAGGGCTTGGTGGGTGGGTGGGAGGTGATCTGCCTCAGGGCCTCCGACAGGCAGACCTTGAGGGTATTCCTGGCCCCAGCATGAGCCACGCGTTCTGGCTGGCCTGGGACTGCTCCTGATGGTAGAAGTGATTCCCAGGAATTCCTCGTTCCTGGGTAAACCAGGGTTGTGGTCACCTGCTCAGCTGACCCTTGCTCTTAAGCGAGCACCATCAGCACTGGACAGTGCGTCACTGGGTGCCGCCATCTTGGCATCACTTTGGCCCAAGACTGCCAGCTGCTTTGGGGCTCGAGGTTGGGCCAGGCAGCAGCCGACTCAGTCTGTGAATCTGTCCACGTCACCGGGACTGCTGTCATCCTCTCAGACTGGTGCTAAGACCTCAGCAGGTCCTCTTCTAGGCCTCCTCTTGGCCTAGGATGGTAACAGGGGGGCCTGGCCCGTTGGGCTGTGATGTGGCCTCATAGATTCGGGTTTGGGGAAATATGTTCATACAGGGCCGGATGAGCCAGACCTGAGTGTATAATAGAACTATAATGCAAGCCATATAGACAATATTAAATTTCTAGTAGCTATAGTAAAGAAACACATGTCATTAATTTTAATAATCTATTCTACTACTTAACCCAATTATCTCCAAATATTGTCATTTCAACATGTAGTCAATATAAAAATTATGAACGAGATCGTTTACATTCTTTTCCTTCGTTCGAAGCACTGAGAATCTGGTATGCATTTGAGACTTGCAGCACATTTCAGTTTCGACGAACCCCGTTTCCAGCGCTCGGCGACCACATGTGGCTGGTGTCGGACAGGGCTGAGTGGGCTGAGTGGGTGCTTTCAAAGCAAGGGGAGGGGTTTTCATCCAGATAGGACGGGTCCATTTGGAGGGGAGAGTTGGGGTCTCTGAAGATGGAAGCGTATATGGAAATTCCAAAGCTACGGTGACCCATGTGATACTGAAGTTTTCTGGAAAAACTAAAGTGTGTGGGGTGGGCCTGCGAGTCCTTTGGGAAAGGGTGGGCTTGTCATAGTTCATCCTTGTCGGGCAGCCAGACCGTGAGGAGGAATGTCCCCGGGGGTGGCAAGGGGGGCTCTTTGTCTTTCCTGGAGAAGGTCCAGTGTCAGGCTGTAGTCCTGGCCATGCTGAGTCCCGTGGTTGAGCTCCAGATGGTTCTAAAGGAGGCTTCTGCTGAGGGGTGCCCGCTTCCCACTGCTCCCCCCGGATTGCATTCTGGGTCTGGCTCCTATCTTAGAATCTGGTGAGCGCCGCTGCTTCTAAGAATCGTTTTGCAAATGTCAACCTCTTTCTTAGAGAAATGATTCTCTGGTTTTTGAAAGCTGTGGTTTATCCCCCTAGAAAAACAGACGCCTCAAAATATACACACATTTCGATGTCATTGTAGAGGTACAGAGGCTTCCTGGAGCATTACCTGTGTCCCAGCTTAAGCATTTACATTTAAGATAAAAAAAAAAAAACAACAAATTCGACCTTGGCGTTGGTTTTCCTTTGTGTCCAGGGCAAAAGTGATGGGAAAGAGGACACCGAATGTCGGTGAGGATGTGGACCCCACAGGAGGGGGTACGAACGGTAGACCCACTTGGAAAACACTTGGACATGAAAGACTTTTCTGCGCATTTCCCCTTTGACCTACTCACGCCCTTTCATGGTGTTCATCTGCGAGGAATGAAAATATATACCCACCCCCATTACAAAAATGTTTACAGTAGCTTTAATGGCCATGGCCTAAAACCGGAACTAGCCCAAAATACTCATCCACAAGAGAATGGATAAAAAGCTATGGTCTATTTATGCAATGGGGTACAACTCAGCAATAAAAATAAACAGATTAGTGACACACACAACTGCATGTCTGGAATCTCAAAAGAGATCATGCTGGGCAAAAGGAGCCAGGCACGAAAGCATTCTCCTGGACGATTCCCTTTTTGTGGAGTTAGAGCTAGTGAGAACAGGGGAAGCCAGCCTAGGGGGAAAGAGATCGGAACAGGGGGTGCTTCTGGCACAGGGCAGATTTACTGGGAAAGGGCACAGGGGGACTTTCGGGGGTGATGGGAAAGTTCAATGGTTTCAGTTAAAACGGAAAGACTAGCCTGTTTAAAATGTGTGCATTTCACTGTGTGTTAATTGTACCCAAAAATGTGGGCCAGGAGCCAGCTAAAGAACGGAATTGTTCTTGAGGCTTGTAAAGACCCGAGAAACATCGAGTCTTTCTCTGCGATAATTGGTTCGCGGTCCTGCTCCCTCAGTAAGGTGACGCGTGCCTCCTGTGTCCACGAGTCTTCTCAGCGAGACTGGGAGACCTTTGGGCCGGAGACACAGTCCCGGTGCCTGGTGTGAGGATGGGCCTTGCCAGGTGCAATGAAATATTTGAATAAATGATGAACAAAGGGAATCACTTGACAGCAATAAGGAGTTTTTGTACTCCTGGGTGATCCACGAGTTCTGGCACTGGAGGAAAGTGGGTCATCGTGTTTTCATACTGAAAGTTAAATTTCCTACTTCCCTCCCATCCCACCTGCCTTTTCCTTTCCTCCCTCCTGCCCCCTCCTTTGTTTCCCTCCTTCCCTTTCTCTGTCCCTTCCTCCTCTCTTTTCTTTCTTCCATCCTCTCTCCCTTCCTTCTTTTCTTCTCTCATTCCTCCCTCCCCCTCCCTCTTCCTCTCCCTCTCTCTCCTTTCTTTCCTTCCGTCCCTCTGATTTCTCTCCTCTCCTTTTTTCTTTTTCTTATTTCTTCTTTCCCACTTTCCCCTTCTCTTTCACCTCCAAGCCTACTTTAGAGCAGTATCCATTACTGAGGGCCTTTTTTTTTTTTACTGAGTTCTTAAGGGAAGGGTATATGGACCTGTGCACGTTTCTGGGATCTGTGAAAATGGCTTAGATCTGGACAAGTAAAGGAATTGTGATGTATAAGAGCGAATGTTTGATAATGTGTATGATGCCTAATATTGGGAACTATTTATTCGACACCAACCCACATGTAGGATGTGGATATATTTTAATATGGTTTTCTTGATGTGAGATGGAGGAGCCTCTGAAATTAAGACAGACTAGGGGTGCCAGGATTGTAGAATAGCCACACATTAATTAGCAACGAGTGTTGCTGAGGCTGTGGAGAAAAAGGAACTCTACTACACTGCTGGTGGGATGCAAACTGGTCCAACCACTATGGAAAAGTGTGGAGGTTCCTCAAACTACTAAAAATGGAGCTCCCAAAGGATCCAGCAATCCCACTCCTAGGAATTTACCCAAAGGACACAAAAACACTAATTCAAAAGGACACCTGCACACCTATGTTTATCATGGCACTTTTCACAATAGACAAGCTATGGAAACAACCCAAATTTCAAAAAGTAGATGACTGAATCAAGAAGATGTGGTATATATATATATTTATTATACACACAGACCATGGAATATATGGAATATATATACCATGGAGTATTACACAGCAATCAAAAAGGATAAAATCATGCAATTCATAGCAACACAGATGGAGCTAAAAGGGATTATGCTGAGTGAAATAAGCCAGAAAGAAAAGGAAAAATACTGGATGGTGTCACTCATAGGAGGAATGTAGAGGAAACAAACAAGGGACTAAGGAAAAAAAATCAATTACAATAAACAAAGAATCAAAATCAACAGACAACTATAAATCTGAAACATTCCTGAGGGGAAGAAGAGAAGGAACAAAATGGGTGGGAAGAGCACAAGGGACTGTGGTGATGGTGCATGGGTGAATTGGTGGTGGGAATTCCACGGGGATGAGAAATATACACCTGTACAGAAATGAAAAATAATGCAAAAATACATGTATAATTAAAAAAATAGAATAGCTGTACAATGTATTTATACTTGACGCTGTGGGGAACTCATCTGCAAAATACACAGAAAGACAGGAAATGACACAGAGAGAAACAGAGTAGAAGAGTGAATGCATATACTGGTGAGGACTAACGTTTTATTAATTTTTTACAGAATCCTTGCAGGTAATATGCACATGTGTGACAGACAGAAAAGTGACTCCCTAAAGATGTCCCCATCCTGACCCCTAGAACCTGTGATTATATCCCCTTATGAGACATAAGGGACTTTGCAGGCCTGATTGACCTTAAGGACCTCGAGATACAGTTATTATCTTGGATTATCCAGGTGGGCCTAATCTGATCACATAAACCCCAAAAATTAGAAGCCATTTTCCAGGTATGCGTAGAGGTAGATGTGGCAAGAGAAGCAGGGTCAGAAGGATGTAACATCACTGGCTTTGAAGCCGGGCATAAGCCACTGAAAGTGAAGAGCCTCTGACACAGAAACCAAGCTCAGAAAAGCATTCTCTCTGGAGTTCCAGAAAGGAACATCCCTGTGGGCCCTACACCTTATCTCACAAAGTCTCCAAACCTGCACAGCTGGATGATGGTAAACATGTGTTGTTTGAGACACTAAGTTGGGGCCTCCCTGGTGGCGCAGCGGGTTGAGCGCCGCACTGTGAAGCATCCGTGGCACAGCAGCACGAGTTCGATCCCCGGCCAGGGAGGGACCCACAGGGCACAGCAGACCTCTCCTGCCTCCTTGCTGCTCCCCTCAGCAGTGTTTTTCAGTCTATCTGCCTGTTCTGCAACCCGCTCTGTCTCTGGTGATTCTTCTCACCCCCTGCGCTTCTGGCCTGTATCCCAATTCTTGTATGCATAAATAAATAAATCTTAAAAAAAAAAAAGACACTAAGTTGGTAGTGATTCGCTGTGCCAGGGTTGCAGAGACTGACATGTATGGACCCGTGGTTCAGCCTTTCTAGAATCTTGCTGTGTGCCTATCCTTGCGCTACGTTCTCTCTGTGTGTGAGGTCTTGCTCACTTTCTACAGCTCCGCCAAGTCTTACTATTATTAAGCTGTAGTCGCGGCTGAACCTCGTGGCAGGGAAGGAGAAAGCCTGTCGCAGAACTGCTGCAGGACAGACGTGGGATTCTAACCCTTCTCTCTCTGTGTCTGTTCTACAAGGATCCTGCTCACATTTTGGGACAGATCTCTGTCATTTTTTGGTGACTCCAATCCAGAGAAGACTGGGACAATGTTTAAATTTGCAGATCCCAGGAGAAAATAGGTGCGCGAGGTCCCAGAGCGGGACAGCTCCGAGGATGCCTTAGGGCTTGCGGACACATCTCCTCTGTCATGAACTGTCCGCAGGACAACCTGCTTTAGAACTCGAAGAAACATCTCTTCACATAACCAATTACAGGACTAATTACAAACTGTTTTTATCTGTTCATTAAGGTAGATATAATTAAGGCAACATTTTGTTAAACTAGTCTGAGGGTGTGCTCTGGGTAATAATTACCACTTCTATTTCGTTGAGACTCTTTCTAATTTGTCTTGGCTTCGTCACGGCTTCTCCTGTTCTCTCTTGCTCTTTCTGCTCCCCATCGCGAAATCTGCAGCCTCCGTGCCTGCCTCCCCGCCACTCTCCTTTGACCCCCTTAAACAGTGCGGCTGGGGAGGCCTCCCTAATTGCCCAGGGGATGTGTGCTGTGCCGGGCGAGTCCTCAGTGTCCTGTCCCTTCGCTGCCTGACCGTACCCTCTACAGATGCATTTAGCGCCTGCACTTTCCACCACGATCTCAAGCTTTACGAAGCCAGGACGCCACGTCTGAGTCGTGTCCCGCGTGTCTTGTATGCCCCCAACGGTGCTTGGCACCTGCTCGCGCAAATCCCTGTGGATCGACTCATGAGAGAATCAGATGGACTTAGCTCCCTCCAGACCACGTTGGGGTTGCTTGGAGCTCGCCTGGGTGTGCGATGGCGCCACCCTCCACCCTCCGCTTCCCCTTCCTCTGTTTCGTGGAGGTCAGCTGGGCACAGGTGGCCCTGTGCACACAGAGATGAGCAAGGGCTTCCCATTCGCGCTCTGCCTGTAGGCCAGGGCTTCTGGGCTCAGCTCTCAGGCCCAGCTGCCGAGTGCGCCTGTGTGGGGAGAAAGGGCTTCTGTGCTGCTTGGGAGAGCTGCGGCGCCTGCAGGGGTATCTGCCCTCTGGGATACCCAGGGTCACCTGTGCATGTGACCAGCACCCCGCTCCGCAGCCATCCCCCTCCTGCCTGAGGCTCACAATCTGTGCTCAGGTCTACCACCCCCGCTGGCGCTCAGACTGGGGCCTGGGGGCAGACGTCACGCCTCCCGTGGTGGGCGGTGTCCTTCTTCCATGCCCTCTGACACCCTGGACTTTCAGGCTGCTGTCTGGATGGCACACAGCCACGGCCGTGAGGCTGGGCGGCAGTCCCCGAGCGGCTGAGCCTGGCGCTTAGCCCTTCGGAGCAACCTCGGCGGGGTCATTGCACCACCAGCAGTGAACTCCATGCCGCAGAGCGGAAGACCTTTGACCGTGGAACCTTGGCCATGGTGACGTCCTCTTGCGTTCCTGTTCCCAGCCCGCCTCAGCTGCACCCCAGCCCTGTCATGCCCTGCAGCAGCTTTGCCCTGAACCCTGGCCCTTCTCAGCGTCTGTGGTCTGCTCCACCTACTGCCCAGGCCAATGGGAGACCAGAGAGGACAGTCTGGTGGGGGCAGGGGTGGCGGTGCCTTCACGCCTAGAGCAAGATTGCAACACCCCAGGCAGCGGGCAGAGGCTTCCTAGACCCTGGGGGAGGCTGGGTCTACACCAGCTGACCTTCCTGTCTGCCTCCTTAGCTGACCTCGGCTGCTGGTCCGTTCTTGCTCTCCAGCACCTCATATGAAGAGCCTCTCCCCTCCGCAGCCCTGCCCCTCTGTCTCCCGTGGAGAGATGCATCAAGATATGCTGGTGATGGCTTTCGTGGCCTGCAGACTGAGGCTCAGTACCTGACCGTCTGACCTTGGGCAAGTGCCCTGACCTCTTCGCACCTCTGTTTCCACATCTGGGGGCTTAGTGATCCGTTTCTCACTGGGTTGTCACGAACACAAGAAGGGCTGCACCTACCAAACACCGTGTTCAGCACCGCCTGCTGAGCTGGGTGCCAGGACCATTCACACAGAGTCTGCTTGGAGGGGCCCATGGTCTAAAGGCGCAGCTAGGAAACTCATCCCCAGGCTGGGAGGCCCAAACGGACAAGAAGAGCCCCAGACTCCCTCTGTGTGCTGGCTGGTGTGAAGAAGCAAACAGGACACGGTGATGCAGGCAAAGGCCCAGAGCATCCTGGGCGAGGGAGAAGGGCTGACTTGGGAGGTGGCTCTAGCCAGAACCCCCAGGAGGAGAGGGGCTGGGGAACATGGCCCAGGTAGCGGGGCGTCCTGAGCTAAGGCTCTGAGAGCAACAAGCAGGCTGGTGGATCTTGAGACCCCACAGGGTGGTGGTTGGGCATGGCCGGCGAGGGTGAGTCCGTCTGGGGAGAGTGCGCCTGAGACAGAGACTGGCCTGAGAGCGGAGTGGCCCCCGGCTGGCAGCATCACGTCGCCTGGAAACCTGTGAGCGATGCATTTTCTTTTTTAAAAACCTGCATATTTTTTATCGAGGTAATTTTGGTTTACGACATTGTATGTAATTCAGAGAAGTAGGTTCACGCCTCTACAGATTCTGTTTCCGCATCACACCCACCACCGAGGTGTGCAGATCTCCATCACAGTCCACTGGCCCCCCTTCCTGTTTGCTGGAGCCCCACCCCTTCCCACTCTGGTCACCTCATTTCCACAGACATTTTTCTAGGGTTGGTTTTGGTTTAGTTTTGTCCGTTCATTTGTTTTGTTTCTTTATACGCTACATATAAATGGAATAATCTGGTATTTGTCTTTTTCCTCCTGGCTTATTTCACCGAGCATAATCCTCTCCACTTCCATCCGTGTTGTTGCAAATGGCAAGATTTCCCCTCCATACACATATATTTGAGTAGCGGATCCTTGTGTGTTTGCACCATGACTTCCTGACCTAATTTGTCTGCATTTGGGCACTGAGGTTGTTCCTGTAGTTTGGCTACTGTAAACAGGGCTGCAGTGAACACAGAAGTGTGTATTGCCCTTCACATAGGTGTTTGCATTTGGGTAGATACTGGGAGTGGGATGCTTGGGTCATGGGGTAGATCCATTTCTAGTGTTTTTTTTTTTTTTAAAGCTTTTATTTATTTATGCATACAAGAGCTGGGGCACAGGCCAGAGTCCAGGGAGGTGATAGGGTTCACCAGGGACAGAGCCGGGAACAGAACAGGTAGATGGACAGAGATACACTGCTGAGGGCAGCAGCGGGCGAGGCAGGAGAGGTCTGCTGTGCCATGTGGTTCCCCTCCCTGGCTGGGGATCGAACTCGCACTGCAGTGGCTGCGGATGCTTCACGGTGCTATGACTTAACCCCTTGTGCCACCAGAGAGGCTCCAGGCCCTGCCTCTTAATGGAGACATGTCACAGAATTTGTAGCTGGGCTTGAAATCTACCATTCTGGTAAATCTTCCAGACTTTAGTGGGTGGTGAATAGCCCTGGTCACAGGCTATTCCACAGTGAGTGGAAAGGAACCCCCTCCTAGATGCTGTGACTGCACACTCACCTGCTCTTGTCAGCCTCCGAATTCAACTAACCTTGGTCTGTGACCCGGGGCGGGGAGGGTGGGGGCTGGAGTCCTTTTTCCTACAGCAGGTAGAGACCAGGAAGGGGATGAATAACATCTGCCGTGTTCTCCCTCTCCCAACATTTAAAAAGAAGTCATAAATAGATGAGAGCTTGGGAGGTGTGATTGATTTGTTTTATGAATCACAGAAAAGGCTGTAACTCACAGGAGATTAAGGTTGAAGCTAAGTTGGACGGTTCTTGCATTACACACAGAGATTAATGGCTTATCACACGAGGCCCGCCGTTAACCCCGCTCACCCACAGGGAGTTTAATAGCAGGGCCACGTGCTGACTTTGAATTCCTGAACAAATGCGCCTCGCTGGGCAGCGTCCTGGTTCTCACCCAGGAGGAGCACCTGCCTGCTTAGAACTGGGAGGACTCAGGAACTGGGAAGAAGCTTCCCTCTGGGCGGGCGAAAGAGCTGAGGATTTCCAAGAACACTTATTTCCTTCCTGACCAGCGCCTTTTTCCTCCCGGAAGCCACGAACATAATTATTATCGGGGCTAAGGAGGGAGGCTACTTCTGGTCACTCAGTGCTCCAGGTCCCCATGCTGGGGGTTTATAGCCTCATTGAAAGAAGACCTGCCTGGGAAGGAGGCACTCTTGTTGGGCAGGGTGGGGCATTGCCAAAGCATTTACAAACAAAGGGGCTGGAGACTGCAGGCCTCCTGGACGGAGCTGGGCTGGGGTGATGTGGGTGCCCCTGGTGCCAGGTGCAGGTGTTTTGGAGAGGAGCTCATGGGCTAGGCAGGAGGTGGGGGGGGGGTGTTGGATAGATCCAGGCTGGGGAGGAGGGGTAGGCTCTGGGCTTGGCCCAATGCCAAGTCTCAGCTAGTGCACTGCAGGATGCTCACAGAATGCAGCTGGGAGAATTAAGAAGCTGTACTGGCTTGGTCCAGAGTCAGTCTGGACCAGACAGAGGAAATCAGAGCTGAGCCTGCATGGTGCTGCTGGTGGGCACGGGGAGGTCACAGGGTGCCCTTGACCTTCCTTACATCAGCCTGTTTGTTTTATCTGTTCAGCGTCTCAGCCTCTGCTTACCTGCCCAGCACAGCTCCTCCCGGGTGGGGTTAGAACCTGGTGTTTGGCTCAGGCCTCACCCAGAGTCCCAGCTGCTGGCTTGGTCTTGCTGCTTTAGGTGCGTCTGTATACTTTCTACCTACCTGTTCCTGGGTCTGGGGACTGGTATAGGGCAGGGAGAGGGGCCCTCCAGAACCCCCAAACCTGCCCTCTTTAAATAGGTTCTGCCATCTGCCGCATTAAGACAAATATATAAGCCCTTTAATGGAAAGGGACTTTAATATAATTAGGGAATAATATAGAAAAGACAAAGAATATAGTTACTAAGTTAAGTATTTAAAGTTATCCATTTTTTTGAGGGTAAAACTTTAGCTAAATAGGATTGGCCCAAAGCAAGGCCCCAAAAGCCTGCCACAAGTTTAAAGGACTTTTCAGTGGAGACCCATAGAAAAGGGTCAGAAAGAGTCAGACAAATCTGGGAAGAAAAGAGCAAAATTAAAATTAAGATAAAAATTGCCATTATTAAGGTCCCCATGGGTTTTTTACCCACATCTGTTTTAACTAGTCCAAGACTAAGAAGCAATCGCCGTTTCTTCACATGTCTCTGTTTTACGTGCTTTTTCCACGTCTTTTTGCTGCTCTTTATCCTGTTTCTTTTTTCCTCCTTTCCTTCTGTTTTCCTTTTTTTTTTTTTTTTTTTAGCATTTTTTTTATCCCTTCTCAGCTCCATCCTATTTAGGGCAGGACTGGATCCTGGAACGTCCCCTTTTCTTGGGGCCCATCCTGTTACAGTACCAACAGAGAAGACCTCTTTGGATTTCCATGGTCGCCCCTATCCACTGTTGTCATTCATTTTGGTTAGGACTCTAAGCAAAGAAGAAGGGCTAGGGGGCCAGTGTGAGGAGAGATGTGGATGCCTCCCTCTGACCTGGAGGTGTTGGAGCCATGCCTCGCTCACCTCTGTCACTCCCCCACAAAGCTCAGTGCCTGATAACCAATAACAGTAGCAACGAGAATACCCATCTTTACTAAGCACTGACAGTGTGCCAGGCCGATTTGCTTTTCAAGTGTGATTGCACCGAAACCTTCCACCAAGAATTGTTAAGTCAATTTTACAGATGAAAAACGGGTTCAGAAAGGTTACCCAAGACACCACGTGTGGCGGAGCTGGGACTTGAACCCAGGTAGCATGGTTCTCGAGTTCTAATTCTGTGCACACAGCACTTGTAACTGATGAATCAACTGAAAAGCTGCTGTGTGACGGTGACCAGAGAAGAGACCCAGCACGACCGGCCAAGCATGTGTCTGTCACGCAGAGACGTGGAGTCCCTCACACTTTCAGAGGTCAGTTAGGAGCTGCAAAGTCAAGACGGAGAACAGCTGGGCTTGAGTTTTCTGGAAAGTCTAGGCCAGAGGCCAAAACCAAATCCAGGGAGCAAAGTTGAGTGGCCAAGATGGGGCCGAGAAGCCCACGGTGAGGTGCCCTGGGGTCTGTGCCCTCTGGCAGATGGGCACAGCAGGACTCTCGGGGTGGAGCATCTCGGGGAGGTTGTGGGATGCTGATGACATCCGAAGAAGGGTCTCCATGGAGTTTGCGCTTTTTCACACCATCTTGTGCATCTGGGTGCAATTGTCACCGAGATGATGAAGACTCAGTACGAGGTGGTGTTGTTACAGGGCACCCCTAATATAAAGGGGTTTCCCTCACTGGGTCCTCACCTGCACGCTCAGAAGACTTTTATAATAAGCCTCAACTTCAGGCACACGCAACAAAAGTTATCAAAGGGTTTTAGTTTACAAAAAAAGAGGAATAAAGTAGAAATATCACAAGGAGAAGAGAGGGCTACAAATCTGTAAATGTCCTACCAGATCTTCTGAGCAATGGCAGTTGAGAGCTGGCTCCGAGTCAAGGGAGAGGGCTCCAAAGGAAGAGCGAGCCCAAGGCTCACCTCTCTGGTTTTACAGCCAGCCTGGCTGCTCACTCCACCCTCAGGTCCCAGCGATCCACTCTTCGATAATCATCTTATGGGATTTGTGGTTCTGGAATTCCATGGTCTGGAGTGGGGGTTGGAGTCCACACACCCATCTGTGTCATCCATTCAGGACGACCTTTCCCCCTAACAGTGTCACACTGTCACCGGTGCTCTTCTCTGTGTCCTTGGAGCTTATTCTAGGGGTTCTACTCCCCACCCCACTTTCGCTCGCAATGCTTGGATATCATCGCTGTCTTACCAGCCCCTCTTGGAATGCTTTGTAGGCCCCTCCTGTGTTTCAGCCACTGGCGGGAGGTGTGAGGGACAAAGAGAATCAGATGAGGCCGGACAGACCTGCCACAGCCTGAGGGGAAACGAGGGTGTTCACCAAACAGTTAACATTTATAGAGGACTAACTATGTCTCTGACACTCTGGTAAGAGCTTCATAAGCTGGGTCTCAATAATTCGTCACCGGCCTCCTGGGTGGCACTGTGATTGTCCTCGCAGATGCTGGACAGGCGTCCTCAGAGAGGACATGCTCGGTGACAGAGTCAGGGCCCGTCCAGGCCACCTGGTCCCGGAGCCAGGTGCTCAGCCACTGCCCAGCGGGCACCAGAGCTCTGCAGGCACCAGGCAGTGTCCTGCCCGGGTCATTTCTCTTTTAAGCCACTACCCAAATCGGAATGGGAAGAGGTAAGAAAGCAACTACCGTATCTAATCCAAAACGCAGAGACCATGTGGCTTCGCTGACTTTTGTGGGTTTTTTTTTGATATTCTTTTTCTCTAGGCAAAGAACGATGCCTGCTCCATTGTCTTCCTGGCCCATGGGATTTCTGAAGCCTTCTGGTTGATTTTCACTCTCCAGAGACGGCTGGGGGTGAAGAGCATCAGAGCTGACTGGAATTTGTCCTGTCTCAGCCCTGTGATTCTGGGCAAGACGGTCTCTTCGTAGCATTCCCTGTCTGTGGCCACTTGGTTCCTGCCGATTCCACTACTGTTTTTGCACACACCAGTGAATAGCTGCACCGAGCCCTCGGTGGCAGGACCCGTGCATCTGGACACGGGGGTGGGGGGTGCTGGAGCTGGAAGAGACACTGCGTGCTCACGTTCCACAGCTGCTATCTGCCGTGAGGACACCCTGGAGCTGCGGTGATGCTGTTTGCTGAGCTTCCCCAGCCAGATTCGCTTTCTGGGCCTCTTTGCTCCACATCAACCCTACCAGTCCCTTCTACCCCCCTTCTTGGGAGTGCTTCAACAGTCTTTGTGCCGGACAAACCAAAATTGATGGACTTTTTTTTTTTAAGCGCTGGGGTACAGGCCAGAGTCACGGAGGTGAGAGCATTCACAAAGACAGAGTGGGGAGCAGAACAGGCAGATGGACTGAAACACACTGCTGAGGGGAGCAGCGGGCGAGGCAGGAGAGGTCTGCTGAGCCATGTGGGTCCCCTCCCTGGCCGGGGGTAGAACTCGTGCTGCTGTGCGGGGACGCCCCACAGTGCGGTGCTCAACCTGCTGTGCCACCAGGGAGGCCCCAAAATTGATGGACATTTTACAAAATGCCTGGCCAACATGTTTTAAAAATGACAAGGCTGAGAAAGACAAGGAAAATCGGACACTAAAGGAGACTAAAGAGAAATAACAAAATGGAAGGCAGATCCTGAACTTGGGGAAAAAAATAGAACTCATAAGAGGTATTATTGGGTTGACTGATCAAATTTGAAGATGGACTGTGCAAGTAATGGTATGAGAACAGTGTTAAGTGTCAGGATTTTGATCACTGTACCATGATGCTATAAAAGCATGATCTTATTTTAGGATATAATGCTGAAATGTTTAGTGGTAAAGTTGCATGATCCTCCAATTTACTTTTGAGAGAGACAGAAAGGATAAAGAAAAAAAATCAGAATGTAAAATGTAACAAGTTCAGATAAAGGCTATATAGGAGCTTCCTGAAACTGTAATTGCAAACCTTCTTTAAGTTTGAAATTCTGACAGAATCAAAGAAACATTTGGGCAGTGCAGCGCGAGTTCGATCCCCAGCCAGGGAGGGGACCTACATGGGGCAGCAGACCTCTCCTGCCTCGCCTGCTGCAGTGTGTTTCAGTCCATCTGCCTGTTCTGATCCCTGCTCTGTCTCTGATGACTCCTCTTAACCCCCGGGCCTCTGGCCTGTGCCCCAGCTCTTGTATGCATAAATAAATAAAATCTTTAAAAGAAAAAAGAATAGAAGGAGCATGTGTTTCCAGCTCTTTGTTCCATGGAACCTAACCTAAGACACTCTGAACTTCAGCAGTTTCCTCAACAGCTAAATAGAGACCAAGTTCAGGCTGTTGTAAGGCTCGAAGTCGTGAGTATCTCAGGCAAGTTGTGCGTGGTCATCAGGGATACTCTCTCCCCATGTCTTCCCAACTCGTTCCATTCTGGAACGTAGAGCTTGGGAAGGCTACAGAAAGATCTCAACATAAATTGCAGGGGTCTCTGACTTAAAAATGCAGACTTAACTGTCCACGTCCATACTTCCTCACTCTGCTTAGCTTACTCTGCCGACACCATCCCAGGCCACAGCTGTGGTCAGTGCTTCTTGTAGATTAAAAGAAAATCCAAGGGGGAAAAGTTTTTCCTGGGGAGATCAAAGAGTCATCCTAACATAAAAGAAATCGTATAAAACTATATATATAAGGAACAAAACAAAACCAAAAAAAAAAAAAAAAAACCCAAGCCAGAAGCGTGATCCATATGTCAGAGTCGATAAGTTCGAACTTCCGTGATCTGCTCTATAGAGTTGCCAGCAGAGCCAGGAATGTTGCCTCATCCAGAAAAGGCAGCCGCATAAAAGGGAGATTTTTATGGACTTTGGCACAAGGATGAGGCAGGAACCGTATGTCCAAGCCTTTGTGAGAAATCTTTAAGACTGATGTGGTTTCTTCTTACCCCTATTTTTAATAAGTTACTGTATAAGTCAGGGTTCAACCAGAGAGGCAGAACTAGTAGGAGATAAGCATTAAGATATATTTCTAGGAATTGGCAGATGTGATGGTGGGAACTGGCTTGGCAAGTCTGAAATCCACAAGGCAGGCTGCAACTCTCAGGCATTGGTTGAATCTGCTGTCTATCAGCAGAATTTCCTCTTTGGGGAAGCTTTAGCTCTGCTTTTAAGGCCTTTCAACTGATTGAATCAGGTCCACCCAAACGATCTAGAACAGTCTTCTAAACTAAAACATAACTAAACATAAACTAAACATAAAACATAAACTAAAACAAACTAAAACATAAACTAATTATGGACTTTAATAACATCTATGCGGTACCTTCACATCAATCCCTAGAATAATATTTGTTGAAAAACTGGGCACCATAGCTTGGCCAAGGGACACAAAGTACTGACCATTGTTTTGTATCACCCAAACCAACTGGAGTCACCTCCCAATATCTTCAGGATCCCTCCCTTTCTCTCTGTCTTCATTTACAATGTCAATGGCTCCACTCTGGTATCCTGGCCCCGATCTAACGCATGAAGACATGTTCCAGGTTGGAAGCCACTTGGCTTTCCCCATTGACTATGGGATAAATATCAAAATCCTCACCTGGGCAGGTACCACCTGTGCGCTGTGTGTTCTGCCAATGCTTGAGCCACACCGCGTCATTCCTCTCTCACACCTTTCCTTCTGCACAAAATGCTAACAGTTGGCATTTCTTGGGTATCTGCCCATTTCCAGGCACTGTATCCAGTGCTCACCCCCTAGACTGTCTAACAACCCACAGACTGTCTAACTTAATAATAGGAACAATTGCATTTTGCTCATGGGGAAACTGAGGCATGGAAAGACTAGTAGTAGCCTGTCTTCATCACCAAGGTGGAAACTGACCTCCCTATAACCCCCAGAGCTATGCATTTGAGTGTTACGTCCTGCTGCCTCTCTGAAGCGCTCTCCTCACTTCGACACTGGTTTTATATCCTTCAAAGTTGATCTCAAATGTCACCTCCTCTCGGAAGTCTTTCAGATTTTGTAGGATCTGTAGCCTTCTCTTGTCTCTCTGGACTTCTTGGCTCACTGCATTTTTCATGCATGCTCCATGCTGACTGCTGCGTTCTCCTCCCACTTGAAGTCGGGGGGAGGGAGTCCACTGGTCACTGCTGCTTCCAAGGCTCAGAACAGGGCCTGACCCATTATTGGCACCTGTGATTGTTGTCAAGCATCGGCTCATTTGGGGACTTATTCCCTCTCAAGGCCCAGATAATGGCCAGCTGCGTTGACAGTCCTTAATGACTCTGCTTTTCTGTCTATACCAAGGTGTTCTGCAGTAAAATTGGCTGCTGAGAGTCTAATCCTGTCAACTGCCAGTGCAGCAGAGCTGCAGTGGCTGATGGTTCACCACAGACCCAAGTGTCTGGCTGATTTGTGAAGGGCAGCAGGCGCTTTCCCACTTGAGCAGCTAGTTTGCCATCTTCCTGCCCATTTCATCTCAGCCACGTCCCCCCAGGCTCTCAGTGGCACAGCCTTCAGGCAATCATTCGTCTAAGCAGTCACCTGGGAGACTGGGAGGGTCCTAGCTCCCTGTGATGTGCTCGTGGCGGGCGCCCCTCTGGGCACTGTGGCCCCTCAGGAGTGGTGGCAAGAACCTTCATCTGCATGAAGACCCTGAAGTGACTTCTAGAACCCACGGGCACACCGAGGCTCCAGTGCTCCAGGACAGGGGCCCTGGATGTGGGTGTCAAATGAGGCTTCAGCTTCTCAGATTTCTATAGGCTGAAACCAAACCAAACAAGATAACTCAGTGGGCTTCCCTGAAGCTTGGGAGCTTCCAGATGCGAGGGATGCGTGTTTGTTGGACGTGACATGTGGCTGTCAGCCCATCTCGCCTCAGAACAGCCTGTGCCCAAGTCTTCAAGACCCCAGGAAGGATGCTGCCAGATTTTGCTCTAAGTGAGGAATGGCCCCCTAGTTAATGGGGAACTCAATAATAGGCCCCTCTCATGGAGAGAGGGTTCTCTCCGACCTAGCAAGTAAGTACATGTGGGGATAAACAGAAGAGCCTAATGGGATCCATTCGGGCAGAGCAGAGGAGTGAGACCAAAATTGCAGGCACAGAAGGCCAGCGCCATGGCCAGCCTCCCACTAAGCGGGGCTGTCGGTCATTATAGGAAGAGTTCGCCATGGTTGGCCCGGACCCTGGGGCGGGGAAAGAGAGACCTATACCCCGAAGTCCCTGTAGTTCTGCTGGTCACCTCTGAGTCAGTAGCTTCATCCCCACTGCAGTTGGGACTGGTTCACCTGCGACTTGCCTGATTTCGTGTCTTCTTCCACCTGCTTGGGAGCCCTCCTCCTAGAGCTGCATGCTATGGCGTCTCTGCACTGGCAGCTCTCCAAGGGTGGGGACTGCCTCAGTGCACTGAGTCATCCTAATATCCAGCACAAAGCTTGGCACATCACTCGTACCCAATAAATATTTGATGCATAAGAATGAGCCCCAGACCACAGACACAGTTGCTTCATCCTTCCAGACAAAAGGGTTGGCCAAGACTTGCTGTCATTTCACTATGTGCAGATACAGCTAAACACCGTCGGGAGAAATGTGGCACGATTGAGTTCATGTCATTCATGTTGGTGAGTGTGTTGGCAATAAGAATTCTTTTTCATCCCCAAATGTTCTGCTTTGTATGGCTAAGAGAGTGGGGTGTTTGCCAGCAACCCTTGCTCTGTTCTCTTCGGCAGACCCCAGGATAGACGTGAATTTGGACGTCTGAGTTAATCAGATGGTTACTCCACTATTGATTTTATTGGGTGGTGGCTAAGTGGGGGATTGCAAAAAGAACATGAAATTTTGGGCCAAAATAACTGATCCCTCATGATTAAGGCATGTACTATCTATGTAGATTATGGGTAAATCTCAACCCTCTGGTTTCTCATCTGTAGTATGGGGTCAGAGCCTCCCTGGTGGCACAATGGTTTGAGCACCACACTATGAAGCATCCATGGCACAGCAGCACGAGTTCGATCCCCGGCCAGAGAGGGGACCCACATGGCACAGCAGACCTTTCCTGCCTCGCCCGCTGCTCCCCTCAACAGTGTGTTTCAGTCCATCTGCCTGTTCTGCTCCCCGCTCTGTCTCTATTGAATCCTCTCTCACACACCCCCACACCTCTGGCCTGCACCCCAGTTCTTGTACGCATAAATAAATCTTTTAAAAATAAAATGGGGACAGTCATATCTACCACATAGCACTCAGAGGTCAGAGCATTAAGGAAATACAGGAAAATCCTAAGATAATGAGCTCAGACTGATGCAGGGGAAAGGTAAGTAATCAAAAATTGGTTTATGAACCTGCTCCCGGCAGGGGTCTGTCTGAGGCCCACGTGGGGGCCTTTATTACTTAGTCACACCTGCACCTCGCAGGTGAGGCTGAGAGGCCATGGTGGCTCAGCCCACACTGGGTGAGCAGGTGGCCTTGACCCCCTCGCCCTTGATCTGAGTGGACCCTGGTTTGGGTTCTGAGGCCCTGTCGACAGATGTGAGGTGTCTTTGGGTGTGAGTCCGCACACTGCAAACTTAGCTCCTGATGTAGTGTCGTCACAGGAAATAGAAAGGGGCAGCTTCCAGGAGGCATATCTACACGGGTGCAGAGGGCACTGGCTTTTGGAACTTGCTGGAAACCTGTGCTTCGCTTGTAATGACCGAACACGCTACTAAACCATAGGAAAAAGGGGCACTGTAGGGTTAGAGAAATCAGGTCTTTCCGCCCTCCCACCACTGTGATGATGGACACCTGCGGTGCAGCGAGCATTCCAGGATGGGCATGCGCAAGCGGGCGCACCTGAGTTGGACACGGGCTTAAATGGGCAGCGTCGTGAGGACGCCAGGACCGACAGGACTGACCAACAGTCCAGACCAGAGTAGCAGTGAAAGCGAGAGCAGCAGAGAGAGCGAAGAAGCAGCCGAAAGGGTGAGATGCGGCAGGGGCTGGGAGGCCTGTCAGTCTCCCGGCCCCCCGGCACCCTGCCTGCCATGTAGCTGGCCACCTCTGATGTAGAGATCAATAAAAGCATAAAGAGCCACCGAGGGCTCCAAGACTCCTTCCTTTACCCCGTCTGCTAAGAACTATCCAGAACTTGCCCGGAGTGCCACCTTTCCTGCTGCTACAGGCACCCTTTGAGATCAAGTTTAAGGTTCAGGGTTCAAATGGTCAGAGGGGGTCAGGGCAGAGGCCAGGGGAGCAGGTGGCTGGTTTGTCCCGTGGGATGTGCCACCTGCCCTGGGGAGATGAAGGTGATTCCAGCAGAGAACCTTCATTTAACTGGGCCTGGGAGGGGGTCAGGCTGGGGTGTGGCCCCTGTGGACCCCAGCCTGTGGGGAAGGAAGGGGTTTGAGAGGACACCAGGAGCCCTGGGAGCTGTCCGATGAGCTAGGCCGGTTCATCTCACCTCTCCCTGCGCCTCAGTTTCCTCGTTTGAAATCTCTGAGCTGTGGGCAGCGAAAGAAAAAAAGTGATGGTTGTAAAGTTCTTTGATTACACAAATCACTAAATAATAACATTTAATTATTTATAAGGTGTTTTGAGATCTTGGGATGAAAGCGGTGGAGGCTGAAGCATGTTATTAGCTGGCTGTCAGCAACCTTTGTTCAGGTAATAGACTTAATTACTACGTTAATTGGAGACTGGTGGAGAGGAGGAAAGACCTCCCATCCCTGCTTCCTCCCCACCCACTCCCGGGCTCTCCCTCCCTGTGGGGACTGGGTACCCTGACTGCCTGTTCCCAGCCCTGTCTTCTCTGTGGTCCTCCATTTCCAGGGCCTGGGCTCTGCATGTGTGACCGGGAGTGCACCGACGGGAAGGGCTTTCTGATTTTTGGGGGTGAGTTGACGAAGCTGCTTTTTGTGTCTCTGTATATCAATCATCAGCTCTAATTAGACTGTAAATGTCATTTTTTTCCCTCTGAGCTGTTTGCAGGTCACGTGGACCATATGTAAATCTCAGCCCCTGGAGCAGCTTAATGACCGAGGTGACCGTGGGTAGTAACTCAGGCTCCCCTATAAATGGAAAATAAAAACAACAACCCATTACAGGTGATGGTGGGTCTGCGACCCGCGTGAGGCATGTCGTAAACATGAGCGATTGCTCCTGAGCTTGGCTGAGGACGGGGCAGGGCTCCAGAGGCGGGAGAGCAGATTTGTGACCTGCCTTTCCAGGTGTCCCTTTCTCTCTGTCCGGCACCGGCATAGGTGCCCAGCAGGCAGGAAGTGACCCTCATGGGGCTCTTCTCCTCCTTAGCCAGGGAGTCTTGCTGCCCTCATGCTGAAGCAGGTGTGCCCCAGCTTCACATCCTGTCCCCCCCTCATTTGTTTTAAGGGGCAGCACGATAGAGCAGAAGTGTAAGTGCTGGACTCGGGGAGATGTTTGCCTTTTCCTGTATCCCTGGTATCCAGAACCTTCCCTAGCACATAGTAGGTGGTCAATAAACTATTTTTTTGAATGAACCAAATATGAATAAATAAAACCTTTGGATTTGGAGGGCCAGTGCTTCTCCTTACTGTTGTGATTAAGTGAGAAAGTTACTTAACTTCTCTGGGCCTCAGTTTCACCATGAAGTCAAGTACTCATGCATCTGGGTCGCTGTGAAAGTTAGAACAGGTGACATTTGTAAACATACCTTGCCCTCGCTACCACATGTGTACCTTCAGAATGGCAGATGAGGGTACTGAGGCTCTGAGATGTTGAGAGGTTTGCCAAAGTTTTCAAGGGGTGGAAAATGCAGAAGGGGGTTCCTGAGTCATTGAGCTTTTAGTTCTTGTCTGTTCTAAGATGGGTCAGATATTGGAGGAGATTTGGTGGTTCTTTTCTTCATCCTGGGGGACGGGAGGACTTGAGAGTCTTGAGAACCTGTTCAGAGATGATGTCAATTTCGACAAGTGTGTATTGAGCTCAGAGACCTGTTGGGCTGGACCTGGGATCAGAGTGAAAAACAGTTCCTTGCCTCAAGGAGCTCAAAGTCTGGGGGGGCATGGAGGTGATGAAACTGACAACAGAGGTGGACAGACAGACGGAATGGTGGCACATGCAGAGCTCTGTGGAACTCACAAGTGGGAGGTTCCAATTCCAACTGCTGGTACCTGGGGAAGCCTTGCAGAGGACGCGATACAAGCTGAGTCTTGAACAATGAGGAGAAATGTTTCTCTGGTGAAAATAAATAGAGTGAAGTCGTAGAGACAGAAAAAATAGGGCATGATTTCAAAAGCATGAATTTGCATGGAGTTTTTGTGTATTGATGCATAGTTAATGTAGAAGGGGTACAAGTAAGTGGAGGAGTAGAAGATCAAGTTGGGCCAGATATACAAAGGATGTATAGAGTGTTCTAAGTTTAAAATTTTTTTCTGAGGGACACTGGGGCGCCATAGAGGACTATATATATAGGAGAGCGGCATTTCCTGTTTATGATTTGGAAAGATTATCAGTGACTAACAGGTGAATGAAACAAAGAGCTGCAAAACGGAGCAGTCAAGAGATGACGAGGACTCCATCACCGGAAGCTAAAAGAGGCTAGGAAGTATCCATGTCTTCACGTGGACCCGGTTTCCAGAACTGTGAGAAGACAAGCTCTGTTGTAGGATACTCTATTTATGCTTATTTATTACAATAGTCCAAAGTAACAGACACACCTTTCACAAGAGCCTATGAAGACGATGCTGTTTTATGCCTTTTAAAAATTTTTTTATATATGTACATTATTTTTCATTTTTGTGCAGTGTATATTTCTCATCCCTGTGAAATTCCCATCACCAATTCCCCCGAGCACCATCACCACGGTCCCTTGTGCTCTTCCCACCCGTTTTGTTCCTTCTTCCTCCTCCTCCCCTCAGGAATGTCTCACATTTATAGTTGTCTGTTGATTTTAATTTTTAATTTATTGTAATTAAAATTTTTTCCTTAGTCCCTTATTTGTTCTCCCGTAAGTGAAACTATCCGATATTTTTCCTTTTCTTTTTGGCTTATTTCACTGAGCATAAGCCCTTCTAGCTCCATCCATGTTGCTGCAAATTGCATGAGTTTATCTTTGAAAGAAAGAAAGTTGATTCTGGTAGACTGAAGAAAGTAGCCCTGGTTTTCTTCCCAGTGAGTGCTGGGCCCAGGGTTTAAAACTAGCTTTGTTTGATACAAACCCATTCTCTCATTATACTGGTCAGGACTTTGAGAATCCTGCTGGAAAAAAATATCAGCCATGTGTGAAAGCTGCAGTTTTGGAAAATAAAGAAGGATTCAAATTGTCTTTGGGAAGCTCCACAGAACATTCTGGAAACTCATTAGACGCTGGTAGGAGCCATTTGGCCAATTGAGGGATATATTATCATTGTTGTTTTATTGTTTCCCCATCAATCGCTCCAGTCTCTGCTCACACTTTGGAATACATTCAGTGCCTGCACAATGTCCACGAACCAACAGAGTCTGGAAGGGGTTGGTTCTGTTCCCAGAAGGCAATGGAGAAACCAGAGGTTCTGACCCATTCACTGGAATGTGGTTCTGGTCCTGTCTACACGGGCCAGAGTTGAATATTAGCCTGGTGTAGCTTGATGAGCCCCTGTAAGCTGAAGGAGTGAGGTCCTTGTTGGCCTCACCCAAGCACAAGCCACAGTGGTGCTTGTGAGGAGTCGGGGGTCCCGCAGCCAGCTTTCATCATCAGACTGCACCAGCTGGATTCCCAAGGCCTCTGTAGGGTAGGAAGGTTGTCTCTGAAACTGGTTTTGAAATGGCCTTCCTGATCTGAGGATGGGGAGTCCCAGCCTTTTTTTCACCCATTGAAGCCCTTTTAGGGTGTTTGACAAAATAGGGTGTTGGACAAGATCTTTGGAGATGAAGGGGGGTCAGACTTCATTGTTATTCTTAAGGAGGCCTTTCACCCCAAAGTTTAAGTTAGGGCCCCTTTCTTATCACGACACACGGTAGCCTGTGATTTGATTTTATTGTACTGAAATCACATGACCATTTGTGATTATTTGCAAACTTTTTGCTCCTCTTCTCCCACTAGCTGCCTCTTGAGGGTTTTCTTTTTCACATTTTCTCACTTCTCTGTTCTCAGGGCCTAGCACAGAATCTGGTGTGCACTACAGGTTTGGGGCCAGGGTGGGGAGGGGGTGTGTGTTGGTGAGCTCAGCTGCTGCCTACCAGACGCTCTCTTTCAAGCACATCTCAGTCAGTGTCCAGGGAGCTGTAGTTCCCTGGCTAGTGACTTCAGCTTCTGAGTCTCAGATTCTTCAGCTGTAAAATGAGGATGGTAATGCCTGGGACTGAATATACCATCAGAGGCAACAATTCAAGCCAGATTTTCTTGCTTTCTGTCTGGGCTGTGGGCTCTGGGGCTAGTTGTCCAAGCCATCTGCTTCCCCATCTGAAAAGAGGAAATAAATATACACCCACTTCAAAGAGCTGTTGGGAGAAAGGAAAAACATAAAGCATGGAAGCATAACACAATGCCTAGAAAACAGCAAGCGCTCTCTGAAAACTCTACTGCTCCTTTTCTCTCTCCTGCCTTGCCTTCTTCCCTCCCTGCTTTTTCCTCTGATCCTCTATTCCTCCCTTCCTTCCTCTGACTGTGCACCTACTGACTGTCTCAGAATTTTGTGATCATGTATGCGTTTTTTTTGTGAATTTGTGTGTTTATATATGAATGCATGTGTGTATGAATGTATTTTGTGTACCATTTTTTGTATATCGCACGCACAGATATGTATACACATGTATGTATGTATACACGCGACCACGTACCCTGTATAGTATACCTGCATGAGTATGTGTGCATGCACATGTGTTTGTTTATGCATATACGTGAGCATGTGCATGCATTTATGTGTTTATGCGCCCATTATGTGCATGTGTGCACACATTTACATGCATTATGCTTATGTGCTGTGTGTTTGTGTTTGCACGCATTAGGAGCGTGTACCGTATGGGCACTGTGTGTTTGTGTGTGTGCACAGGAGCTCTTGCCCTCGATGAGCAGGGGTGAGAGTAAATCTCGGCAAAAGGAGTCTTTGCTACCAAGTGAGGCCCCCTGCTGGGATGCTGGCATTGAGGGGGCAGGTGAGGACAGTGAAGGTCGGCATGTCCTTACCTGCCCTGGTGGTAACTCCACTCTCACAGCCACAGCCGGGGAGGGAACCTGGTGGGTGATGAGGCCACGTACTCCCCATCCTGGTGTCCATCTTCCCCTGGCACCATCCTGAGTGTTTTGGGGTTCCTCCTGGCCTCTGGGTTTGGCACGGCTGGATCACAGAGGGCAGAGAGCAGCAGGCGGGGACTTCTCTTCCTCAGGAATTGCTGAAGAGCATTTATCATGGAGACTCTGGGGATGCGACACTTGGCCGCTTAGCTCTGGGTGCCTCAGTTTTCCTTTTGTATAATAGGGATTTCTGAGTTAGGACCAGAGAGACTTGAGCATGCGCACACATAGGTAAGCCAAAGGAGTGGGTCTCATTTTACTGAAAAAAAAATGCTTCGATGAAAATATCCTGACCAAAGGGACAGAGGTTTTACCATTTTAACCAACTGTACCAAGGTGAGAAATAGTGTTCAGAACCTCCAGTTTTATGACTATTTGAGAGATTTCAGAAAAAAAAATGCATTTTTATGTGAAATTCTGCAAATTTCATGTTGGTAAAGCATTCAGATTTTCTGAAAACACTTCTGGTGGTGTGGTATGGAATAATAGTGGTCCACATATGGTGGTCAGGTGGATGTTTTGTGACAGGCATATATCAACTACTAGGTAAATAGATACAAATCAGTGCTGCTTTCCTTTGGGGGGGAGGGAAAGAGAGAGAGAGAGAAGAACGAGGCGGGAGGGGACAGGGAAAGAAAGAAGGAGACAGAGGAGAGGCAAAGGGATTCAGTTGTCAAGTGGGTTTGGCCCCCATCGGGCCCCAGTATGGGCCCTTAGGACACAGGGGGGCCCCCTTCTCCGGGCTGCAGGTGGAAACCAGTGCTCTCCCTCAGTGTTGGGATGTTCCAGGTGGGGGCTGCCATGGAGTCTGAACGCTCATACTCCCACGCTGGGTCAGAGGAGAGGATGGGCTCCTGTCCACATGCAGGTGTGTGTCCCCCTCCCCACCCCAGAGCTGTAGAATATGGGTATGGAGGGGTTGGGGTTCAAGTCCAAGGTGAGAGGATTCTCAAGTAGCTCCATCTGGCATCTGATGTCACCAGAAGAAAGCAGGAGACATGGCACCTTCTGGGTTTACAGGTGCCATCCAGTGCACTACAGGTTTGGGGCCAGGGTGGGGAGGGGGTGTGTGTTGGTGAGTTCAGCTGCTGCCTACCAGACGCTCTCTTTCAAGCACATCTCAGTCAGTGTCCAGGGAGCTGTAGTTCCCTGGCTAGTGACTTCAGCTTCTGAGTCTCAGATTCTTCAGCTGTAAAATGAGGATGGCTCTCATGCTTGTTAGAAGGTCTGGCAGGCTGGTTTCTTTCGTGCTCCCCACCTAGCCAGGGCCCACCACATTGTTTACTTCTCTTCCAGGGCGAGGGAGCTCCTGATTTTGGAGTGTGGCTAAGAAAGAGCCTAGCTCTGATCCTTCTTCCGGTGCCCAAGAGGTCTCTGGCCTCCAGAGTCTCTATCCATGCAGGTCACTGTTGACATGCATAAATGTAGACCTCAGTACACTCGCTCCCACAGAGCTTGGGCTTCTTCAGATTCAGGATAGACAGTAGTTAAGATCAACAAGGAAATAGGCAAAAAAAAATCAAAGAAGAGAGGCTGCTGTGGGCATGGGTGGGTGTGAATAAGTTGGAAACAATTTTTGAGTATTTATTATGACCCTAGGCCCTTGGGACAGTGGCCAATGGATAAATAATGATCTGTGATCCACCCATGGAGCTCACAGGTCTTGGGGAAAGATGAGCATTGAGAAGAAATGTCAGATGTGGAAAAAATTACAAAGAGGGAAGTTCAGGGAGCTCTGGGGATGAAAATAAGGAAATCTGTCATAGTCTGGTGCCATCTCTCAGCTGAAGACGGACAGCGTTCTGAGCAGTAATAATAACGATGACTAACAATTATCGAGGGCTCACTCTCTGCCAGGCATTTTCGCCCCATGATCTCATCCAATCCCCAGAGTAAGCCACTGAATGTATCTTTAAAAGAGGCTGTGACTCTGGGAGTTGAAGTCATGCCTTCCGTCACTTGGTGAAGTTGGGTTTGTGTTCATGGTCATGAGGTTGTACAGAGCATAGCCACAAGGTTGTACAGATATCAGGAAGTCTGGGTTCTAGTAGTTCTAGTGTTCTTTGGAGTTTGGCAACCTGAGTAAAGTCAAGACACAGCCTCCAGCCGCCCTTCTGTTCTCTTCCTCAAGTGCAGAGACAGGTTCTCAGATGGTAGGAGAAACCCTGGAAAAGAGACACACTTGAAGGAAAGACTGGCAGAAAGTGAGGGATTCCATCTCCTGTCTTTTGCTTGTCGCCTTGTTGCCTCTTTCCTTCAGCATGCATATTCTCCGGATTCATTTGGACTTCCTTGGAAGGTATTTTTTTTCAGGAGGGTCATGCCATCTATGGAATTAGGTCTCCCATGGGTGTTTCCAACTACCCTTTTTATTTGGTATCCATTGAAGCTGAGGATGTGCCTATGGTCTGTTCCTCTGAAGAACGAAACATAAAAGAAGTTGTCATGTTTCTAGCTCAGTGATTTGCCCTTTTGTATTTCAGGGAATACCCCAGATAGCAATCCCTCAACTCAGTCAACAAGGAGGGTACATGCGTTTGAGGTCCTTCTAACACTCAGTAAATGCCAGCAGCCTATGGGAAAGAGGGAACAGGTTCATGGTAGAATATCTTCTGAGAATGAGGGCTAGCATGGAGCCTGACCACTAGAAGGGTATTTGGTGTTGGATGTCATTTTCCTTCTAGACTCTCTAGAGATGTTTGCATGCCCAAACATGGCTAAGGTGCCTTGATAGAACCAGACCTAAGGTGAAACACGTTTCACTGGGGCTGGGTGAACCTGGACAATGAGCAGGAGAGGTACAAGGTACATTTTTTTTGAACCAATTGGACAACTCCTCTTTGTGGTTCTCAATGTTCGGATACTTAAAAAAAAATCTTTGTTTTCTATCTTCAGTTGGAAGTGGTCAGGACCAAAACTGAAAATGGTGGCTCCTAAAAGAGAGGCTGACCTCTCTTTAGTGGCACCTCCTCAGACAGGAGAAGGTGAGCCAGATTAGCTTGGTGAAGACCATGCTGGGCAGCCCTATATTCTGTAGTCCACCCAACAAGAATGGATTGTCCCTTTCCCTATGCCAGGACTTGTTCGGAGAACTGGAGATTGAGAAATGGTGTAGACAGTGCTGTCCAGATGTCTCAAGATCTTAAAGACTAATGCCAGGGAGAGTACATAGTCAAATAAAGTATCTTAATGTGACGCCTTAAAACAAAGTTTATATAATAAAGTGCTGTGGTTTTTCATAGTGAGGAATGACTAATTCTGCTGGGTCAGGGAAGGTGGATGGGGAAAGCATCAAGAGCTTTGATTTAAATTCTGAAGAGTGTGTAACCTGAACAAATCTTGACATCCCACATGGCTCAGTCTGACTTTGGTGCTGTAACATGAGAGATAGTAGAAAAGGTAAACAACTTTTAAAAATAGTTGAAGTCTTTATTCAGCTTCTGGAGGAACTGCTACGTTGGAGAAGGCTATTCTTACAGACATCTTTCTCCTAGTTTCTCTCCTCAATATCCTCTACATGGAGTGTTCCTGTCTCTCTCCCTCTGCCTTCCAGTCTCAACTGTCAACACCACAAGACTCTCCTAGTCTCTGCTTTCTTGTATTAAAAATATCTCCTCTGTGATGTTTATACCAGCACTCTGCTAAACAGAAACTCAGAGTCTGAATTCTGTAAACATGTTAATGAGGGGTATTGTTCTGATTCTGCCTCTTATGGCAGTGAAGAGAGGGGAAGTGTCTAAATATTTTTAATGATTTCTATTCCTGTTGCAGTTAAATGGCGTTTCCCTAAGGTGTGACTTGGAACAAAGGCCACCCTGGCAGACGGACACCTTATCGCAGCAGATGTAGAAGCATAAAAGAAAACCCTGTGCATCAGAAGCCATAGGAAGAAGAGAGCCAAGGATGCTCATGAGGAAGTGGGAGGGCGATAGCATAAGACAGGTTAAAAGGTACTGGATTGTCAGTGACCTTGATGGCCAGGAATCTGAACTCGATCCTGAGGGTAATGGACTCCATTGAAAGTTTTTATTTTTAATTTGGATAAAATGGAGTTGGTTTTGTATTTTAGGAAGATGAGTCAGGTGTCTGGTAGTGAGGTTGGGTTGGATGTTGTGAGATGTAGCCAGCAGACCAGACGGGAAACTGTTGCAATGAGACCTGAATTGGCCATAGAGACGGGAAGGAAGGGAGGGATGTCAGAGTTATTTTCAAGTGGTATAGACAGGGGAAAGCTTCACATGCTCACAGGTGTTCGTTCATTCCGTGGTCAAGAAGGCATTAGGTACAGCGCTCATGGACTGACACCCTTTGACAACCAATCTGTATGCCCAGTAGGATGGTTGCACCTGTAATCAACGTTACTCAGGGCCCAGGAGCCCGCTTCTGAAGAAATGGACCAGTGGAGTCTGAAGAAGCAGCTGGGTGCGGCCCACCATGTTTCTAATTTTCCTGGCACTTCCCACACAGACTCTGGTCTTTGAGGCCAACCTGGCAATAGTGCCCTCTTTCGTCACTCACTGCTCCTTCCTGCATGGCTTAAAAGATAGACAGAAGCCACGAGTGCATCCAAGACAGTAGCGAGGAAGAGCCGTGACCACTGAGGCCAGTACTGTCTAGGCCGGGACCCAAGTTCAAACCACACCAGGCTTCAGGACTCACTTTACCTCTCAGGGCTTTGCGTTCCTCAAATGTGAAATGGATGAGGGTGGTGAAAAGTATGAGATATACCCACGTGTAACCAACCCCCCCCCAACAGGCACACAGTAGGTGCTCAATCGATGTTCATTTGTGTCCATTGAATGTTGGCTTCCAATGTAATCCCAATAAATTTCTTTGGTGCAGCAGTAGCTGTTGTAATGCTCATTTGATAAATGACATTGAGGCTCAAAGACTATCCGTATCTACACATCTCAATCTATCTACATCTATGTCAATGTCACTGTTATTATACCTATGTTTATGTCTGTGTTTATATTTCTGTATCTATGGAATCCATCAAGCAAATACCAGGTGTGGAATATAGTTTGTATTATGCCATGTCATAGCCAGAAACTCTTTCCACTAAAACCTGAATCCTGAGTTTATCTCTAGTGAACTTTCAGAACCAAGGTACTTCCAGGCTCATGACACAGAGCACTTCAGTTGGCCAGGGACGGGGACATTGTAGTCGAAGGACTGCAAAGAAAGTTCGAGACTCTGAGCATCAAGATTACCTTCTGTCCTCTTAGTCAGAGGTGAAGTAGTGACTTGTTGTTAGTGGTTCCCTCAAGAGGAGGCTGTTTCATGAGGCAGTTCATCATGGTCTTAGAACAACCAGAACCAATTCCCTTGGCTGCAATTGTATTGCAGAAGGAGAGAGAGAAGGAAGGACTCACATCCCAGATTCAAGGAGAGGCTCTGGAACTCTTAGCTGCTCTGCTCTCAGGCAGGGGATTTGATGAAGGCAGACATAGCGAACATGTTCTTTTTCCAATAAGGGCATGTTGAACCCCAGAAAATTGCACTACTACCAGGTCTTATAGGTGCTTAACTTATATGTTTCATTTTTGAAAAGAAAAGGAAGAGAGGAAAACAAAACTTTAAATGCACAGATGATTGGTCATTTTTCTACTCAGTGAACACGGGCACAGAATGAGCCTGAGGGGGAGAAGTGAATCTGTTAGCTGGGGTCAACTTCAGGTCCATGTGCCTTGCTATGTGAGGGCCTTGCAGCACCACTGGACCCTGGTTGTTAAAGACTTGAATATAAAAATTTGAATATGTTCATGCAACATTGCCCCAAGCGCTTATCTCCTTTATCCTCTAGTACTCTAGTGAAGGGATGACGGTTTGTTCCAATACTGGAGAGAAGATCATGGACAGATTGAGAGAAGGTGTGTGACTCCCCGGTATGGTACTCTGGTAGGGATGATGATGCTTGCCAGCATCTGGTTCTTTTCTCATTCTGAGTCCATGGATGATTGAGCAATTTTGTCATTGACGCAGGGCCACACCGCAAGTAATGAGCGATGTGCATTACTATTGGGTCAAATATTTAATTGCTGGGACGAGAATCTCGAGAACTATCTCCTTCCCTCTGGCATGGTGACACTTGGTAGCTGCTTTGAGGACTGGCAACCCTGAGTGCCTATGGTAAATGGAATCTCCCTGTGACACCGAATGAGAGCTAAATCGTTGTGGTTTTTAGTGATGATTTGGGGCTTGCTTGTTACAGTAACATAACTCAACCCATCCTGACGGAGATTTTTAATAGGGGGTGTTTGGGATACATCTGACTGTTCCTTTATGAATCTACCTTTAGAATAGATATGCCATTGGTGCCACTTGAATAGTCATTGCAAGCAACACATATAGAACCTTCCACTGTTCTAAGTACTATGCTCGCTACTTCACACATTATTCCGTTAAATCCCTACCACTGCTTCGTGAGATTGTCCCCATTTGAAGACGAGGAAATGAGTGGTTAGATGTTACATCCAAATTATGCTCAGTGAAATAAGTCAAAAGGCAAGAGAAAAATGTTGGATAGTTTCACTAGTAGGAGGAAGATAAAGAAAGAAAGGAAGAAAGAAAGAAAAAGGAAAGGAAGGAAGGATAAAAGAAATAAAGAAACAAACAAAGAAAAAACAGGGCTCAAGCAAAAGAACAATAACAATAAAAAAGCACACAGCAAGGACAAAAAGACAAGACAATTCAAAGGCACCTTGAGGGGATGGGGAGGGAAGAGACTGGGATGAGGGCAGGAAGAGCACAAGGGACTGAGGTGACTTGCACTGGTGCAATGGTGGTGGGAACCCGATGGGGACTACAACTGATGTCAAATATGTATAAATAGATTAACTCAATAAACAAAAGACAAAGGCACATTCCCATGGCAGAGGTGGATTGAAAGTCAGATTTCTCTGACACCGACGATGCCAGCGCTCTCTATGATGGCACCTGTCCTTGCAGCTTCAGAACGAGGCTCCCCGGAAAGAGGGCCAGGCAGCGGGGGGCTTGCTGGTAGGGCTGCTCCACCAGGACCTGGCCGCCCAGCCCGCCACTCACCCACACCCCGTCCTACGCTAATGATATTTACTTCCGCCACCCCAGCAGGGTGTTCCACCGCCTAATTACTGTTTAGAAACTTCTGAGGGCGGAAAACATGATGTTCAGTGCTTAATGGTTAAGGGTGCCCGTCAAGTCTAGGCCAGAGAGGGAGACCTGGGGGCTGTTGGCACGGGGCAGGGCGAGGCCACGGGGGCTCGGACCAGTGAACGTCCACATGATGTGGAAGGGCAAGACCCAGGCGCTGGGACTGGCCGCTCAGGCTGAAGCACTCTTCTGTTATCTGGGCCATGTGGCTGCAGGGAAGATGGCTCAGTGGCATCAGTCCTTGGCTCTTCTCTGGGCCAAATCTTTTCCCTGCCACGCCAGCACGCAGACAGCAGCCCACCGACTGAGCACTTGCCGCGTGGCCGCGACCTGGGTGGGAAACCGATTATCAAAGCCCAAAGCCTTTACCTCCAGGAGGCGGACTCGCTCCTGCTTGGACTCTGAGGGTGGGAGGATCGTGACATGTTCAAGGCTCCATAGCTGGTGGGGGGAGGGGCAGAGCTGAGCCCTGGTCTTTCTGGCTCCCGAGACTGGTTCTTAGGCTCCAAGCAGATGTCTCTTTTGACTGAAATTTGGAAGAACAGGCAGGGGACTCTGGAGTCACAATGACGTGAATCTGAGACCTCAAACCATGTGCGTGGTGTCTGTCTGAGTCATGGTGCCCACTCTTAAAGGTGGGAATTGTGAGTATTTCTGTTGAAACAGCGGAGGTATCAGTCTTTTCTGGGGACACTTGGGTTTTGGCTTCGGACGTCAGCTCAGTGATGATCTTCAAACTCCAGCAGTCTAGGGAAGTCACTATTCTCCTGAATGTCTTCCACCTTTCAAGGCAGCTCTTTCTCAAATTCTCTAGGCTCTGGGAGCTTACCTGTGTGAGGGTTCAGCTAGGGGAGCACCCTCAGCCCCGGGGGATGAGGAAGAGTAGGAGGCAGAGAGAGGGTGGGCACTTAATGATGGCGTCCTGGTGGGGCACAGGGGGCACGCCTGTGTTGGGGATGACTGGGTGGTGATAATGGGCCATTTTCTTAATTGGCACTAATGACCCCATTTGGTCTGAACATCCACCTCCTGCTTTCCCTCCCGCCACACCTCGCTGCATCTTGGCTGCGTGGTGACACCCGCACACCCGTCTCCAGCAAGCCTGGCCGACAGTGGCTAGTCCTGGCCGCCGGGGCAAAGAACGTTCTGGGCTGCGTCTCCCCGGGCCCAGACTAGGGTTCTGATCGCACTTGATCTGGACGCAGAGAAAGTCTGGCTTTCTTCTGAAACGGGGTAGTCATCTTCTGGGAATAGGCTGGACAGACAGTGGCCGCACAGAGGTCTCCCCTCCCTGGGACTGGACGCGGCTCCTGGGCACACAGGCTGACTGTCCGCTCCCCACAGAGGGAACGAGGATTCTCCGACTGATGGAGACGGAGACGCAGTTACGGGGCCCCGGTGGCAGAGGAGGCACAGTCAGGCGGAAAAACAGGGAAGAGGGAAAGAAAGACTAAGAGAAGAAAAGAAGGAAGAAGGAGAGAAGGAGGAAAGAAGGGAGGAAGGAAGGAGGCAAAGGAAAGACTAGCACACACACAGATGTCCCTTTCTGGGGCAGTGGAGGCCCTGGCATTCCTGTCTTCCTCCCTCCTTCCTCTGTCCTAGGCCCTCAGGGACCCTCAGTACAGGGGAAGGGGACGGTAGAGTGGCGGCTGGCAAGAAGAGACTCCCAGGAGTTCCGGCTCCGCCACTTGGCTGAGTCGCTCAGGCAGGTGTCTCGGCATCTGTGAGATGCAGCCTCGGCTGTAGAATGGTGATGTCCCGTGCAGACAGTCGAGGAACCACCCTGCGGGCTAGAGAGGAAGTGCCTTGCGCCTGGGCAAAGTTTGGGTCAGCCTCACGTGAGGGGGCTGCCCGCTCACACAGGGCCACTGCGCCCCGGACGTGCATTACTCCGTGGGCAGGGGCTGCCTCTGGTCCAGACCTCGGCAGGGGCTGCAGGCTGTGGCCTGGACCTGCGGCTGCCCTGGCCACCTTCTCTTTATGGGTCCCAGGAGCAGCCCTGAGAGGGGAGAAGTGCAGGGAGAGGGTGGCGTGGCGTGGGTGGGGCAAGTGTCCCCGGGTGTGGTTTCTGTGTCGTCTGTGTCCGTGCCTCCTGCGCTCTGCCCGGGGCTGTCTCTGCATCAGCTCCTTGAAGTGGGTTTTAGCATCTCCATTTTACAGATGAGGAGACTGAGGTACAGAGAAGTTAAAGTCACACACTGTGTGTGTGTGTGTGTGTGTGTGGTGTGGAGGGTGATGCTGTTGACTCTTTTTTGGTATAAATACTGGAGAGGGGCCTCCCTTGTGGCGCAGTGGGTTAAGCGCCACACTGAAGCACAGCAGCACAAGTTCGATCCCCAGCCAGGGAGCGGAACCACAGGGCGCAGCAGACCTCTCCTGCCTTCCCGCTGCTCCCCTCGGCAGTGTGTTTCAGTCCATCTGTCTGTTCTGCTCCCCGCTCTCTCTCTGGTGGACCCTCTCAACCCACACCTCTGGCCTGTACTCCAGTTCTTGTATGCATAAATAAATAAATCTTTAAAAAAAACACCAAATACTGAGTTGCTCTCTTCCATGAGAGGAACGCGGCCTGTGGAGGCCACTGCACAGGCTACAGTAAAACTAGCTTAGGGTTTCTGTGGAGCAGCTGGGCAGGAGGGAGGCAGAGGGGGTGGTGGAGAGCCTCGTCTCGTCTTGTTCTGAGCTCTGGCCGGGGCCAGCCCTATCCTCCGCCCTCCCCAGCCTCTCACTGTCTTCTGAACAGGGCTGACCTTGGCTCAGGCTATGGCACGGCCCATGCCACCGTTAACGTGTCCCTTCTGCTTTCTAGGCCTCAGTCTTTCCTCTTGCAGGGGGACAAGGTGGTCTTTGTGGGTCTGTCATCTGGATGGGATCCTGCTTCTCACAGGCGGTAGGTACCAAGCTGAGAGGGAGGACTAAGGGGCTCCAGTGGCCCTGACCTGGGAGGTCACCGTGGAGGGCAGCGGATCTGCAGCCATCGTCACACCCACAGCAGCATGAGTTCAGCTTGTGCTGTGTGCCGGAAGGAGAAGCAAAAGATCTACGAACTATTACACCAGGAGTATGAACTTTCAGAACTTGTTTTAGAAGAAACCCTTAAAGAAACAGCAGCACACCTAAGAGGTGAAGAGTGCGTACAAGTGGTCAATGTCAAATGTGTTCTGTGTAGAGGGAACAGCATGGGCAAAAGACCTTGTGGCGGCAAAGAGTTAGGAGTATTTGAGAACGCTGCTGAGACTTATGCATATTTTATTGAAAGCAAATACAACTCCAGGAGATGAGTGAGGGAAGAGAGGTGAGAAAATCCAAGCCAGGGAGGCGTGAGAGACGGGGCAGTCTGCAATGATTCTCAGCTCTTTCTAAGCTTTCCTGGAGTCTAAGGGACCAGAAGTTCAGCCACCACATTCCACAGATTCCATGACCGCCAGAGTCCTCCGTGCGAGGCGCGTTTCACTCGTGAGATGGGCTCGTGGACCGTTTGGAAAGCAGAGGACCCTGGAAGCCTTCCTTTCCTCCCAGGTGGCGAAGGCCCTCCTGGACACCTGTGTGCCCTCCCTGCCCATCACCTGCCCCAGCCCTGCGTGCCCAGCAGCTTCCTCTGACCCGCTGACCCCTGTGGCAGGAGGAAACGGCTGCCTTTGACCAGAGATGACAACAAGCCCAGACTCCAGGTTTGGCTCTCCCTCTCCTCTAGCGCTCCCAAAGATCTTGCCAATGCCCAGGCTCCTGAATTCGGCCCCCATGTGCTTGTGACACCCGGGTCTCTGCGGCTGCAACCGCGTCCCGGCTGAAACCGGGGCTAGGGGCTGTCCAAGTCACGAAGGTCATGTGGCATGGGGAGGTCATCCGTCCGCTGGGCCGTAGGACCTGCACGGGTTGAACTTCTTCACTGTTGTCCATCAACTACTTTTTGTGCTCAATTCATGTGAACGTAAAATCGACCACCTTAACCACATATGTATCTATTAAAAAATAAGCTCACGGTCTTCGCCATTTCTCTGCGTGCGGGTCAGTACCATTAAGTGCCTGCGCAGTGTGGGACACCCACTCTCCTCAGCACCTCTGGAACTCTCGTCACCCCCCAGCGAACCTCTGTTCCCGTGACACGCTAAGCCCCTGCTCTCCTCACCACTGTTCTCCTGCCTATTCTAGCTCCCTCATGTGAGTGGCGTTCCAGAGTGTCTTATGTCGCTGAGCATTGTGTCCTCATGTTCATCCCTACTGAGTCGTGTGCGGGATCTCCCACCATATGCGGCTGCGGAACTCTGCGGGTGGCGAGCCCCGCCCCTTGCTCACGTGTGCTCTGTCACAGCACCTGGGCTGCCTTCCTAAGGAGCTATTGGGCGCAGCTTTGTGAACAAGGGTGTGTCCAAAAGGGTCCACCTGCTTCATCTACCCACTTCATGTTTCTAGCTTTCCAGAACTTTCCATCTCACATCACTCTGAAGGCACGTGAGCATTGCCATGTCTTGGAGGCTGAAGGATGGGACAGTGTCTCCCCAAGCTGTTAGGCAGGGCTGTCAATCATTCCTTGCATAACCAGGCTGTCTCTCCATCCCTCTCATAGGTACATCTGAGCAGACACATTCGTCAGGATGAAGAAGTGGCTGAGCGAGGGTGGCGAGGGGATGGTGAAGCCTCAGGGTAGTTGGAGAACCAAAAGGCAAGCAAGCGTCCATCCCTGTAGTCCCTTGCTGCTGCAAGAGACGAAGCTCTGAGCATGGTTCTCCCCACTTAGGGCCTGTTCCCCTACTCTTCTGGATTGCGACTCTCCTCATCTCCTCATCTTTCTTTGGAAAGTTCTACCTCACACCAAATGGGTGATATGGGCTGGTGGACAGACCGCTGGGCTGTAGTGAAGAGAGTGACCTGAAGGAATGCTGTGGGCCTCCAGGCCAGGGGCGACAGCACAGGGGTGCAGAGAAGTGGCTCGTTCGAGAGACTTCTAGGAGAGCTTTTTGAAGGCTTGGGTGAATCTATGGATGAACGAAGAAACAGTTTGGAGGGGAGGACCAGGTAGATGGTCTAGAGTCTGCTGGGGCCATGCACTGTGCAACCCCGGCAAGTCCCTTCACCCTTGACCTTGAGGTTCTTCACCTGCACAGTGGGGATGCAAACAGCACCTGGGGGTGATGGGACCTTGGTGAGCAGCGCTCGGTGCCAGGACTGCACGTGCAGACGCCTGCCACTGCTGGGTAAATGCGTCCCACACTCCGTGCATGTAGATCTGTGTCCAGGAGGAAGACCTGGGACGAAGGCAGTGATTTTCCGTTGTGACCGTGGCTCTTATCCACTGGGGTAAGTATTTGCAAGGTTGGTGTCGAAGCCTTTATGAGAACCAACTCTTCACGGGCAGGTTCGGATTCTTTGGGGAGACGTATCCATGTCTGAACAAGGACCACACCGGTTGCACAGCCACCTGCACTGCTCCTGGCCGCCCTGGGTGCTGGTGGCTGCAGCCTTCAGCTCTCATGTGAGTGCAGTGAGTGTGCTGGAGCAATAAAACTGCAGTTCGTTATTTCTTTTCCTCAATGCGATTCGCTTCCGTTTCTTCTGACTTGGCCTCCTTCCCGTTAGCCTGGGTGAGTGGAAGGTCTGGATTCACTTTGAACTCGCTTGTCTTTTGGTCCTGACTGGCAGGGATGTTCTTAGGGAGTGTGAGAGGCTGCAGGGAGGGGGCTGTTCTCTGTAGCCTACGGGGTCTGCTGAAGTTGGCCTGGGCAATGCGTGGTATGCATGGAGATGAGGGAAGGACACAGGTCGAGACTCCTGTCTTGGCCTTTCTCCCATCCAAAGAGAAGTAAGAAAGAGTGAAGGGCAGAAGAAGACAGGGATGGGCAAGAGGGACCAACTGCCTGTGCCACCGCCTGTCTGCTGTCTCCTGCTGCGTGAGACACCTCCTCTGGACGGAGGGGCTGAGACCTGGTGACTTCCGCTGGTCCTACCTGGGCTTTTCCTGTTGGGACTGGGCTGAGCTGAATGGCAGGGGAGCTTGGGCCTTGCTCCAAGGCCTGGGTCACCCTGACCTCCTCCGGGCGGCAGCACTTGCAGAACAGATGTCTCATGGCCTAGACGAGCCTCACGTCCACACCCAGAGCCATCGTGGAGGAGGGAACTACACGCTGTGAGTTTGAGAAGGCGGGCTTGGAAGGGGGTTACCACTATGGCAATTCACCCCAATAGTGTATGTGACATTTCAAAGACCTCCGTGGAGCCACCAAATCACACCCCGATAATAATAATCTGCTGATAATCATCATGTTGTTAGTAGTAACATTATCTACCATTTCATGTAGTCCTTCCTAAATGCAGGAGTTTAAATAATGCACTCAGCAATCCCACATTCACAGTAATCCCGCCAAGGTGCTCCAGCGCCCAGCGTATGCACGGGGAAACTGAGGCTCGGGAAGCTGGAGGAGGTTTCTCTGAAAGCATGGGGAGGCTCTGGTTCTTTCTGAAGCGGGAGAGGCCTGTGGCCTGAAGCCTCGCTGCCTGGCCAAGAGATCACTGGACAAACTTAAATCACTTTTCCAAAGGAGGTTCTTGGCCTGGTTGAAATGGAAGCGGCGCTCAGCTAGCAGCAGTTTGACGAGCTGAGCACAGTGAATCAGAAACACGAGGCTGATGTTTGTCTTCATCGGCGCAGGCGTTGGCAGGCCTCAGTCCCCTTGGCAGGGAGGACTTGGGCTGGGCCCAAACCTGGGCTCTGGCATCCGAGCGTGGACCTTCCGGTCAGGCAGGCCTCCTTCCTGCTGCTCACATCACAGTCTGGGCCTCTTGCGGCTTCTCCGGAGGCTCCTGTTCCTGCTCTCAAGTCCCAAGAACGGGTCTGCAGGAGACACCTCCACAGCGGCCGTCCCACATGGGAGAGACAGTGCAGCAATCGCCTTCCCAAAGCACAGTCACGGCAGCAGGTCCAGGCGGTGCCAGGAAACTCCGGCCTGGGAAATTGTGGCCTCGATGCTGTCGGGAAATTGCTCTGAATTGAGAGGGACCCAGGGGAGCAGGAGGGAGAGACACATCCCGGGCGGGCTGGCTGGGGGGCGGTCTTGCCTGCATCCCTGAGGGTTGTGGCATGGCAATCTGAGCCCAAGGTTTCAGGCTGAAAGAGTTTGGGGCGGACCCGGTGCATCAGGGTTTTCATTGCAACCTTCCAGAACCTTCTCGGTTCTGGTGGGTCTGTCCGCGGTGGGAGCAGGACCACAGCAGATGCTGGTTGGTCTGACAGAGGCACGTTTTGTCGAGCATCTGGGGGGCTGCTGTTCTGCAGGTGCTCTAGGAGGGTCTCCCTGCAAGTGCCAGAATTCTCACTTTGGGACTGCAGGCACCTCCTTGATCTCAGTCACCTCTTGGAGTCTAGTACAGTGTCAGGTTTGTGGCCTTCGGATGGCAGGTAAATAAATGGTAAATACATGAATTCAGGGCACTTGTGGCTTTCTTCCTTCATTGTTTCATTTTTCCCTCCATGTCAGCTAAGTCCTTCCTCCCCACTTTCCTTCCTTTTAATAAATTATTATGATGGTCATTGTGCTAGACTCTAGGGACCATGAGTGAAGCTGTGGGTTACCCAATAACTGCAATTTTTCACTGCAGGTAACTGACTACTTTAGCTCCATATCCAGATGAGGGGCTCAGATATGCCCACATCCCCCCAAGAACTCGAGCAAAGCCCCCTTACTACAGACTGGCTGCTCGTGTGCTGTGGTGGACCTCACACTTCTTGTTCCCTTTAACACCCTTTAACCACCCATTACCTTATTTTTAAAATTTTTTTTCAAGATTTATTTATTTATGCATACAAGAACTGGGGTACAGGCCAGAGGTGTGGGGAGTGAGAGAATGCACCAGAGACAGAGTGGGGAGCAGAACAGGCAGATGGACTGAAACACACTGCTGAGGGGAGCAGCGGCAAGACAGGAGAGGTCTGCTGCACCATGTGGGTCCCCTCCCTGGTGGGGGTAGGGATCGAACTTGTGCTGTGGCCTACTTCATAGTACGTTGCTTAACCCACTGCACCTCCGGGGAAGCCCTACCTTATTTTTTTTAAATGATTATTTTCTTTAACTACCATGTTGTCTTTTTTTTTTTAAGATTTATTTATTTATGCATACAAGAACTGGGGTACAGGCCAGAGGTATGTATGTGTAGGAGGGGGTGGGGTGAGAGTATTCACCAGAGACAGAGCAGGGCACAGAACAGGCAGGTGGACTGAAACACGCTGCCGAGGGGAGCAGCGAGAGAGACAGGGGAGGTCTGCTGCGCCTTGTGGGTCAGCTTCCTGGCTGGGGATCGAACTCACCCAGCAGCAGCTGCGGATGCCCCATAGTGCAGTGCTCAACCCCTTGCACCACCAGGGAGACTCCCACCCATCATTTTAAGACTCCATACCCCACACCTGCAATACAGGCTCCTCCCTCCCCCCCCCCCCCCCCNGCCCCCCCCCCCCCCCCCCCCCCCCCCCCCCCCCCCCCCGTTTCTCTTACTTGCGGCTACTGGAGTACATCGCCGGCTTGTGAGCTGTGGGCGTGCAGAGCCTCGTGGCTCCGTGCTCACGCCGGCACCTCTACTCCCTGGCAGAGACTGGGCACTGAATATTGGCTGAAGCCGCTGGACGATGCTGGCTTAAAGCATAGGTCATAGTCAGAGGTGGGAAAGGAACAAAAGAGGCAGCACCCAAAGTAGGAGGAAGCTCCAGAGTTCTAGATCACGGTGCCCCTCTACCTCCCTCACCGCCCCCTGCAGCCGATGCTCAGTCAGAGGCCTGCCTTCTCTGTGACCAGCTCTTCTCTTGGTGAGCCAGGAAGTCCTCTTGGCCCTGTAGAGAGCCTCACAGACCCTCAAGGAAACATCCTAAGCCTGTGTTGTCCTCTGATGCCCCATCCGTGGTTGCTTCGTTCCATTAGATGATGGAGCTGAACTTCCTTTCCTGGATTCAAGGCAGGGAGACGAAATTGTGGGCAAAGTCAGATTGTGTCGTAAGCCCGGAAACCCGCTTCAGGCCACAGAGCGTGCTGATGATGAGACAGGGAGGCCTCAGAGGCCCCCCCAACACTGAGCCCCCAGAGTGTGCAGTGTGCTGGGCTGCATCTTGTGCTCGTGTCTCATAGAAACCTGAATTTCAGGGAACAAAGTGCCATGGCCCCGCCCAAGTTATTGAAACGCGGTAGGAGGAGCTGGAAGCTCAGGTGACGTTCAGACAACCTCCTGCCTCCTGTGTGGAGAAAGGCATGTGTGTCCTCTGAGGACAGACCCGAGGCTGGGTGGGGGCCGGGGCAGGCCTGGGCCATGGGTCTGGAGCATGTGACCAAAAGACCAGGAGGGAAGTTAGTCTTCCGTTCATTGAGACAATACTGAGCATCTCTCCAGGGCTAAGTGTTGGACTAGAGCAGAGAGAAGCATGGCTTTCGACCTTGGAGACTTGGTTAGTGAATCAGATTTATTTAAGTATTACACATATCAGTGCAGATTGCACCTGCGAACAGTGTTTGGAGAAGCACAGGCATTAAGGGATGCTCTGAAAGGGCTCTGGCATGGTCCAGGGGGTCAGGGAGGCTTCCCTGAGGAGCGGACGCTTTAGCTGGGGTGCCAGCTGGAGTTGGCAGCGTGTGCATGAACGTGGAAGGGGAGGAACAAGAAATAGCCCAGACAGAGTCCAAAGCAGATGCGAATGTCCAGAGGCAGAGGGCATCTCTGCGACCTCCAGAGAACGTGGAGCCGAGGACGGCGTGGTGTCTCGACGATGGAGCAGAGGAAGCCCATGGACGCTCTTACGCAAAGGAGGGGACAAGCTTATATTTGCATTTGGAAAGGAAGCCCTGGTTCCTAGGTAGGGTGAGATGCTTGTTTTTAACTGCTGACAGTAAGCTTGGCAAGGGGGAACTGGGCATGTTGGCAAGTCAATTCCTCTTGGCTTCGGTTTCCCCATTTCTGTCGTGAGCTATGATTCAGTGATTGATCATTTCCATCCGGTTTAGCAGCTCAGAGCTCTTCTTCACTCTGTGCAGCCTCTCAACAGGAGGGATACTCAGTCCCAGGGAGGAGAATTTTTTTGACCTTCTTAGATTTTCTCTTGTACCACTAAACATGAACGCTTGGAAGGTACACTCCCGCATACATGTGGATGCATGTGGAACCATCCAGAGGACTGGTAGGCACTGCTGTTTTGGGGGTCACGCAGGGCTGTCTGTTGAACCCAACCACGGTGCCGTGGGGGTGCTACCACTTGACGTCAACGTTCGGGAACTGCCTGCATGTTTTCTTATTGTTTGTTTATTTTTGTCTGTCCGTTTTATTGTTTTCTTGTCTCTATTTTTTTTTTCTTACAAAGTTTGCTTTCTTTCCTCGGGTACAGTCCCCACAGAATGCCCCCCACCAATTCACCCGTGCGCCGGCACCACAGTCCCTCGTGCACTTTCTGCCCTCTTTTTCATCCCTTTCCCTCCCTCTCCCCTGATGATTTCATTTCTAGAAGGAATATAGGGGATCAAGGAAAAACAACAACAACAACAAAATAAAACAAAAATAAACAGACAACTATAAATCAGAGGCGTTCTACATTCTGCTTGTTTATGAATAGTGAAAAAATTGAAGCCAACTGCGAGGTCCACTTCTTGACAACCATTAAAAGTGATGGCATGTTCGTCGTGTGAAATACTAAGTAGGCTTTAAAAGATTAAGTGGAAGCTCAGGAAGCAAATGGAAAATCCCTGAGATTCTAGGTGGCCGGGGGTGGGGGGAGGGGACATCCAATCCATTCATGTAATAAGGCAGAAGTGCAAATTCGTTCTCTTCCCTGGGACTGGTGCAGCCATAACTGGGACGCCCATCTTCTCCTGCCCTTGGACAGCAGAGTTCCAGGTTCTCAGACTTTCCAACTTAGACAGTGACATTTTGGGCCTTCAGACTTGAGCTAAATGACAAGACTAGCTTCCTGGTTCTCCAGGAAAATTCCAGTAGATTGTGGGATTTCTCAACTCCATAATCACAGGAGGCAGTTTTTACTGTATGTCTCTTCTTATAGCTCTTTTTCTTCTACTGCTTCTAGTTTTCTGAAAATCCTGACTCCTACAGATGCTGCCATGTTCATCAATTACTTTTTAGTTTTTTTTAATAACAATTTGCATAGAAGAACTGGGGTGCAGGCCAGAGGTGCAGGGGGTGAGAGGATTCACCAGAGACAGAGTGGGGAGCAGAACAGGCAGAGCGACTGAAACACACTGCTGAGGGGAGCAGCAGGGAGACAGGACAGTCTGCTGCGTCCTGTGGGTCCCCTCCCTGGTCAGGGATTGAACTCATGCTGCAAAGGTGATAACTCTGAGACTTAATTCCTAGGCCACCAGGGTAGCTCTGTTTTTTGTTGTTTTTTTTTTAACTCTTTTGATCGTATTTTCCACCCAGAGACTAGGGTCATGGTGATGGGTGAGGAAAGAATGTTGTAGAAAGAAACACATGGTCTGAAAATAAGTGTGAGTGTCTCCAGATCCCCAGCACTTGCTCCTATGGAAGGTGCACCTCTCACCTGAAGACCTGGGATTTGGCTGTGAGAGGCTGGACTGGCAATAAAGGTTCTTCTGCACGGGGACCAGGAGTGGAGGTGATAGTTGTCAAGGAAGAGTCTTGCCTTTTCAGTCAGAGTTTCATATTTTTAAAAACACTTACATATTTTTATAGACTAAAAGTTAGTTAGAAATACAAGATGGGATGCCTGGAGCTCCTTGGGGAAAGAGCGAGCAGTTTCACTACTGCGGAAGGTGTGGGGCTGCAGAGCAGTTCCCCGATTTAATTTTCCTACATTTTCTGGTCTCCCCATTTTCAGAATGAGAATGTGTGTGTACATGCATGGTGCAGTGAGAAGCGGAAAAGGAAGTGGCTCTCCCAGCTGACTCTTCTCGAGATGACCCCTCTTGAACGTGCTCAGTGGCCAGCACATGGGCCACTGAGCTCCGGGCCCTCACACTGTCCCCGCAGTGAGTCAGGGCTGGCAAAGAAAAAGCCATGGCAGTGTCTGCCTGCGTCACGTGATGCCAGGGCACAGCAAACTGGCTTGTTTTGCAACTCAGGCAGGTCCTTTAACCACAAGGCTGCTGGCTGGCCCCATGCGGCGGGGGAGACGGTGCCAACCCTCTTCCCTCGAGTGAGTCACGCCTCTTCCCGCAACAGCAGGGGGAGGATGTGGAGAAGCTGGACCCCAGTGGAGGCTGCTGCCTCCATCAGCCCTGCCCAACGGGGTGCCCTCAAGACCAAAGGGCCCCGCAGGTCCTGAGGAGGTCCCCAGCGGGCCTCTGCTCACGTGCATGCCCCTGTGCCCCTGTGTGGTGATCTTGAGGAGGCGGGGGTTTGGGGTCTTTCTGCTGAGCCCTGTGTAGGGCTCACAAGCCTTGATAGCTTACAGGGCAGGGCTCCTGGCCTCGAGATACAGATGAGGAACGAGCCCCAGGGGAGGGAAGCACCTTGTTCAAGGTCTAAGGTCCAAGCTAGAAAGTCCCTGAAGGGGATTTGACATCAAGCGCGATCCAGGGCACTGTTCATTGCACGCGGCGGCTGCTTTTGGTCAGAAGGTCGTGTGCTTGCAGGTGGGTCTCCTTGGAGGCCGCTGCTCGTGGTCACGCTCCCAAGCTGGTGGTGGAGGGGAGGATGGCAAGAGAAGCGGGAGGTCTCTGAGATGGCAGAAAGGACAAGCGATCATACTGTTTCTGAGCACTTGTCTGCCTGGCCTGAGTATTTCCTTTCAGATGTTCTCTGGTCCCGTCCACAACTTGTGAAGCGATGACACCCTGTTTTGGAGATGGGGATGTGGAATTCAGAGGGTGAAATGACTGTCTAATCACGGAGCCATCAAGAGATGGCTCTGATTCAAAATCCACCAGGTCAGTCTGATTCTAAAATCTGCCCTCTGTAGTTAGCCATAGGCTGTTCAACCTGCAGATGCACATTCTCTGAGGAGCCAGTCTCAGCTCTCCTTGCACGCCTCAGTCTCACTCCTGTCCAGGAGGCAAGTTTTCGTTCATGCTTCAGAACCCCATGGGGCATCACCTCCTCCATGAAGCCTTCCTTAGCACCACAGCCACCTGATTTGTGACTCTTCCTATATGTCTATTCCAGGGCTTGTCAATTCTTTTAGGGTAGATAAAAGGTGGTGGTGAATTTTATGTGTCAACTCCTTTTGCCCAGAGAGCTGGTAAAACATTGTTTCTGAAAGAGTATTTCTGGCGAAGATTAGCATTTGAATCGGTAGGCTGAGGAAGATGGATTTCTCTAGTGTGAGAGGGCATCACCCAAGCCGTTAAGAGCCTGGATAGAACCAAGAGTCATGTTCTCCTGCCCTTGCACATCACAGCTCTGGGATTTGCATCTTGGACATGAGGCTCTGGACTCAGACTGAATGGCAGCACCAGCTTGCCTGGTTCTCCAGATGGCACATCATGGAATTTCTCAGCTCTGTGGTCACATGAATCAGTTCCTTTATCTCCTCTTGCGATTGCACGCTATATCCTATTGGTTCTGTTTCTCGGAGAACCTCAATATAGATTGTACCCCACTCATCAATGATTTTTTAGATCCTTTTGTTAGTGAGCAGACTGAGGGGCACCCCGGGACCCCCAGACTTGCACACTCTAAATGGGTTCTGCCATCCATTGGATAAAGGCAAAACATAGTCTTAGTGTGTAAGACCTTCAAGAGAAAAGAACTTTAATAGAATGAGTAGGCATAGAAAAAGAAGAGAAAAAAGGATAATCTTTCTAAACACCCAAAGTTACCCATCGCTCTTTGGGTAAATGCCCAGGGCTGGCCCAAAGCCCAAAGCTGGCTGGGTGAGGAGTCCCAAGGCCTGAAGACTTGCCATATGTCTGAAGCACCTTCTGATGGGGAACCAGAGAAAAGGGGCAGAAGGGGCCTGGCAAGTCTGGGACAAAAGGAACTAAATCAAAGCACGAATCAAGCTAGAGGCTGCCGTGGTCATTCTCCCGATGTGTCTCTCGCCCGTGTGCTTCTCCTTGGCCCCCAAGTCCCTGGTACAATTCCAAAGCCAAGAAGCAAGCTGACCCTTTTTCACAGGTCTCTCTGCTCCATGTCTGCTCTCCAAATCTTCGAAATTTTCTTCTCTCCATTCAGCTCCACTCTTCCCCAGGAGGCCCACGGAGCATGGGATCGCTCCTTTTTACGGAGATTACGCTCCGTAACACTTTGACCCCATCTTTCCCCCAGCAGTTAGTGCAAGTGGCTAAGTTCCATCACAGGCTTTATTAACCTCTAGATCCGGGCTTGAGTCTCCACTGAGCTGGGTGATGTGGGGTCAGTTACTTGACTTCTATCCACTGCGTGCGTGAAACGGAGATTCTAATGTCCACTTCTCTGTGTCCTTGTAAGGATTAAGAGAACTGTTTATGTAAAGTGATGAGCTTGAGCTATCATCAACCCTCCCGTCTTTCCCAGTGGGGTCAACTAGTGACTGGGGAAAGGATAGCTTCCCTGGTCTGTCGTGACCATCCCTACTCCATGGGAAGGTCCTGAATCAAAACTTGGGGTGCTGCCTATGATTTACAACTCAGTCCTCTGAATATGTCATTCGTCGTTCTTCAGAGGGTAGTGATTTAAACTGAATTTATAGGTGCATAAGAGGAGTGAGTAGAGGAGCTGAACAAATCTATAAAAAAAAGTCAGGTATAAGTAATGTAAAGAGAAATGAGCATTAAAAATGTCACTCTAAGTTTTGACCAAGGAAATTAACGTGAAAGAGCGCTACAACCTAAGGGAGAAAAGGTCTTATTAATGCCCTATGCCTACAAGATTGACTTGTAAAGCCATAACTGCAAACACTACTTTTAATTACCCAAATTCTTACAAACTTTGGGGATAATATAATATATTGTTATACCCTGGTAGTTATCTGACCACCAGACAACTCCTTCCAGGAGGCCAATGAACTTGGATTTGAACTGAAAGTTCTACCCTCCCCTCCACCCCCTAGAACTCTCCAGCATCAGTCAGTAGGAGTTGATCTTGTTCAGTGACTCCTGAAAGCACTTTCCATAGTTACAAAGAGCCTTGCACAGTCAGGGGAAACCGTGTTAGTCCTAATGGGGCTGACTGGGGCCCCGTTAAGTTAGGAATTTTGCTTAGAAGCACACCTGGGAATCATGCACTTTTGCCCTAGGACCATTTCCAGCTTTAGACAAAGCAAAGTTATGGATGGAACCATTTCTATCTGGAAAGAACTCCAGAGGGACCCTTAAAGTGGGGTGGAAATTGTTCAGCTCCTCAGCTATCTTCTTCCCAAGATCCTCTTTGGTCTGGCTGATGTTCTTCAATTTAAGATGGAGGCTCTGCCCTGTTTCCCCTCCAGTCTCCATCACAAAAGCCAGTTGCTGAGCACAGGCTTGTATTCCCAGTCAACACCCAGTCCTGCCACAAAGTCATGCTCCTTCAATCTGGATAACGTGAGTTGAGCCAGAGAGTTCTCGAGAATGATTGGCCTCCATTGCCATTCAACCATTCACTTACTCTTCGATTCCTAAGCACCATCTACTTTATGCCAGACACTGTTCTTAAGCCCCTCAGGGTGTAGTAAGACAATGGCAGTCCTGGGAATAGATAAGAAACAGATGAATAAGAAATAGTAAGAATTTCTACAAAAGAAATCAATGGGTATTCTTTTCTCATGGAGAAAAATGGGTGGGCGTGAGCAGGATAGATGTTTGTTGCAGGGGGTGGCCTCTGGAGAGTGTTCTGAGGACTCAGTAAAGGCCAGAGAGAGGAGAAAAAGTAAGCCATGCAAGCAACTGGGAGAAGCTTCCAGTCCGAAGGCACAGCTGAGGGAAGACTGCAGGCCGAAGGAGCTTGGTGTGCGGTATACTCTAGATTTTCCAGCCTGTTTGTCTCTTTTATTTTTATCTTTTTCTCTGTTCCCTCCCTCCCTCCTTCACTCCCTCCTCTCAACCTCTCTCTTTATCTCATTGATGGTTTGGTCTCCATTCATATTTTGGTATCTGGTTTATTTAGTCTGAGACTGGCCCTATCTGTTTCTTTCCCTCCCTCTCAGACTAACCCTTTGTCTCCCCATCTCTGAGTGGCCTTTTGTCTGTCTTTGTCTTCCATTCTCTCACATCTCCCCAAGTGTCTTCTCTCTCTCTCTCTCCCCCCTTTATCCCTCTGTTTCCATCTAACTTTGGTTCCTTCTCTCCCCCTCCTTCCTTCCTCTGCCCAAGGTCTCCTCCGTTCTGAGCTGAGGCCACTGGGAAGCCCGTTCTGAGCTGAGGCCACTGGGAAGCCCATCCGATTGGTGTTGCTCCTGACAGCTAAAACTCTGGTGTCATTCCCACAAGGCATCTCTGGGAGGTGTTAAGCCAGCAGTGTTTTGTCTGTACTGGAGAAAGACAGGGGGCTTTAAACAAATACATACAATCTCAGAAATCCAAGTGATTGTATTTCTCTGTTGATCCATTTTGACGTATCAAGTTGCCCTGGAGGCTGTGGGGGAGTTACAGAATGAGCAGCTATGCTGGGAAGGAGGGAGCGTGGAGATTGTCCCAGTGGGGTGGAGATTGTCCTGGTGGGGCCAGCGCCTGTGCTCCAAACACCTGACATAGGGGTGGCTTTGCAGGAGAGAGAGAGATGGCTTCTTGTGGGGGAGCCAGGGGACACTTCGTGGTTGCCTCCTCTATAAAGCCTTCCTGAGACTTCTCCTGAGGGCAGTGACACACCCTCTCCATTTCCTGGGTGTGGGTGTCTGACACAGCCCCTGGACCCCTGCAGGCCCTGTATATGACTACAGATTCATCTCCCCAATCTGACCATGAACCTGACGAAAACAGTCATCTAGCGGTTGTCTCAGCTTTTCACTCCCAGTGGCCGCCTCACAGCCTGTGTCTTGTCTGGAAGAGCCAGTTTCCAGTTAAATGCTCACTGGGGGGTCCGTTCAGTAGCGCGTGGTAGAGGACGCTCAGCAGGGCTTGGGAGAACGCCTGTTTCCTCAGCTATGAAACAAGGCGTCCGTGAGCCAGCGCAGGTGACGTGTTCGGGACACTGCATGCCCAGTCACGTGGACGCTTGTGACTCACATCACATCGTCTTCATCCTCCTCAGCATCTGCAGCAGCCTCGGACTCCTCAGCCCTGGGCCCCATGCAGTTAACTGGCCATAGAACTCTTGCTCTCTTTGCTATGGATGGATAAACATGATGATTTTTGGATGGAAAAGATGAGTTTTGACCTGTATGACTTTTTTTTTCTGTGAGTCCAGCCCAATGAGATCTGGAGATCTCAGGCAGCTGCTTGGTCATAGAGGAGTGTCAGTTTTTCTCTCACCACTTTTGTGCTTGGTATGAAAAGACCTCTCCCTGGGTGTCTCCATCCTTCCTTCCAGGTGGCTACGGCGCTGACTCTGCCTCTTCCTCCAGCGGTCTTGCAGAGTGCCTGGCTGTTTGCCACAGCTGTTGAGTCTTCAGTCTGCCTTTGGGGTGCTCAGCTTCAGTCCAGAGCTTGTGACCACTTCTCTCTGAGCCGGAGCTCCTCCAACTATAACATGGGAGTGTTAGAGCTTAAGGAAAAGATCAAATGAGAAAATGTATGAAACACACTGAGTCTCAGAGTCAACCAAACTTAATTCTCTGTCCTCACCTGAGTGTGGATTCTTCAAGCACAAGAGCTACATTTGATTCCTTTCAAACCCCTAGGACTGGCCCTCCAGCATGGCAGCTGGGAAGCACATGGGGCTGTTGGGCACTTGCTATGTGGCTGACCCTACTGAGCTGAGCTGAAAGTATAAAACAAACACAGGCTATTGAAGACTTAAGATGAAAAGCAGAATGTAAAATAACTGTCTTGGTATTGATCACATGTTGAAATGATAATGTTTTGGCTATCTTGATTTAAATCAAATTAATGTAAAACTACTTATTAAGTAGTATTCATGTTACATATTAAACTAGTTATACGAAAATACTTATGCTACTGTATCATGAAAATCATTATTCAGTAGTACAATTTAAATAGATTTTACTCGTTTGTTTTTGATGTCTTTTATTATGGTTAGTAGAAAATAAAAATTACTTATGTGGCTCACATTCAAGTTCTGTTGGGCAACATTATCTTAGAATATATTCAACAATCTGCTTAGCAAAATGGAATAACTCATGTGGATATGTGGATGGGATGGGTGGATAAATGAAGGAAAAATGTTAATATATGAATAGAAGAATAAATGAATAAATAAACAGGTAGTGAAATAGATAAATGAATCAATACATAGAAAATGAGTGGATCAGTGATGAATGAAAGGAAGCATGAAGAGAAGAACTGGAGAGCAGCATCTAGTCACAAAAATGACTACATACAAAAAGGAAATGCAGATGCCTGGGGAAATCAGGACTGGACTTTGAGGAGGCGACTTGCTCTTTTTCCTGGACTCCTGGAGTCTAGGCCTTTGACCAAGAAGAAGAGTTTACCCTCGCTCTTGGGGAATTTATTATTTTAATTGTTCGCCTTCATCAGAGGTTATTGGAATTTCTTCCCCCTTGGACGGTTTATCACTTGTAAATTATTTGTCACATCGTTGTAATTCTATCCAGATCCTTAACTTTCTAATCATGCATCTTTTATGGGGTCTCCTTTAAAGAAGCACTATAATTACGTGCCAAGGGTCCCAGTAAATTTTATCAGGCCATAAAATATTATACTTTAATTATTTGGAAGGGGAAGAAAGGCAAACGTTCCTGTGTGAGCCAATGATCGATACGAGGGCTGCTGGTAGCACAGGCGGCCTCTGCGCCCTCCTATTTCTGGTGCCCCCCAGTCCCCCGCAAGCTCAAAGAGGGACCCAGAGCTGATCCTTTGTTTTTTCTTTTTTTTCCCAAAGATTGATTTATTTATGCACGCAAGAGCTGGGCCACAGGCCAGACTGGCGGGAGGTGAGAGATTCACCAGACACAGAGCGGGGAGCAGAACAGGCAGATGGACTGAAACACACTGCTGAGGGGAGCAGCGGGTGAGGCAGGAGAGGTCTGTTGCGCCATGTGGGTGCCCTCCCTGGCCGGGGATCGAACTCACGTTGCTGGGTTATGGATGCTTCACAGTGCGGCGCTCAACCAGGTGTGCCACCAGGGAGGCCCTGATCCTTTGTCTTGATTCTCAAGAATCAAGGGGGGCTGACTTGGGGGCTGTTGGGCCATGCTAATCTCTGGGTGCTCATCCTGGACATGGTCTCATTATCGATAGCAAGTCCAAGAAGAGGCTGGGGAGAAAGCTATTACCGCCTTTTCACAGGGAGAAAGCTCGCACTCAAAGAGCCATCAGAGATAGGACTCAACATACCTCTCCTGACTCCACAGTCATTTTCTTTCTTTCTTATCTTTTCCTTGCTGTGCTATTGTGAACTCTGACTGTTACTGTGAACTTGTGTGCTATTGTAACCAGAGAGTGCAAAAGAGCTCAGTGGGTTGGGTTTTTGTATTCTCAGGGATTTGACAGTAGAACTGCTGTGGTACCAGAACTTTGCATCCAACACTGCACTCATTGAAGTAAATATTCTATCTGGGTTCCCGCTGTGTGTTGGGCGTGAAGCCATAAATTGAGCAGCCAACTGCATGCTCCTCTGAGGACCCTGGTCTTCTTAGGGAAACCAATATGGGCCGAATTCCCTCATAGGCCATGGAAATTGCCTCTGTGGTAAGTGCTAATAGTAAGGGTTCATGGGAGGAGGTGGTTAAATGCTTAAGAATGAGGGTTTTTAATGAGTTGTGGAAGCCAGGGGAGATTTTCTGGAGGAAGGAAGTGATGTGAGATTTGGAGGCTAAGGAGGCATTAACTAGGTAAACAGAAGAGGAGAAAGTATTCTAGGTAGCTAGAACAGGATGTGCAAAGGGCCTGTGGTAGGAAGATTTGGACAATAATTCAGCATGGCCATAGCAGAGATATCAATGGAGGATGATGAGATGAAATTGGAACCCTGCCCACATGGCCATCTTAGTCTTTTGTTTTAATCCTATGAGCATTGAAGTTTCAGGTAAAGGGTTAGGTGAGGAAAAGAAGATGCTTTAAAAGGAAGTTCAGGCCAGGGAAGACTGGGTGCCAAGAAAGGAGGAAGCTCTTGTGCATGGATGGCTCTACGGGCACACATGTGCCTCAGCATGGGGTAAACTCAAGAAGAGGAGGAAGGCAAAAGATGGTGACTAATCTCTACTCATCCCTCTGTTTTGACCTCAATGTCACTTCATTTCCTTGGGGAGACCTTCTCTGACCCCCAGTTGGTGGTCCCCACCCTCTATTTCCCCTTTCACAACAGCACAATCCCTGCCATGACTTACTTAACGGTCTGTCCCCCTCAATGACTGTGAGGTCCATCAGGAGGGTGGGGCTTGGGGAGCTGTAATCACTGCTGCTTACTCCACCCCCACCTGGGACCTGACACAGTGAGGCCAGGCTCGACCCAGAGCTGAGCCAACACGAGCGGACGGAGCCCCAGCAGAGATGGCATTTATAGCAGAACATTTCTTCCAGACTTCCCCATTATGTTCTTCCCTGTTTCTCGTTCTCCTCCCCTGTCCATTTCCTTTTTTTTTCTGTCCTAAAGCTTAACTCCTCCAAAATCCTTGCTCTGGGCTCTCATCTGAAAGAGTCAATAGACACCAGCAAGGGTTACAATGTGAATGTTCATTATACAGATGAACTCTTTTTTAAGAGGTAAAAGGACTCGGTCAAGATGTCTCAGACAACAGTGACGGAGCAGTGTATTAAATGTCTCCATGTCTTAGATTGACTCATCTTGCTACTAGGTTTGCTGCTAATTATCTTGGGGTGAACATTTTTGGTGAACCCTGTGGTTACGAGTCTGATGAAATCCCCAGCAAGCTTTTCTGCCTAAAGAAAGTTGTTTTTATGTCAGCAATAATAGCTAATAGTAGCTGGTATTTATGTCAGGAACTTTCCCAGTTCTTTATAGCAGGGGTCTGCAGTCTGCACCCACAGACCAGATCCTGTTTTTGCAAATGAGGTTTTATTGAAATGTAGCCTTGCCGGTTTGTTTACCTACGTCTGTGTCTGCTTTCTTGCTGCCATGGCAGGACTGAGTAGTTGTGACAGAACTGGGTGGTACTCGAAGACTTTAACAGCCACTAGCTGGTCCTCAGAAATCAGATGTACCAGTCCCCGCTTTATACTGATTATTGACACAGGATGACATAAGTCTCATTACTTCTATTTTGCAGATGATGAAAGGGAGATTCAGAATGGGCAAGTAATTTCCTGGAGGATTCATAGAGACTGGAACCCAGAATTTTTTTTTTCTGTATCGTTGCCATTAAATCTAATGAATTTCCATCCATGTTTCTATGAATGCATCTAGTTTTTCTTTTTTGGTTGCTGAATAGTATTCCATTGTGTATATGTACCACAGTTTCCCAAGCCACTCATCTGTTTTTGGGCATTTAGGTTGTTTCCAGGTCTTACCTATTGTAAGGAGTGCTGCTGTAAACATAGGGGTGCAGTTATTCTTTTGAATCAGTGTATTTGTGTTTTTTGGGTATATTCCTAGGAGTGGGAACTGGAAGGGATTATGCTCAGCGAAGTAAGTCAGAAGGCAAAAGAAAAATTCCTGATGGTTCCTCCCCTAGGAGGAATATAAGGGAACCTCATAAGGATCAAGGAAAGGAATAAGAACAACAACAACAATAATAACAATAAAGACACAAAAGCCAAAAATGAAAAGATAAGGACAAACTGGGGACGCTTGGTAGGGAGGGGGGGGGGATTGAGGGAAGATGGGAGCATGGGGGACTGAGATGATGGTGCACTGGTGATATGGTGATGAGGAATAATAGAATAAGACATCATTCGGGCACATTATTAGCATCTGCATATGGACCCTCAAATATATGTAAGTCCTCTCTTCCACCTACCCTCCCTCCTGCTTTCCCTTCCTTCCTACCTCTATCCCTTCTTTCCCTCCTTACATCTTTCCATCTACTCACCCATTGACCAACTAGTTAATCCTTCCTTCCTTCCTTCCTTCCTTCCTTCCTTCCTTCCTTCCTTCCTTCCTTCCTTCCTTCCTTCCTTCCTTCCTTCCTTCCTTCCTTCCTTC